>CM060863.1:38225772-38757962 GCA_030737845.1 Acorus calamus | reverse complement strand
TCACATATATGTGCTCCACTCCAACGACGGGTTCAATTCCCACACATCTTTATTGCCTCCCACCGCCTCTCGCCCATGCGATGGATCCCCATGCCCCTCCACCCCTCAACCCTCTCCATTGCCATAACATATTTGATGGAGATATGAGGTGAGGTGTGCAAAATAACTAAACACCATGGGCTATATGAAATAGGTCTGGATAATAGATGTAATGTGCAAAATAGAAGAATATATAAAAAGTTACGAGAGATGCGTATAAAAGGCATTTGAGATAATTGGTTGTCTCTGCTTACACATATTGAATTTGTTTGCAAGTTCTTCTAATTTTAACACTTCTTGTCGAATCACCTCCTCATTTTAGGTCTGTTGCGAAAGAGTAAGTTCGGAGAATGCAAATCAAACAAATTTAAATAGATCTTAGGGTTCTTACTCAAGGGGTGCAAATAGAGATGCTATACCCTATGTCCCTGTACAATTTGAAGCAAACCTGGGCCGGATCCCTTGTCACGACCGGGATGGGCTTTAGTAGTAAATGCAGCCCATCAAAACCCATATCCATCTCTCTTCGAGTCCAGGGCGTGAACCACGTCACCTAGATCTCCACCGACACGTATCGGTGACCCGCGGACCGTCCGTTTGATAAACCCTTTAATAAATGTCCCTAAATCAGACGATCCAAATTAAAACTAATAATACGCAATCCTCTCCGTTAGATGAACAGACTAAATCCCATCAGGCACCTATGAACCGTCCGATTGAAAAACCCTCATTTAGAACGAACTGTGCAAAGGATGGCATTTGATGTAATTCTGTGCAAGTACGGGTGCCTTTTAAATAAGCGAACCGAAGTCCCTGTCGAGCTTATTAAAATAAATAAATAAATAAATAAAAAAATATAAAAGGCAGTTGGTTGGGTTTTTCGTCACTTTTTTTTAAAAAATAATTATTTTTTTGTTTCTCGAATATCGAATATTATAATCATATCATAAATTTATTTTATTTAAATTAAAACCAACCCCCCCCCCCCCCCCCAAAACAAAAAAAAAAAAAATTGTCACTAAACAACGCCTCTTTGGATTCAAATCTCCTCCCGCAAATAAAAAAATTAGGGTTTTGAAGACAGAAGAAGAAGAGAGTATGTGACACCACCGGGGTTTCACAAGGTGAGATTTTGGTACTGTTTTCTTGAGAATGGAAGAAGTGCAGGAGTTGCTTTGATCAGGTTTTTGAATTCATGTTTTGCTTGATCTGAATTTTGATTGCTTGTGGTCTGCTCTGACATGTTTGATCTCTGCGTCTCTAAATCTTGCGATTACGTGTGATTGGTGGATTGGGTGAATTGTCTGAAGTATTTATGTGTTGATCTCCCTCTTGAGGTTTCTCTTCTCAGCAAAAAATTGCGTTTTTTTTTTAACTGCTTCAGACTGTTTTACTCACGCATTGACGTATGTTAGGTTGTGATTCTTACTTATCATTCCTCTGCTGAACATTGAGTAGTTTGCTTTCTCGTTTCCATGTGTGAAATTGAATTGCTCGGATATGTGGATTTTTTTATTAGTTATTATCTGTGTGCATTGAAATTGGGCTTGTTTTATAACTGTGGAATGTTTTACGTAAATGGTTAATATGGTTTTGGAAATTAACCTAGTGGTTTAGGTATTACTGTTCCTTAGAATTATAGAAAAAAGAAACAAGTTTTGGGTTAATATGGTGAGATGAACAATTTGCTATTTAGGAAGTCGTCCATGCTGAGAGGTGATTAATGCAAATGTAATAAGGAAACACATTATAATTAGTTTGTATGATATACATTTGCTTATGGGTCAAAGCTTAAGGTCCTGAAGAGGAGTATGCTCCAATTTGGAAAAGCTTTCTCTTCCATTTTGTTTTTGTTTTTATTATTTTGTAGATCCCTCGTCTCCTTCATGTATTGGGGCATCTTTATTCTAACAAGAAGCTCCAATTCAAAAAATTTACAAGTTCCAAGCAAAAAGATGTAGCCTATTTACTATATAGAGAGCCACTTATCCCATAAAGGTGTCATTTTAAAAAGGTTGGTAGCAAATAATTCTCATCTTCAAAGTACTATATCAATCAAAGAAATCCATACGTTTTGAAATAATTAACACCAACTGAATGCACTAATAGCATATTTTTTTTTTGTATTAAACCATACAGTACCTTCCTAGCGGGCCTGGGCAACTATAATCAGTTTTCACATTTTTCTCTTCATGATATACTTGATAAATATCTTTTGCACACAACCTTTTCTTGGACTTACAAGCTAATAATTCATTTCATGAGTTCTATTCTAGCTTATCACTTGGTTTAGAACACGTAGCTTTCCACCGAGTTATGGTTTTATGAGAGAGTGTGATTTTTGAAAGGGAGGGTACTTTTATTGTTGAGTGATTGCTATTTTGTAAGGGTCTCTGGGCCCTGTAATAATATGTTGTGTGAACGCCAATATTGTTCCTAATGCATTTATCTTTATATGCTCTTATAATTTTATGTAATGGGTAGAAAATTTTGCATAGATATAGCCTTGCCTTCAGAAATGAGGCACTATTTAAATTTCAGGCTCTGTTTGAGAATGTGTGTTGCTACAAGTGAATCCTTTTCATTATTTTATTATTTGTTTTCTTCTGCAGATGTGCGTCATGCCATGTGTTGTAAATGGAGTCCTCAAACACAAGAAGGCATAAGTGCATATGACAAGAGTGCATCATGGGAACTGGAGAGGCAGATACCCCTACAAAATCTCTGAAGTCATCTTCAACACAGGTTCTTGATTGTTAATTGCTAATCACCATTCATGAGTTGTCATGGTATTGTTGTCATCTATTTTTTTAATAGGAAGTAGGAACTCACTTCCTTTTTGTTTTTTCCCTCTCTTTCGATAGGAACAACCTCCTCCTAGCAGCCCTGCTCCTGTTTATCATGAATGGACTTCTTTTCAAGTGAGATGTAGTTTAATTTCCCATCTCTTTGAGAATTTAAGCTATTTGTAGTCATAGCTCTTTTAACACCATAGGTGTATTTGTATGTTTACATGCAGGCATATTATAACCCCTCTGGAAGCACTCCTGTCCCGCCTCCTGGATATTTTCATTCATCTGTGGCCTCAAGCTCTCAAGGGCCTCAGTACATGTGGAGTACACAGGTAATTTCTGCTTGACTTGTCTATTGGTTCTTTCTTTTATTTTAATGTAATCTGTAGACATACAATTTTTTTTTCTGTGGATATCTCTTAAAAATTGGTCTACAACTTTTGGTTTAGGTTTTATATTTTAATCTTCATTTTTCTGGGAGAGAATCTAATTTTTTTTTTCTTTGAGCAGATGATGCCTCCGTATGGGACACCACCCCCATTTGTTACCGTGTACCCTCATGGTGGAATATATCCTCATCCATCTATTCCACCGGTACTCCCATTGTAGTCTGGTGTATATTTTTGCTTGCTTCTAAGATTTTGTTGTTGGGTAGCTATTTCTGTTTCAACATTTCTTTAGTTTAAATTCTCTCTCCTTATTTTCTGCTTCTTTGTGTTGGGTAGCTAGTGAGGGTGATAATTACTATTTACCAAAACATCCACATGGCAAACTAGATCACTCCTAACCCAGGTTCCTGTGCATTGTCAAATTTTTATGATAATAAAAAATTGATAATCCGTCTGCAGTAATTCACTAATTTTCTTTTCAGAAGAAAAGTAAAAGATGAAAAGAAAAACAGAAGTCAGTTTTTCGCCAATTTGCATGTGGATTTATGCATGCATGTGAGTCACACATGCATAAGAGTCTAAAACAAGTATGAGTAGTACTATCCTCATGGGTCACACATGCATGTGAGTCACACATGCATGTGAGTCACGCATGTTCAATATCAGACACAGAAACCAATGATTGGGGTTATATTTAGTTTTGGAAAGCCTGTTTTATTTTGCATGAATTATTTAGTTATCAGATCTTCATTGTAATACTGAAATGTAATTTATTTTGTACAAAAAAAGATTTATTCAAGAATTGTTCTAAATGATGGTTTAGGCCACTTCTCCTGACTCCTTATCAGAAATTCAGAATAGCTGAGGAATACATTATTTTCTCTAGCTGTGCGCAACCTTAAATGAGTGTTAAGGAAAATCATTATGGGGGAGCACATCTTTTCCAGGTTGCTGCAGCCAGTAGTGCTGAAGTAGAGGGCAAGTCAGTTGAATGTAAAGATGGAAATACTGTAAAGAGATCCAAAGGGAGCTTAGGAAGTCTGAACATGCTTACCGGAAAGAATAACGATATTGGGAAGGCATCTGGAGTATCTGGTAATGATGCTTCCTCACAAAGGTAAACATTCTTCAAATTTATTTTCATAATTATTTAACACGCTAATTA
The DNA here is from genome assembly GCA_030737845.1 of Acorus calamus. Lineage (NCBI taxonomy): Eukaryota > Viridiplantae > Streptophyta > Magnoliopsida > Acorales > Acoraceae > Acorus > Acorus calamus. The sequence goes on along the minus strand of CM060863.1, from coordinate 38,753,577 downwards.
CGTATTTTGACCTATAGTTGTAATTTGCAGTGGTGATAGTGGAACTGAAGTTTCAAGTGAAGGAAGTGATGCGAATTCTGAAAATGTATGTGTGTGATACTTGCATTTATGTTCTCCTCCCCTTGTTATATTAGGTTTCTGTAACCGTTTCTTTATTAAGTTTCTTGACATATATGCATTGAAAGGTCATCAAAGTGCAGATTTGAGTGCGTTTTCTCTTTCTTTTTTTCTTTTTTTTGGGAATAATTTATGAATTCTACCACCTTCATTCATAATGAACAAAATGGGTACAATTCCGGGAATTGAAGTAAAATAAAAAATAAAGAAAGGAATAAGAAATTGAGAGAAAGTAGAAAATAAAGAAAAGAATGAAAACAGCAGATCAGACTTCTGCTTAAAGACCGATTGGAGCAGGCCAAAAAAAAAAAAAGGACTGCCCCTTCCAGACGGAAACACCCCTTTTCACTCAGAGATCAGCAACATGCACTGTAGCATCTCCCCTTGTTTAGCTCCTGGACAGTGTAGCACCAAGTTCAAATGAAGAAAGTTGTGCTATCCCACACATTTTCAAAGTACAGCCTGCCCCCCTTGAAAACTACCTCATCTCTATTGAGCCAAGTGGCCCAACATTCCACAGGAACAAAGGTTTGCAAAATTTTGACCTTGATACTTAGGTCGCCTGCTTTCCTTGACGCTTTGCCAGCCCTCCATGGTTCTTCCAGATCCCTCAGATCAACCTGGAAACCTTCCAGATTCAAGTGTTAAAATTTTGAGTTGTTGTCCTTTTCTTTTTCTTTTACTGGATTTGTTTATTTTTGTATGAAACGTTTACTCAGATTCATCATCAGCCATGTGGCTTTTCTCAGTATATGATGGTAGAATCACAAACTGTAAATGTTTTTATATATTGATTGTTTTTTTTTTAATTGAAAAAAAAACATTGATTGATTGTTATGTTTATGTGGATCTCTACCACTAACAGTCCTATGTCCCACTAACCAAACATGTAATAAATGTAGTGAGCTCCTTCAGTTTTCTACTGCTGCTTCTGCCACTTGTCTCTAGTGCAAGTTTAGAGAGAAATGATGCATCTTGGATCTTAGTATATACATGGCTAAAAATCTTTCTTGTTCTTATTTTTTGTGTTTAAAAGTATATGTGGAAACCTCATCGATTTGCAATTCCTGCATAGCTAGGCCATGCTCAACGTATTTATCTGTTTTAAATTAAGCATTGAGATATAACCTTTTAGCCAGTAGGAAATCATATGTACATGCCAGTCAGCCATTCGGGTCCAGTCAATTGCATGCTGTCTTTGACTGTGGTTCTTATTGGGAGCCAGGTTATGCTTAAATTTATGCAATGTGAGCCATGAAGCTTGGAAGACATTATAGGAAGACAGAGAGCAAGAATTTTTCTAGTTTCTACTAGATGTTTCTTAGTCAGAAAACACACTTGTGGATCCTAATTTTGTGAACTTAGCCAGTAAATCAATGCACATCCACAATAACTTATTTTTGGCTTCTCACAGGGTTCACAGCCTATGCAATGTCAAGATCAATTTTCTCTGAATGGTACATCTCAAGCTGATGCGTCACCTTTTTATGCACTTTATTATATTCAACCTTGATTGACAGCGTACATATCATGCGATTGACAGCTGAAAATGGCCAGAATGGGAGCTCTGTTGGTGGTACATCAAGTGAGATTGCAAATGCTTCTGCAACGCCAACCGTTTTAAACCAGACAATGCCGTTGATTTCCGTACCATCAGGTGGCTTTCCTGGTCCAACAACCAACCTGAACATTGGAATGGACTACTGGGGAGGGACCTCTGCATCCCCCATCTCTACAAGGCGAAACAAGCTCCCTATTATGCCTGCCTTGGGGGCCATTGTTCCCAGCAATCGTGCTGCATCTCGTGATGGTGTTCCTTCAGAAATCTGGGTACTGGTTTCTCATTTTTAGATGCAGCCATACGTGTTTGTGTGCACTTTAATAATCTGAGATCACATTTTTATAAAATCCAGGACGAGAAAGAGCTGAAGAGGCAAAGGAGAAAACAGTCCAATAGAGAATCAGCACGTCGATCAAGGCTGCGTAAGCAGGTCAGAATCACATGTTCATTGAATTACTACTAGATATATGCTTATTTGAATATCAAATGTTTGGTGCTTTGTTTATATATACATATATTTAGGTGGGTGTGCCTGAGGAAAGCATGTGATCATGTTTTAGGTGGAATGTTGAGTAATATGACACATTTTAATGTTTGTCTTTCTACTGGAGTGGTGATAGAAGAGCTGTAGTAATATACCAGTTTGATAACATGTTGCTACCGTGCTACGCAGATGTTAAGAATGTTTATTATTCAGTCAAGTCTGAATTCTGTTTTTTGTCCCTTGTTTTTGTTTTGTTGACAAATGATGATCTCAAACAGGCTGAGTGCGAAGAGCTTGCCCAGCGTGTGGGAATTCTGAATGATGAAAATGCATCACTTAAAGATGAATTAGCAAATTTGCGAGAAGAGTGTGAAAAACTGGCATCAGAGAATGCTTCTCTCACAGTAATTCATGCCCCGATTCCAACCTGTCCTCCTTTACATTGATTTCCTTTACTTGTTTGTTCTATTCAAATTTCTCTTTCATTCCAGCAATCAATACCTCCACAAGTATTGATACCTTTGTGGTGAATTTTATTGGATTCATGCAGGAAAGACTCCAGAAAACCAAAGTAGAGGAATCGGCCAATGGACCGCCAAACACTAATTCCAAAACTGACAGGGGACACTGATAAATCAGGTAATTTAGCTTGATTGTCCTGACACACTTTTTCCAGTGATTACAATTCGATCTCCTCTGATTCTGTTCTCCATATTCCTCTTCCATTTTTAAAAATTTATCAGGGAGCTTATACGGGGTCAGAATGGGAGTAGAACTGGCTTCTAACTGCTTTACTAACAGAAGACCCCAATATCTATAGTTTGTAAAGGGAAAGCTAAGCCGACATTTAGGAAGCAATTTAGAAAAAAAAACTACCATTTTGTTTTTGCTGTTTCAGTTAGGCCTTCAGAAAAGAGAGGTAAAATGTGTTGCCAAGTCTTGGAAGCTTTGCAGACTTTTCTTTTGCTTTTGCTTTTGCTTTTTTGTTGGGGGAAAACCTTGGTTAATGTATGTGGATATTACCCAAACTTTATGATGCTGGGTACAATGTCCATCCTTATGTAACCGTTTTCTCTATTAGAAACACTGTAAATTTTTGAAATTTTAATAGATGGATCAGACTAGACTGATTCCAGCTGTGGTCTCGAGACTCAAGACCCGTGGATTGCCTCTTTCAATTACAAAATAGAAAATGTTAATACTTAGTCGTGTTGTAGCCTCTGTTGCAGAACGCACATGGATTGAATTTCTTATTTTTTTTAATTATATATTTGTCTAATGAAATACATGTTTTTACAAAAAAAAATGAAATATATATTCAATGAATTAAATACGTACACTATTATGTTTTTTTCGGAATAGGATATATTGAAATAGGATAGTATATGCTGGGTCAGGTGGTTTCATATATTGCATTGTGTTTGAGCTGGTGATGGTTCCATATGTTGCGTTGTGTTTGAGCTGTGGATGGATTAAGCCAGTGGCTCATAGCCATGATTCATTAGGCTGTGGACCAGCATGAACCCATTTTTGGTCAGGAAAAATCAATGTGCTCATACACTCGGTCCTATCTACAACTCAAAATATATAATGCACCATTGCAGTGTATAGAAATCGATTTTTTTTTTCATTTTTTCAAAGAAAAAGTACAATAACATATCTAAATGTATATTTATTATGACAATTTATATTTTAATGAATGAATGCATATTTATAAATAAATAAATAAAGAGAACTGTAAATGAAACTGCACAAAACATTGACATAGCAACAGGAAAAGTGAAACGAAAAATAATATTTTGATCTTATTCAATGTAAGATTTCGGATTTTAAATCATGTGCTATAAACTTGGCTCTGTGAGATCTACATCACAACTTTTACCGCACAAAAACACAAAATCACTCACATTATATCTGTTTACATCCCCATTTAATGTCACCACATACAAATGTAATATATAAAAATCACCCAACACAGTAGGTAATTAATAATGAAAAAAAATACATTCAATTCAATTAATACGAGTATGTACTTTAGTCAAAGTGTGCTTTTAAAAAATCAAAATGGGGCTGAACGTAACATTTTCCAACTAGTAATGGTTTGATCTACGTTAAAGACTTTTTGACACTTTGTGCATTAATTCCTTGTACCAAAAAAGGGGCATCCCATAGAATTTTCACACCAGCATTTAAAAATGAAAGTTTGAGCACAACAAAACCTCATTCCAGTCTCTGAAAAGACAACAGACCATCTCACCTCAAAAAAGTTGTACCTGCTCCCACTCTCACATGTAAAAAGTTGAGATCAAACAGTGAACACCCATAAACAAAATAAAAATACATCAGCAACTTGATTATGTGGGCTTCCTCATGTTACGGCCAGCACGGATCACTTCATCCACCAGAAGCAATTGGGATGCAATTACAGGCCTAACAAAACAAATTATATCTCGGTTAGACCATCAGCAAAAAAATGAATGGATAAATAAAGAATAAAAGCTGAATAACAAAGTCAAATTGACTGGTTCTGATTATACCCAGAATTGATAATTTGGCGCTTCACAGAGTAATTATCAAAGATACCCTCCAATTCTGGGTCAATTGGTTCCCCTGTGTTATGGTTCAACCCCACAACATTTCCCTTGTCATGCTCAGCCTGTCAAGAAAATCGATGAGGGGGTGTTGTGACTTGAATGACAAAAATATATGTCGAACAAACGGGAAAATATATACCGTGAGCGCGATAATAACATCCTGAGTGTCAAGGCCAGAGTTTTCTGCTAGAGTTTTAGGCACGACGAGTAGTGCGTCAGCAAATGCTTCCACTCCAAGCTGTGCTCGCTGTTTTGTGGATAAGCATAAATTTTTAAGGATAAGATGGATCAACATTTCCTTTGTCAACAAAGATGTTTAGAAAGAATTCCATACCCCTTGAACCGTTTTCTTCACATTGTTGATCAGATGCTGTCTAGCAGCAACCTCAAAAGCTCCTGCCCCCTACAAGTTTTCAACCAAATGTAATTAGGGCCATAATGTCATCAACAGATATAGATCTTTAGTCCACCATTACTAAAGGAAGAACAATATATTGAACATGGAAAATGATTAACCTAAAACAAAAAGAATATCTACATGGATAAAAGAGGCTCCAGATATGTATCTGTTGCACATAATTTAATATAACTCGAATTATCATAAAGCCATGAGTGGTTTGTGGTGATGACAAACAGCCTACCCGTATAACTGCTTCATCTTCTATGGTATTTTTGACGGCTCTTAGACCATCACGGACGGCATCCTTAATCTGAGCAATAGTATGATCATTTGGTCCTGAAATAGAACAATACAAAAATAGTTTGTATCAGTAAATACTGTGAATGACATGATGGATGCATTGAATTAGATGCGACTGGGATGAATGAATGCAGAAAGAAACCTTTTATTAGGATCGTGCAAGAATGGGGGTTCTTCACATTTTCCACAAAAGTATACTTCTCTTCCCCAAGGACATGCTCATAAACGAGCCCAGCCCAGCCAAGACATTCTGGAGTCAAATCATCGACAGAATTGACTGCCTCCCCTCCACAAGCCAAAACCAGTCGTTCCATATTTCTCCTCTTTGCTCTACGTAGAGCAACTATCTACAAAAATTACATAGTGAATGAGAGTAAAATAAGTATAGAAACAAACATCAGAGGGGCTTCTTGAATAAAGAATCAAGAAACATTTTATGTAACATAAAATAACATGGAGTCAGTAAGGATTTCAGAAAGAGAAAAAAAAAAGTGTCGAGGACGACCATTATAAAACTGAGGAAAATCTCCTCAGAGTCTATAGAAATACTAGCATTCAGAAGAAAACTGTGCAAACTCTTCTTATTCTAAAAATTTAAAATGAATCACGTCAGGTTCATCCAACACGATAAAAGCAACAAATACAAAATTAAATAAAAAGATAGAACTTATTTATTAAAATGATGAATATATTCATAGGAATTACTAAAAAAAAGATGACATACCCCTGCCCTTGCAAGGAGGTCCAATGATGGAGGATCAATTCCCTTTTGATTGATCAAAACAAAATTGCTACCATTGTCAGAACAAACCTGCAACATAAAAGGATTGAAGCACCTTTGTTATGCTATGAAAAAAAATATTCCGTGTGTAAAATGGTCAAGGAAAGGACCCTGCCTTGTTCTTTAAATCGATGATCTTTTTAACTCTGTCATCAACTTGACGCCTTTCAGCAGCAACCATCTTCTCCCTCTGTTCTGCGTTGGAGTAGAAAAATCCTGCATTTATTTCACTAGAAAATGGAATGTTAAACTGGAGTCAGTAAATAGTTTGAGCAACTAAGAAGAAGACCAGAACAGAGAAGAACTGTAGCTATATCATGTACTAAAGGGACGTGAAAAGTTTTGCACGAGAACAAAGAAATTTTTTTATTCATTTATACAAAGATAAAACCGGGGAAATTTTTTTTATTCATTTATACAAGAGAAAACTAACAAAAAGTTGTATCCAATTGTTCTATAGCAGACTAGCAACTCCATGGCAACATCAAATTACAGGGTCACGTAACAAAATCGTAGAAGATTTGGGATACATAGAGACTGAGAATAAAAGGGTGAATCAGTTTAGAACTGCAATTCCCTATCATAGTTTTTGTGAGAGAGCCAACAGGCTATCCTCCCACATGCATAGCTTATCTAATTAGCACAGGATGCCAATATGTATCAACATTCATCCTCATCTGTCAATCTTCATAATGGTCTACCAAGTACAGCTATAACCACAGATTTAATACTCATGTTAGGTAATATGCATTTCCTGATGCTGTAACTTCCAGTGGCTATGGCATATTCTTCCTTTTTTTTGAGAAGAGGCTATATGGTATTCTTATGTGTTACCTGTGTGAAACTTGGAATTGTGTGGAAAATTGTTGCCAACCCATAACTATTACAATAAAAAAAAATCAGAGATAATAACAGGAATAGAGGAATGCTGGAGGACTACAAATTGGCAAGTGGATCTATAAGTTTTCATGATTAGATAATGTCTACCAAAGCAACTTTTTTTTCTTTTGATATATTGCAATTCAGAAATAATCAACTAAATTCATCATTGTAACATGACTGTTAGCTCACAAAGAAGGTATACACCAATATCATTAATACATGAAGATGCAAGCAGATGAATATATTAAAACAATGGACCCTGAACAAACATCAAAACTTCTATCAAGTGTTAACAACGCAAACAGCAAATATCAGAGACTTGGAGTTGCATGTAAAATGCTATATGTAAGAGATTCTACTGAATAATTTAAACTAAATTGGTGGAACAAAATTTCCGTAGACGTAATTACAAAAGAATTTAGTACCTTTTATCATACTCCAAAGACACATTGCAGGTCATGATATAACAGTTCTCAACCCTTTTTTTCATGTCAGGATGTCTAGAACCATGATCAAGGACAAGCCCCTCAACCTTCAAAGGTAGCCAGAAATATTGCAAATGATTCAAATTATTGATTGGAAAGAATACTAAACGTGCCAGTAAATTCAATAAAAATGCACTTGAAGGACAAGTGGACAAGGCAATACATTAAAAGGAAATACAAAATATATTAGAATATAATAGACATCTAATTAAAATTGAAAGAATCTACCATTCTGGCAGTATTTACATAGCAGAAAAAAAATCACCTTAGAAAGTTGTCTGTTTCAAGTTTGGAATGAAAGAGAGAAAAAAAAGAAAAAAGACCTGGGCCAATATTTATTTTCAACAAAAACCACTTTCGTGAGTTTTCCAAGTTACCTATCATGCTAAAATATGTTGGTCACTGAAATAAAACTATTCAACCAGAAACAAGAACCAAAATCAGCGTGTGGAAAAAAATGTGAACTAAAGAGTAAGAAATATTCTCTCAATGGATATCCAAAAAGATGTATCATTTAACCAGTAAGGAGGCATATAAAATCACTGAAAATAAGTGGATGCATATTTCTGTAGGATAGTCTATACATCAGCAATGATACATCAATAACTCTGTCTTACTACATATATAATTAACAGTTTATTTCTCCCCAAAACAACCACCTCCTAATTTTCCTGAGAACCCCACGATGAGTCACTTAGCAGTGGATGTTTTACATGTCAAACTTGATGCAACAGAAGAAGTGACACTCAAGCCTCAGAACCTAGAATTTTACTACATATATTTGACCTAGGCATCTAGTGCCTTGTTGCCACTAGCAGTTCGTATGATGGTCATCCCTCACTAGTCACTCCTTAAGGGGAAAAAAGTCTTCCTTTGTAAGATAGGACTACACCTCAACAGCGTGATTTTGATTACATTCAGAGACAGATGAAATTGCACATCTACTTGTTTTCAATCTTTTTCTATATTCCTAACATTATCATAAACTTTGATTAAATGTTTACAGTCATATGTTTAGATGTTAGATGCTTCTCTTTCACCCGACGTGTACACATCAGGTCACAAGGTCTGTCGAGTAAGCCTTCACCTTTTGCCTTTAAAATAATAGGGGTCTACAAGCCATGAAGTAATAACGTTAGTCAAGGAAAACTATGACAAGATATGAATGGAGTAAAGAATTATTCATCTGATATGAGTGAACAGGTGATTCATTTCTATCTTTGAGAAGGGTCATGAATTACTCACAAAAGAATAAACCAATTAGAGGCCTGTAAAACTCAAGTAATAATGATACTCAAACAATCATTTGTCAGTGATCTAAAAAATCTCTCAATATATAAAAATCACATACCAAACGTGTATCAACGTCAAATTTATGACGCATGTGCATAATTTCCACCATGAATAGATCAATAGGTTCATGGTCATTCTGAATGCAGAGCACCTGTTCAGATTAAAGAGCATATACTCAGTACAAATATAATAGAGACGAGGATGCGGTCATGCTCATTACAGAGAAGATAGACAAACACATGTGATGTCTCTTAATTGACTCGTAAGAAGGAAAAAAAACACTGACAGCGACGGAAGAAGTCTAGAACTCAACAAATGAGTACTCACCGCTTTTACAACTATATCAGTCAATTGATCAGCCAAAGCTTCATACAACTGCAAAGGAGTGATTCCACCATGAATATCAATAGCAATCCTTTTATGCTAAAGACCAGTGCATCAAGAAGCATTAGAAGAAAAAAAATACCTTTGTCCTAACAGTTGTTCTTGCAACCATCTTCAAAATCTCTGTATCGGGCATGTCACCCATCTTGACAGGAGTCTTGAACTTCTCAAGAAATTCTAATGTTGCCCTTTTGGCAATGTCAAACCCATCAACCAAAACGCGTGGATGCATCCCTGGATCAAATATGGAAAATTAACACAAATCATCTCTATTTGCCTGAAGAAAATGAGAGCATCTTTAGAAAAAGATGTATGTAAAAAAATACACACACACACAATGCAGAGCCCTATACTTCTTGAAAGACTGGGGGTAAAGGTAATCTGGGGGGGTATGCAATGTGCTCCCACCTCTCTCTCTCTCTCAAAAAAAGGAGAATTTTATATAACCATAGGGACTGAAATAGAGGAGTCAATAAGACCAAGCTACAAAAAGAATTAATACAAACATATGAAATACCAAACGCCAAAAAAAAATCATATGAAATCAGCAAATGCTCTAAACTGCCCTAGACAAATCAACATGCATTCATACAATCAACACCAATCCTACAGATGGGTGTGGGTGCAAACGATGACATGAACATAAATTCCCATGATTTGAATTCTACATATTCCATGTAATTTCTAAAACAAAAATAGCATTTCATTGCACTGATACATAGCAGTCAAATTATGAAATCTTCAAAAAATTGTTTTCTTATATCAGGCCACAATTTACTTGTTCCTTTTAATTAAATCAAAAGCATAAATTACATATACATATAAATATCTAATATTCTAATAATAGTTTCGAGCTTTGTATTGGCTATTACATATCTGGATCAGATATATTTAATCAAATGGCATTGTATATAAAGCTCCAGATGCAACAGACTATCACTGCCATCACATATTTCCACTTTGCTTAATGTTATGGATTATTACATCACAGTATGACACCTTACTAAAATTACTTTTTTTTTGTATTATTGTGGACAATCCATATTTTTTTTTGAGAAGAAGAAAATTCATAATTTTCTATTCTCATGTAGCTCCAAATGGCATTGTATATAAAGCTCCAGATGCAACAGACTATCACTGCCATCACATATTTTCACTTTGCTAAATGTTATGGATTGTTACATCACAGTATGACACCTTATTAAAATTACATTTTTTTTTGTATTATTGTGGACAATCCATAATTTTTTTTGAGAAGAAGAAAATTCATAATTTTCTATTCTCATGTATAGCATTTCCAGGATTTACAATTTTGTAAGAAAGAAAACTTTATGTCATCGCACAAACAATGCACACAGTATCCCAGCCACATGAACTGCATATGCCATTTAAATATATTTAATCAGATTCAAAGTCATGATTATTTACATGCATGAACAGAAGTAAAAACAGATCTCTCCTTCTGGCAGCATACAGAGCAGGGGTTGGATCCATACATAATGGTTGACAATAGTACAACCATGAAATCCTGATCAAGTTGCTTATAAAAAAAACAAAAAACACAGCATACAAAACCAGAATGCCACTAAGCAGGGATCCAAATCCACAGACCTCCAGCAAGTACATTCCTTCTTTGTCTGCTACTACCCCATACAGAATCCTATACCACCGAAAATTTCCTCCGGTAGTACAATCCGTAATACCACCCTTTCAAATCATCTCATTGTAGGTGCCACTTATTGTATCCTTTTGTTGGGGAATTTGATCCCCATCGTTTGTTTTTCAAGTTTTTTCTCCCTTTTAGACTCCTTTTTTGTTCGAAGGGCATTGCTTATTTTTAATGAAGCTCCTACCATCTCTTTAATAAAAAAAACATACATTAGTGCAATCCTCATCCCCGTTTTTATATTCAAAACAAACAAATCTCCACACAAAACAATAATACACAACATACATTCACACATTTTCATACACAAACAAAAAACTCACCTTCGTCAATGCACCGCTCCGACTGCTTCATCAGCTCCCCGATGAAGAGCACGGTGGACGTAGTGCCATCCCCGCTCGCATCGTCCTGTGCCACCGCCGTCCTCGCTATCATTATGGCCGTTGGATTCTGTATTTGCTGCGACCCAAAACAAACCATCTCATGAAAGGAAAAAAAACCCAAAAACCACAAAAGAAAAAAAAAAGATTCCATCTTTCGCACTCCAAACGACTCACCATCTCTTTCAAGAGAGTGTTCCCATCTTTGGTGAGCTTAATGTCTCCGGCGCCTCCAACAAGCCTTCAACGAATCCAACAAACAAGCAAACAAATCAAAAACGACATACATGAAAGAGAGGAGATGACGAATGAGAGGGTTTCCGTACATTTTGATGGTGCCTTTGGGGCCGAGGTTGGTCTTGAGGACGTCCTGGAGGCCTTTGGCGGCGTTGATGTTCATGTGGAGGGCCGCCGACTTGTTCAGCACCTCCGCGTTCGGATTCAGCACACGCAGAGACATCCTCGACTATCGATCTTGATTTCTAGGGCGAAGTACCAGATCAAGGCGAGAGTGTGGAAAGCGAGAGAGAGAGAGAGAGAGTGAGACAGAGAGAAAGTGAGGATCTAGGGTTTTTCTGGGTTTCTCTTCAGAGGGGTCAGTTTACGAGCGACTAGCAGTTTCGATTGATCTTTTTTGTTTTTCTTTATTTATATTTTTAGGTCTTTCGGTGAGAGATGGGATCAGCATCGTGTGATGAATAGGGCGAACAATCTGGACCGTCAAACGAATGGACTTTTATTGGGTCTTTTGTTGTTTCGGGCTTATATTTTATAAATAATGTTATTTTTAATGTTTTATTGTATTTTAAATTAATTTTATTAAAAAATATAATAGTGATATTTTTATGGTTTAGGTGATCATAAAAAATTAAAATATGAATAAAAAGTATATAATAATTTATAATATATGAAAAAATTATTTAACATGTAGAGATGAAATAATATAATTTCAGAGAGATAAAAAATATATATATCAGTTGATTATTACTTATTATGACATATCTATAAAAAATCATTTATTTTTTTCAAATATACAATCTTTCAGACTTACTCATCCATATTTCATCCCATTCTCTCCCTATTTCCCTATACATTGTTAAATAAAAAATTTATATGTAACTGAATGTAGTATGTATTTTTCTCAATGAAATTATATAATTTAAATATCATCTTTAAAAAATCATAAGTATATTAAGATTGCACGTAACATTATTTAATAAATTGTATACAAACTATTTTCTATATTGTCAATCTTTTTGCATTGCCCACTTCCCCCTAGTTTTGAATATGTAAATGTTAGACTATTATATATTAGATTTTTTTATTTTATTTTTTGTAACATATATAATTTAGTAACATATATAAAAAAAATTTGTAACATATATAATTTTTTAGTTGATACATTTATACTTTCATAATATCGTGACTATGTATTAGTACCCTTCCCTCCCTGATAACAGCAAAACTTTTGGAAACTCATACATGCAATCATGTTCATTACCCTCACCATTTTTTTTTAATATATGTATACTCACTCATCACTCATTAAAGTATATACCATATATATATATATATATATATATATATATTGAAATATACTAATATATTTAAAAAAATTAAAAAAAATTACACCATGATGGTGCAGCATACATCGCAATAATCCATTATATATTACGGTATCAAAATTTTTTTGCCCCGTTTGAAAAACGGAATAGGTAGGTGTATAAGGGTAGTGTAAGGGTGGTATAAGAATGGATAAAGAAAATGATTGTTTGTTTACAAAGTATAACTTAATATTACTAAGGGTGCGTTTGGTTGCGCGATTGCGCTGCGATTGCGATTATAGGAAGCTGCATTTGCAATCGCGCAACCAAACAGTTTTATAATCGCAGTTTTAAACCCAGCGATTGCAGGCAAATAGTGCTAAAAAGCTGCGATTTCAAAAAGCTGAGAAAGTGAGCTTCCTGCAGAATCAGGTTTGCAATCGCAGATTCCTGCAGAATCAATTTTGCAATCGCGCAACCAAACGCACCCTAAGTCAGTTTAAACGAGTATAAGAGAGTATAACAATTCTAAGTAACCCCTAGAATAAGTTATACTCACTTTATTTATTCTCATGGGCCTACATGTCAAATCAACTTTTTACATCTTATCACATCAAATCACCTATCAACACCTCTTATACATCAAAAGGCCCACATGTCAAATCAACTTTTTTATACTTTATTTATATTTTATTCTTTATCAACCAAACAACTCAACATTTATTCTTACGTTTTCTAATGAAAATAAAAAAAACACAACCAAACAGAAAATCTCTTATTCATGTAGATTTGTTATCTATACTGGCATAGTTATCTATCCAGAATAACTCAATTCCGCTATCCAAACGAGGACTTTAAGTTTACATGAGCCTCATCAAATAGTAGTAGGCCCATGGAGGTGGACCTGCTGGTTTTGAGTCCAGGCCTTAAGTATATCTAAGTAGGCCTGTCAACGGGTCTGGTTCAGGCCAGGTCGGGGTGGATCCGGACTCCACCTGTGGCGAGACCCAGCGGGTCTTTAAAAATGTGGACCCGAACCTGTCAGACCCAGGCCGAGTCTAGGTCCAACCAGACCCGAATATGATTAATAAAAAAAACTCATGAATTTGTTTGCTTTATCATTCTATTAGAAAAATTTGTATAAAACATTAGTTTTGAGCTTTCTAAATTGGTGTCCTGACATTATATTTGTACATATTTTTGTACAATTCAAAACAATAAACACTAATATAACATTCAAAGTAAATAAAAACAAAAACAATATAACAATGAACTAAAAGGGAGAGCTAATGGTTATTTGTGTTACAAAATAAACATTCAAAACAATAGACACTACATATTAATTTAAACAACATTCAAAACAATAAACACTAACATATTAACCTAAACAATGAACATAAATAATGCAACAAACCAATTAATTATACAAATTCAAAAGTCAATAAACTAATAAGGCTTGTCAACGGATGAGTTTGATTAATTATGGATTATGATTTATGGGCTTCGTTATGGACTTATGAACAAAAAAAAAGTGAAAATCTATATTTGTAACTTGATAAATAAAAAATAAAATTATGGATCAACTAATATTAATAGTCTTATAATATATGAACATATACTAATAAAACAGTCGGATCTCAAATTCAACGGATCGGATATATTACACGTATAATCGGATACGAGTCTGGTCGGGACCTATTGACATGCCTATATCTAAGGCACCGTTTGATAATGCATTCAACTCGTGCATACAGTGTGGACGTGTTCAAAAGTAGCAGATGCTGATACAAACACTTGGGAACATCAAATGTTATGTCCTGCGTTCATAGTGCAGATAAATGGCGTTAATCATCGCACCAAAACAACGACAACTCGGCTGGTCCATCAAATACGTGGATAATTTACCACTATACCCATGCTCTTTGAAAGGGTCTGGGTGACACACATTTTAAGGGGGGGGTGTTTTGGTAATATGCACCCGAGGTGTTCGAAATGCAAAAATGTTGCAAAACAGGGGATGGAAGGGTTTTTTAAAGGACGCTCAACACAACACATTTAGATAATTAATTCACTTGGCGGACCAGGAGACGAGGTTGGGGAGGGGGATGGAATCGAAGATGTGAATTCGTTCTATACGCATAGGCACTATCAATGTTGATGGTTTCACATTTCGTAGACATCTCATGTGTTGATCCTTTCAGAAAAAAATCATTAACATTTTATTTGTCCCTTCAAATCTCCACAAAAAAATAATAAATTGGTTGTTTCGCTCACTTCCCTTTATAGTAATAGCTCATGTCCCCTCCAAAAATCACTTGACTCTTTTTTTATGATCTCGTCAACAGATCCAGTGTGGACAAAAGCTAATTATGTCGGCAGTTCTAGTGTCTACAAAGTCCAGAAACCACTTGACTTCGTTTATGGAACCTCGTCGACATATCCAGTGTCTACAAATTTGACTCCGTTAACAGTCCAGTGTCTCTAGTTCCAGAAACCACTTAGCTTTGTTTATGGGACCTCGTCAACAAATACGATGTCTATAAAATCTGATTGTCGATTGTTCCAGTGTCTATGAATACATAAAATAATCAAATACATACTAAACGCATAAAACATTTTCACACACATAAAAATCCAACAAGAAGCTGCCCCCTGCTGCTGAAAACCATACCAACAATGGTGACCGCCTCCTCCATCGCCATCACTGCAAACCCTACCTCCACCACTAATCCCACCCCCCTCTGCCTCCTCCTTCTCCTCACCACCGCCTCCCCCTCCTCCTCCTCCATCCCAGCCCCCGCCCTTTGCGACTACCCACCTAACACTTCTCTCTCTCCCAATACACCAAACATATAAGATCCATTTATGTTAGATGTGTATGGGAAACAACGGGGTGCAAATAGTCGGACCCTTATTCAAAATCATATTTTTTCAATGCGTTTATAAAATTAGATTTGAGCATGCATTGAAGTTTGAAATAATAAATTATTATTTCAATTAAAGTATAAAAGATCTACATTCTACATGTCATGTCATTATTCACATTTATCAAATATTAGAATAAAAATGAAAGATAAATTTTATTGCAATTGTGGGAGGAAAAATCAACAAGCTCTCACAAATTGACGTGTCATGGATACCTGCCACAAATTTCAATATGTTTCATGACTAGATGTTTTTAAGTCATTATAGATTGATGATAATGATTTAGGAGAAAAAGTTTGCATGACCTTCGTCAACTGCTAACAGCGTGGTTGAATTTGTACAGTTGGGTGGGTTTGGACGTTGACCATGATTTATGAGAAACCCCCTGCTCAATGATGGCCTTTACAAAAAATTAAAAATTCTCATTATTAATTTAAAATTGAGACAATTGTTTACGTTTTATTTTGACATTTTTGTAAAACAAACAAAACAAGTTATTCACTGACCACTTATTACCTTATTGCACTAAACCTAATTACTCAAAAAAGTAATTTTAGCACTGATTATCATCATTTTTTTGCACTTCCTTAATGCACCTTGATGAGAGTAGCTTAGTAATGCACATACACTCCTCAAATAATATATATACATTAAACGTTCATTTGATTTAACGACATAAGTTATTATTAGATAACTATTTTTACTATAAATAATTATATCATTAAAATAAGTCATTTTCTGTTTTTGAGAAACATAATAATGAATTTTTTTATGTTTGTTGATCATGGATAATTTGTTGATAAAAAATAAGTAAAATGTGGATAAATTTTTTTCACTTAACTGTTTTATATTTAGAGAAACTATAAGTAAAACAAACATAAGTAGAGATCAACATAAATTGTAATAGCTACTTAGAAAACACATCAATGTCCAAGTTTATTGTCTGCGTACATGTATAACTGTATCAGTCCAGTTTATTGTCTCATCATGGTCTTGTCAGGACCAACAAAAAAGAGAGAAATAATACCTAAATTTTGGATTAGCTTTGGTTGGATTAAGTACTATCTCCCACCCTGATATCAATAAGATGTGGACTACAGCTCGCTATCAAACGAAATTTAATTAAATATATTGATACAAAACAAAAGGACTCATAAGCTCGAGACAGGAAATTCAATTATTAATATTACAATTGGTTTCCATAGAAAGTGTCATAAATTATTGGCACGAAAGCTATTATTTTTAGAAGTAATTGAAATCTCAAATTAATTATTTTTTTGGGATAAAATATGGCATAAAAGAGGACTTTGATTTCCTTTTTGAAAAAAAAGTGGAGGGAGGTCTTGAGATTTTGATCCAAACAAAAGTAACATAGCTTATCTTCAAATAGCCATTATTCTTTCCCCCACTTCCACCATTGGGAAACAGAACAACATTGGGAATCAGAGATAAAAAGAAAGACTTCCCTGGAATACATGCTCACCTTGTTGTTCCTTCCCCCACTTTCATTCTGAGTCCTAACCTTCAATGAATGAGAACATCTAAAGTAGCGTTTGAAAACACGGTTTCGAAGATTCAGCTTATACAAGAAATTAAAAGGTTCGAGTCCCAAGTTTACCAAGCAAAAAATAAAAATAAAAAATAAAATAAAAGGTTACAAACAATGTTTCTAAATGTCTAAAATTTTAAATGATCAATTGTCAAACCTGACTCAATTTTTTAGTTATAAAAGTTATTTTAAATCAACTTTTCAAAAAATAAAAAAAGGTTTTCATCAAATCAATTATCAAAAAATAAAAATAAAAAATTTATGGGAATATATATTATCATTATTCATATTTGTTAGAATCTGGATAAAATGAGAGGATAAATGTTATTATAGTATTTAGGTAAAATAAAAAGTTCATATATTTATTTCAAAATTTAGACACTGATCCGAAGTCTATTTCAAATATTCAGGGCCGGCTCGATATGTTACTAGGCCTAAGATAATTAAACAATATTTTATTTTAATTATAAACAATTAATTTTTTTATTTAAATATCATTCTTCTAGTTTTTTGGAATATAAAATTACTAAATAAAATAAAATAAGGCCTTATTCCTTGTTGTTCACATCATAAAATTTTTTTCGTGTCTACAACAAACAGGAAGTCTAGAGAGGTTTTTTTATATAAAGAAAAAATATAGTGAGACTGAGAAGAATGAGTTTTTTGAAATAAAGAAGAAAGATTGAAAAGAAGAAAATAAGATAGTGTGACAAAATCACTTTTTTAGGCTTTGCCATTTTATATCCCTTTTTTTTTATTAAAAAAAGCATTTAAATCATATCGGTCATATAAATTTTTTTTTGCTATCTTTTAGGTATTATAGAATGTTGTCAATTTTTTATTAGTTAATTTTTAACTATAACAAAATGTCTATTAATTTTTTTAAAAAAATATTTTTTTACAATGGGTTAAGTTATCTGGACCTACTTAAGGGTCTTTATGCATCAAATAGCTTTAGACAATTGCCTAAGTTGCCTAAAAATAGAGCCAGACTTGCAATTATTTTATTATAACAAACAAAATGGTCATTATCCCATAATTTACCCCCGCATTTGTCTAATTATTCCATTATTTATTTATTTACCAATCTAGCTCTCAAAGTCAAAATCTATTTTGGATCTCAATGATCAACAACAAGCAACGGATTTTTTAAACTAAAATCTCAATACCATCTATTTGCAAACTACATTATTTAAAGTGATCTCATTAATTAAAAATGATGAAAAAATAAAAAAACTCATTTTGTCATGAATAGGTGTTTTTATGCACAAATTGAAAGGCAAGATGAAAGAAAGTAAGAGAATTTTGGTCCAAGAAAAAGTGGTAAAAAGTAAAATATTTTTACTTTGACTAATTTTTATGATGTTTGTACATATGGTGATCGGTGAAAAATATTAACTTATTTTTCATCACTTTTTCTTAGATTCTCATATGTGGGAAAGGAAAAAAAATTTCTTATTTTTCATAATAAGACAAAATAAAAGAAAAAAAGTGATATTTTTTTTATCTTGTTTAACACAAACACAGTACTAGTCTTTTGAATAGTTAAAGATGAAATTTTTACTTTCTCTCACTTTTCTTTACTTTCTATCATACACAAACACACCTAAAAATACACAGCGTAACTTTTAATCATATTTTTTTATTATCTGAGATATATTCGTATGTAACTTTTTAAAAATAGATCTAACCGTATTTGTTACTGTGAGCTTGGAGATAAAATGTACTTTTCAATACATATTGTCAATGGATAAATATAAGAGTAGAGTGTATGCACATCATCAGAAGCTTTCCAACCGTTGGCTCAAAATCAAACGTTTCACAAAAAAAAAAAAAAAACTGAAATGGGACACATTCTCCAGGAAGGCTGGCAGTTGTCAGCTCCATGCAAGCAGTTGTTCGAGGTACTGAATGCATTATTTGATGCTTTTATATAATGCCAAAAATATTGCAATCTACACCCTAGCTCTAACTTCCTTTTTCCCTTACACCCCCCTCTCTATTTCCTTCTCTCTCCCACTCCCTCACCCCACCGGGGATCGGGTTAGGTCCATCAGGCGTTGGACAAGTTGGACAATTTGATTGCCCAGCGCATTCTGATCGTTCGATTTTTATACACAAATTAATTGAATCTTAAATAAGAAGATTTTGAATTTAATTGCATTCTAAATTTAGATTTAAAATTTACAAAATATTTCAATCACAACAATATAAGAAAATCAGACGGTCAAAACGCGTTGAATACTCAAATTGTCTAACACCTGTTGGACCTAACCCGATCCCCACCCCACCCACAAACAAAAACATTATATAGGGTTGTTCTTCATCTTAATTTTAGTTTTTTTTTCTTTTCTCTCCATCTTGTTAGCTTAATTTACTGTTTTATCATATGATGATTACTTGGTGCTAGTTTGGTTAGGGGATATGATTTTGAAAATAAGTTATCTTAATTTTATAGAATAAGAGGTGTGGTCCCAAATCTTGTGTGTTTAATTTTTGGAATTAATGGATTTTGATTCTTGCATGTAGATTCATTGTGATTTTTAAGAAAAGATTATTTTCATTTTCTCTTGCACTACCACTGCGTCGTCAAAACAATGATAATAAATTGAAGATGTGATGAGAAGCTTAACCTTATTCATTAATTATCCATTTGGGTAGACATGAGCTATGTTGAAGTTTATACCTATTCCAATAATAAATAATTTCATCAATGGAATAAGTGATTTTCTGTTTGGTTGTATTTTTTGTTATTCTCATTAGAAAGCGTAATAATATATGTTGAATTGTTGGCCAATGAAGAATAAAATGTGATAAGTGTAAAAAATTGATTTGACATGTGAGTCCATTGATGTATAAGAGGTGGTGACATGTGATTTGACATGTGAGTCTCTTTTTACCAATAGAGGACTAATACAATTCCAGGGGGAACTTGGAATATAAATACTAGCTTATTCTCACCTAATTTTGCATAGCTATACCCACTTATTCTCTTTACCCCAAACATCTTTTTCTATTTATTCTCATCTATTCCCACTTATTCCTCCTATTCCTCTACCCAAACACTCCCTAAGCCCCCTTTGGAACGGGAATTAGCCCCTGGATAACCTGGTATTGACTGGAATATGGGTTTTAACCTGTTTATTTGCCTGCTATATCCTAGAATATCTTATGCAGAATAAACTGGTATAAAGTGGTATATGGATTCCAACCAACCTCTAAAATTAAAGTTATCATAGGTTATTCTACCCAAAGAATATGTGAGCTCACTGTCAAATCAACTGTCATCACCTCTTATAATCATCTGTCAAATCAACTATCATTATTTTTTCACTTTTATAAATCCTTATCCATATTTTATTCACATTTTACCCAAACAACAAAACATTTATTCTTACGTTTACCAATGAAAATAATTCAAAACACAACCAAATACAAAATTACTTTATCCTTATTTATACTTAAGAATAAATCATATTTCCATTTCAAATAGGGGCTAAATGTGTTATTTGTCACTCTCAAAATCAGTCTTTTTAGAATCATTTTACAAATCAATATTATCCATCAAATAATTGGTAGATTATGTTGCAAGAAAAATCATAATTTAAGGAAGAGTCACACTCTTGGGGCGTGTTTGTGCACAATTTTGCATGAAAAATAAAGGAATGTGAAGAATCTACGTTTAAAGAAAATTGATTTAAATAAAATAATTCTTTAATCATTTTTTTTCACTGTTTATACATGTGATGAAAAATGATATAAAATAAAAAATGATTATTTATACATGTGACAGAAAGTGACATAAAATAAAACCATTCCCTCACTTTCTTCATTTTTTCTCATTTGGAAGGAAATATTCCCATCTTCTACGGAAATACATGCATGTAACAAAAAAACAGAGATTTTCTTTTTTTCTTTTCTTTTGATCGGTGAGAAAAACTAGTTTTTAAATAACCAGCCGAAAAGTTTGCCATAATTTCCTCAGTCACATACACCCCCATTTCCCCTTGTTAATTAAAAAATGTAAAGAGATTGGATGACATTAAAATTAGAGTATTTCATACCCTATTTTCCCTTGCTAATAAAGAGGAATATGTTAAATTCACATCCCTTTTTTAGTCTTAAATGCAGGCCGCATCTAGTTTTGTATTTTAGTATGTCTCATCTCATAGATATGTGTACTTTTATAAAATATGAAATAAATATACTCCAATAAATTAATTGTATATACTCATACATAAAAAAACATAAAAAAATTCCTAATTACATATATACCTTGTTGTAGGCTATTAATGAAATATGTGAGACTCCTGATAAAACTATAAAAATAATTGTCTAACACTGTACATTTCAAAAATGTAAGGAGAGAGAAAAAACTTAAGAAATTATTGACACATTGATTCACATCTAACAAATGAAGATACAATAATGTGACCTCATCTATATCCCACACGCCCACATGGCGCTGTCCCCCTCCAAAATGTCCAACCCCCCCTCTACTTCCTCCAAAAGTAGGGACCTCAGTAAAATCTCACCTTCATGAACATGAGCTTTATCTGTAATTCCTCCCCCATCCAAATAATTCTTCACATGTGGTGCTGTGTGTGTCCACATAACTAGAAAGCCCTTTTCAACTGCTCAAAAAACACCGAGCACAGACACTCATATAATATAATCTCAATTTAGTTTGTCCGAAATAACCGGGCAGTTGTTTGGCTTTTGTACTTCTGATTTTTATTTTTATTTTTGAAATCACTCACAATACCCCCAACACATGCATATGAGCCTGCACTCTCCCCATGATGGGCACAACAGAAACAACAATAAACAATGAAAAGCGAGGTGGTTGATGAACAAAACCATGCAAAGATTGGATTTTTTCACTCTTTGGGTAGAGTGAAGAGTCACAGCAGGAGCTCAAAAAAAAAAAAAAAAAAAGAGGTCAGACTATGTATGGATGATGACCCCCTTCACAAAATCTATCCTTCACTGATAATATCAGGTAAAATTCCCTTTTTAACTCACATTTTGATTTAAAAATACATTATTTAATAAAATATATGTTTTTAAAAAATAAACATATATTTTAATAAATTATATAAATGTATTTCTAAAAAAAAAAAAATATTTTTTTTTATTAAAGTATATATCTAGTTGACTGTACGTGACTTTTTAGGATCGAAAAAAGAACGGTATAACACGGCTCATCCTTTATTGGCAAAGCTTAAGGTGACTTATCTTGACGTGAAGTGTTTCTGAGAGACTGTTGGTTTTCTATGTCACTCTTTCATGGAGCCCAAACTCCAACAAAAGTTTAACAGTGTCACATACCTTTCCAATTTTCCCCACAACCTTTTTTTTGTTTTTTTTTGCTCTGACTCCCCTCTCTCAGCCTTAAGAGCATCAATTCATCTCTCTTTCTGTTTCTCTATCTTTCTCTCGCCTCCTTTTGTTTCTGCTCTGTCTCTCACACACAGAGTGACTGAAACAAACTCATGAGCCCATTTGAGTTCTTCCCCTGCCTTTCCCCAAATGGAAAATAACTGCGCTTCTTAGAATGGTTTGTTATATCATATGTGTGTGTGTTCTTGTTTTTTTTTACATTTATCATGCTTAGCCTGAATTGGGTCTGCTGTTTTAATCTTTTGAAAGGGCTGGATCCTTCCAATTATTGATGGTGGTTGTATTGGTCGATTGTCTTTTTCAGGTTCTGTTGTTGTTGCTTGATGTGGAGTCTTCTTTTGGGGTTCTTAGATTTTGATGGGTAATGATGGGTTGTTCTCCTTTTTTCTCTCTGTTGATCTATCTTCCTGGATTAGTTTTGATGTGGGTATCAAGGATTTGTCTTCCCTGGTATTAGATGTTGAACTCTTTTTTGGTTCTTGAACTCTTTTTTGCTGAATTAAGGGAAAACATGAAAGGTTGGGTGTGTTTTCTTTTTAAGTTTTGGAGTTTGTGCTTTGGATTTTGGATCTAATGTTTTGAAGGGAGCACAATTGTATGGTTATTGCCCTTGTTTGTAGGAATTCAATGGTTCTCTCTCTCAAGATAAGATTTGCAGTTGATCTACATATAAATTTATTTGTATTTCACATTATATTTTCTATTCTTAGCCTTTATAAACACCTTCACTTCATCTTCCTTTCTCGATTCATGCGATTTCATTGTTTAGGAAATATGGGGTATGCAAATCCGGGTAATGTGAATGTTCATTGTTCGTTTGTATGCTTGTGTAAGGTCCTCCTTGTTGCAGTTTTTGTATTCATTGGGACTATAAACTGAATCTGCTTTACGTTACGTTTTGTGATGCCTTGCTATCAAGCAGAGCTGCATTTCTTTGTTTTAGGATGGAATTTAAGCTATAGATTGTTCTCCAAGATCGTCAGCATTTAACAAAAAGCAGCACAACTTGTTTGGTCTTTTGAATTTAGGATGTTCATCATGGGAAGCAATGAAGTTTGAACTCAAAATGTTTGATCATTACACATGGAAGCATTTAACAAAAAGCAGCACAACTTGTTTGGTCTTTTGAATTTAGGATGTTCATCATGGGGAGCAATGAAGTTTGAACTCAAAATGTTTGATCATTACACATGGAAGCATTTAACAAAAAGCAGCACAACTTGTTTGGTTTTTTGAATTTAGGATGTTCATCATGGGGAGCAATGAAATTTGAACTCAAAATGTTTGATCATTACACATGGATATGTTCCCGTTTAATCCATCTCTTCAATTAGAGTATGATGCACAACATACGCACATCCAGATCCAGAGTGCTTAGGATACATATTTCTTCATTTATCTGAAAAATAGATGTCCTAGTTTCGTGAAGAATCCGAAGTACCTTAGCTAATGCATTACATCATCATAGCATTTTCAATTGCTGCTAGCTAGGACAATATACACCTGCACTGCTACATTTTTTTTTTGGTTGGTGAGTTTATTTTTCTAGTTATAAATATTAAAACTCCTCAGTGAAGATACTTCTGGTCATTGTCTTGTAGAACTTATAGTGGGGTATTATGCACATGTGTATTTATATCTTATTCTCCAATATGAATCCATCTGCAGACTATTTCTTGAAAATATTCTTGAATGTTTCTCTCTTGAAAGTATTCACCGAAGATGCGTAGAATTCACGTCATTAAAGACGGGTATTTTGATATCTATCCTTGGTCGTCCTATTGATCAATTGAAAAAACGTGTATGACCTTGAGTTTCTATTGTTGTTGATGTGCCCTTTATCAAAGCTGATTTTATCAATAATGTAGCTGATATTTCTTAACCAAGCAGTGTTAGTTATGGATGTGAATTACCTGTGGATGAGAGTCAGTTTCAATGTTTTTTTTTTGGAATGGGACATGATTTGCGTTTTTTAATGTGTTTAGTGCATTATTTTGTGAAAATTTCATACTCTATTTTAGCGTGTAACGCAACTCTTTTTCTCAACAACTGATGGATTTTTCATTCAAGTTATTTTCAGACTCTTTTTTCAACCAAATTGTTATAAAGTTCGTAGAGGTCATTAAAGCTATCCTTCATTAACTTCAATTTGTTTTCGAGAAAACTAATTCAGGCGTGTAAAATTCTCACTTGGCTGGCTTCAATGATGTGCAGTTGATAATAGACCAGAATAATAGGTTATTCTTTGTTGTTTTTGTTGTGGCCTAAATGTTAATGCTCTTAAATATCATGTAACGATTATGTTGATAAGCTAAACAGTTAGTAATTGTGCCTGTTATTACCTATGATTGTGAACTCAACAATCCCTCAAAAATCTTATTAGTGAGTGCTAGATGCAATGCTAATGAAAGTTTTTTTTCTCTTCTATTCTGTCTGAATTGTTTAGATTTCAGATGTTAATGTATCATTGTCTACATATGTGAACACTGAAACATCATAATATTTGGATTACAGTAGTAGACCATTCAGTTCATCCTTAAAACGCAGCTGAAGTGAAACCAACCTTTCCATCTCCAGACGCGACGCACTCCGAGACATGAAAACACATGCCGTGGATCTCGAGGCGGTCGCCTCGGAGGCGGACTCCTCGGACGCCATCAGCCAGGTCGCATCCAACCTGTCCACCCAGGACGAGGAGCTCTCCACCACCACCTTCAACAACAACCACCACCACCACCTCCACGAGGAGGCGAGTGCGTCCACCGACCCGGACGTCTTGCTCGACCTGACCCTCGGACACCTCGTCGAGGCCCACCACAACATCATCGACGCGCGCCACCACTCCTCCTCGGTCTTCCCCCGCGTCTTCTCGTGCAAGTACTGCCAGCGCAAGTTCTACAGCTCGCAAGCCCTGGGCGGCCACCAGAACGCGCACAAGAGGGAGCGCACGCTCGCGAAGCGCGCGATGCGCGCGACGGGCACCGCAGCCGCCGACATGGCATCGCTGCCCCTCCACGGCTCCGCCCTGCGCACGCTTGGCCTGAAGGCGCACTCTTCAGCGCACGACGGGCTAATGGTCGCAGGCAGGCGCGAAGTCCGATGCAGCGCGAGGTTCGAGGGATATGGGCTGCCGCCCGCCTTCGTGCACGACGACGTCGACCCGTTCTGGCCGGGGAGCTTCCGGCCCGTGGACGCGGCGAATGAGGTGAGGGCAGCGGGGGGCGGGGCGGCCGAGGAGGATCCGGCGGCGCTGGATCTCACTCTGAGACTTTGAGGAGGGTTTGTTTTGTCTTAGCTTTGGACTCTTGTTTGATTTATGTACAGCTAAGAATTTGAGATGTTATGGTGTCCTTCATATGTTTCATTGTTTCCATTGCATTGTAAACGTTTTGAAGGTTTTTTTTTTAAATCTCATTGAGTGGATCTATGTAATGTGTTAGTTCACAATGCTAAGAAGAGTTTCTTGTGATTCATTAACATATCAATATTGTAATTCATATCATATAATGATTGATTATGCATGCATGTGTATTAACAGTGGGTCGATCAACAAAAGGTACAAGGATCAGTTTGTGACTCTGACCAATCTACATTGCTTTTAAATTGTTTGGGGTCGGATGACCTACCCCAGAAAAGTCCATCATGCAATCACTCACAAATGGTTTTTATTTACAGGGAAAAATTTAAATAACCCCCAATAAAATGTTTGAAATCCATATAACCCCGACTTTTTTTAAACTTCATATAACTCATGAAAACACTTGTATAAATTTAAATAGGCCCTGAGTAGAACTTCCATTGATAGATGAAGAATATTAAGTGAATATTTTGTTTGGTTAACCCTGACTTAAAACACAATATACAAAAAATATAATGTGTTAAAAATACGAAAAACCTTCCATAAATGACAATTGTAACTCTCTTAATAGATTATAATATCCTATCCAAAAAGGTAAAATCGTTATTTATATATGATTTTCTGTATTTTTTTATACATTGGAGGGTTTTTTGGTATCCTATGTTTTCAGTCAGAGTTTACCAAACAAAATATTCATTATCTATTAATAAAAATTTAACTTAGAAGATTATTTGAATTTATAAGTGTTTTTAGATGGTTATATAGATTTCAGACAATTTACAGGGGGTTATATGAATTTTTCCTTTATTTATATTGTTTGAATCCATCAATGATTTTTTTAATTGATAGCAACACTAGCCTCAAAAGTTGATTGTCACATGACATGAATGGAGTGGATGGCCTTCTTTTGCCTCTTTTCGTAACCAACAACTCATTGTCATGCTCTTAATAGAAACCTATCAATTGAATGATTGGTTTGGTTGTCTATTATTTTAATTATTTTTGGTGTAATTGGTTGTCTATTATTTTGTCTGAAGTAAATTTATAATACAGTGACAAAAAAACCATATATTCAATTAATCAATACATTTTAACAGGGGAAAAGAATGTCTAACTCACTTCCTCAACATTGCTACTTTATAAACCCTTGTACTTCAAATAATGATGCAAGAGATGTTGATATATTTTAGCGTCATATTCTTAAAACAATTTATAAAATCATCTAATACAATATGTATTCTATTATAAAAAATATACATATATATACATTCAATTCATATAATTATGTGATTCATTTTTTTTATAGAAAAATATACTTCTTCAACAAGTATAAACTAAATAAAAAATCAAAACATATGCTATTTGCAAAAGTGGTCACATAAAAGGCATCGCCATAATATTTTCTTATGTAAAAGACTGAATATTCAATTGTCACTCAAATAGGGTCCAGAATTGTAACAGAATACGTATAGGGAATTAAAAAGTCTAAAAAATGCTGCGAATCATATCTAATGAGGGCTATTTGTATGAGGTAAATAATGCACATAAACCCTAATATTCTATTGCACAATAGAGACAGACAAGAACAGGACATCAATTCAAATTGGCACAAGATCAGTTCCCCTTGGAGGCCCACTGGAGAATATGATACTCCCAGTGGGCAACATCACCAAATTTGGTACTCTCAGTGGACCTATTGTAGCCAATTATGTAAATCTCAGTGGACAGTATGTTGTTCTCCATGACAATATCATATAACAAAATATCATCCTCAATAATCCAAATGGCATAAAAATACTATTCCGTAGTGCGAAGGAGATAATGTTAAGTGGGGTGTCCATTAAAAAATATAGTAATAATCTATATATAATGTTGGAACAACTTGGGTTTTGAACAATTTGGGGTTAAAATGAGTTTGGGTTCTAATAATTATATGTAGTGGAAATCCATTGGATTGCGTTCCTCTCGTTGAGTAGATGAACGTAGTATATTTACATTATCAAAACCAAGTTTGGATGAATGAGAAAATTGAATTCAAAGTTCTCCCAATAACATGATGAAAGTGGTTGGTGGTTGGGGAAAAAAAAACTTTAGTCCCACATCGGTTAAAAACAAAAAGTATTGAGGATGTGGGACTTATTTCATATAAGATGGGCTCCATGTACTCTAGTGAATTGGTTTTGGTGGACACCCTATGGTGGACCTTTCCAAGCGGGGTGGTGCGTAGCACCACCACGCGCGTCGCACGCGCGAGGGCGTATTGGGCGTTTTAGGGCGCACTTGGCACTTTTCTTTTTGGACCTTTTGTCTGATCGGACGGTGGAGATCATTCTGATCAAATGAAATCCGAGCCGTCGATCGGTAGATGTGATGTGGGATGATCAGATTAAATCCGGACCGTTGATCGAATGGATCCACAAATGCAATATGGACCGTCGGATCGACGGTTACGATCGGACCGTTGATTATTTGAATCAATGGGTGCTTGAGACTCTTTTCAGGAAAAACTGAACAGAGGAAGAGACTCCTCCAAGAGTCTCTTCAACCAATTCTTCCCTATTCAAATACCACCCAATCTCTGCATTTTAGGCATCTAATTCATTCACTGCAATAGGCATTCCAGACAAAAGAGTTTACATTCGAGTCTCCATTGCATTCAAGTAAGAGAGAGTTCCAAAAACACAGGAGGTTCGCTGGTTCTTTGGTTTGAAGTGCTGCTACCAGAGGACGATCTGACCGTTGTATCCTGGGAGACTATCGCCGGAACCCGTGAGCACCAGTTGCGGGGCGAACAAAGTCTTAAGGACATAGAGTCCAACTCTAGCCTCGGTCTTCACCATTCGACAGAACAGATTCATCAAATCAGTACACTTCTTGTTAATTTTTAATACTGTTTTTCTAACATATAACTCCCTGAAAACTTAGTTAAATCGGTTTTAATCCTAGTAAAATTAGACAATTATCACATGCCCCCAGAAAGTTTATATGATTAATGGATGTAGTTCTCAAGTCAAATTGCCATCAATTTACATGAAATTTTCTAAGAATATTCCATTTACTAAACGGAGCTTCAATAAATGACATTCAAATAAGTCCCCACAAAATATGAAAAATATGAGTTAATCATTTTGATGATAAAAATGCTTATGCCATTTCCTGAAAATTCTCTTACTATCAAATATTCACCAGCGGTAAAAAAAAAGAGGATATAACTCTGTGAAAACTTTTGAAAATCGGAAAAAGGTCTCTGCAAAATCAACAAATCCCAAATCCCCTATCTTACAGTAAATTCTTCTATTGATTTTACAAGTACCTTTTCCGATTTTCATATATTTTCAAAGAGATATCAATTTTTCTCAAGAAAGAAAGTAAATTTTAAAAGGGTATTACAGTAATTTATCATGTATGGTTAGAGTCATTCATAAATCTAGTTAGTTTCGGTTACCATAGAGACTAAAATAAATATTTTCTAATAAGATAGAGACATGAGAGAATTTTTTGATTTTACATGGATCTTTTTCAATTTTCATAAGTTTTAGGGAGTTATATTGATTTTCCTATGAAAATAAATTGTGAGAACATTCCGGTAACTTTTAATGTGTAGTTAGGGTTAACTATGTATTTAGTTAGTTAAGGTGATGGTAAGAACTAAAACAATATTTTTCTAATTACATAGAGACATGTGATGATTTTTCAATTTTATAGATACTAAAACCGATTTAGCTAACTTTATAGAGAGTTATATCTATTTTTCCCTAAAAATATTTGAACTGAAATCCCATCTGTAACCACAGCTTATTCTGACCGTCCGATTAAACTGACATTTTAGTAGTCGTCAGGGACCAGCGAAATTGAAAATAAAAATGAACATTTGATGAACGTGTCTACACCTTTTTGAGAGTTTAGATCCAATCAAGACTGATTCCAGTCAATCCAACAATATCGAACCGCACAACTCTATGAATCGAACTACACAACCTATGAATCGAACTACGCAATTAATTGTTGGATATAAGTCTCTCTGTCCTATTAGATATTGATGACATTAACCTAACTTAGGCTTGAGTGGATCCAATAGAAGAATGAGATCTATTTTCAATAATTGATTGTGCAGTTCGATTCATAAATTGTGTAGTTCAATTCATAGTGTTGTGCAGTTCGATACTGATGGAACTGATCGGAATTTATATATATATATATATATATATATATATATATATATATATATATATATATATATATATATATATAATATAGTCGAGTGATTCAGTGCGGGAATGCGGGAAACGACGTCGATCGTTCGATCGCGGGTCCATCGCATCCAACGGTCGAGATGAATCGCCCCCGACCGTCCGATGCGATGGACCCGTGATCGACGGCCCGTGATCGCTTCCCGCACGACCGCATTCCCGCACCGAATCACTTCCCTATATATATATATATATATATATATATATATATATATATATATATAAAATCTTTCGTGGCTTTGAGGAGGAGGTGCACTTTTCTTGATTTAAAAGCATTCAGGGATGTGGGTATACCATGATGGGGTTAGTCCAATAATTAGAATCTATTCCAACCGTTTGATCAGTGGAGTTTGAATGAGGATACACCTTATATTACCTGCAACATTTAAGTGTGTAAACTTTACTGTAGGGTTGCAACTCTAGTCGATTGAGTCTATCCAACCTAACTCAGAGTTGTAAAATGCCAACTCAAACACAATCCAAACTGAGTCTAAACTTGAGAAGGTCAACAAGTCGAGTTTGATTCAATTTTGGGTTATGTTTTGTTATGTTAAATCTAAATTTAAGTTTGATTTAAAAATGATGTTATTTTAGACAATTTAAAATATGTGACAATTGGTACCCCATGCAGTGAAGATAACAAAGATAAAAGTGCATAGCAATGGTTGAGTGAATAGAAAAATGAAACTATAAAATTAATAGATTTTAGGGTAAAAATAACTTGTACAATTAAAACTTTATCTCACGTGCTAAAACAATTCAAATTTGATTATAACATTTAAATATACCATTCATCGCAATAGGAGCATTGGACTCAGTTTACTCGACCACGGGTCCATCGCATCGGACGGTCGGGGGCGATTCATCTCGACCGTTGGATGCGATGGACCCGCGATCGAACGATCGACGTCGTTTCCCGCATTCCCGCACTGAATCACTCGACTATATTATATATATATATATATATATATATATATATATATATATATATATATATATATATATATATATAAAATCTTTCGTGGCTTTGAGGAGGAGGTGCACTTTTCTTGATTTAAAAGCATTCAGGGATGTGGGTATACCATGATGGGGTTAGTCCAATAATTAGAATCTATTCCAACCGTTTGATCAGTGGAGTTTGAATGAGGATACACCTTATATTACCTGCAACATTTAAGTGTGTAAACTTTACTGTAGGGTTGCAACTTTAGTCGATTGAGTCTATCCAACCTAACTCAGAGTTGTAAAATGCCAACTCAAACACAATCCAAACTGAGTCTAAACTTGAGAAGGTCAACAAGTCGAGTTTGATTCAATTTTGGGTTATGTTTTGTTATGTTAAATCTAAATTTAAGTTTGATTTAAAAATGATGTTATTTTAGACAATTTAAAATATGTGACAATTGGTACCCCATGCAGTGAAGATAACAAAGATAAAAGTGCATAGCAATGGTTGAGTGAATAGAAAAATGAAACTATAAAATTAATAGATTTTAGGGTAAAAATAACTTGTACAATTAAAACTTTATCTCACGTGCTAAAACAATTCAAATTTGATTATAACATTTAAATATACCATTCATCGCAATAGGAGCATTGGACTCAGTTTACTCGACCCCTTAATCCAAACTCAATGTTAAATCTCAATCCGCATTGCCCGAAAGTCGCGTTGGTTCAAGTATTGTTAGATACAACTTTGATTATAGTTCTATGTGCAATTCTCAAATTTTTTCAATTTTTAAGGATGTAATTTCATTTATGAAGAATATACCTTCATAAATAAGGTATATACTCTAGAGAATTATATGGATCCACTTATACACACCCTTAATGATGTATAAACCGCATTGAATATATGTGAGACTGCATGTATGACTACAAATGAGATTATGTGTAATGACCCTTAATTGCATTGAATATATGTGAGACTGCATGTATGACTATAAATGAGATTATGTGTAATGACCCTTAATTGCGTATAATTATCTGTTCCCAGTTTAAAAATTAACTCCATTGGAGAAAAAAGTGAATAATAAATTCATAGATGGAAGGACGCTGTTACACTCAATCTTTTTTACAGTCCAAAATATAGTTTTATATTCATCGTTAGAAATATAGTGAATCATATATAACAGTCCAGGAAAGAAACGCGACAGAACAAGGCTGGTGGCTGACGGGCGGCGGCTGGACGGTGCCGGGAGGTAGCTGGAAGGTCGCCGGATGGCTACTGATGTCGGCTGAGGAATACCGGTCAAACGGGTATTCGGATCTGGGTTCCGACTGCCAGATCCAGGTACGGGCTGGCGGATCTGGTCTATGGGTCGGGCGCGGGTGAACGAGTCCGTGAACTGGATCCGAGCGACCGAACGGGTTCGGACGGATGGGCCGGGTGAGCTGTGCGGGTCCGTGAACACGGACGTGCATTCCGCGCGATTCCCGGATTCGCTGGGATTTCGCGCGAGATTCC
This sequence comes from Acorus calamus, assembly GCA_030737845.1. Classification (NCBI taxonomy): domain Eukaryota; kingdom Viridiplantae; phylum Streptophyta; class Magnoliopsida; order Acorales; family Acoraceae; genus Acorus; species Acorus calamus. Next base: position 38,720,754 of record CM060863.1, on the reverse strand, counting down.
AGGGATTTGCTGGGATCTCACGCAGATACGAATGGGGCTGCGAGGACGGGCTGCATGGCTGGGGCTGCACGGACGGGTACAGACAACGGCGTGATGAAGACAACGACAACGCGAAGAAGACGACGGCGCAGACAACAAAGGCACAATGACAATGACGATGTAACAAGCTCGAATCTCAACGAAAATCCGAAAAATAAATAAATAACTTGAGATCTCAAAGGGGCTCTGATACCATGTTAAGATTTAGGGAAAAAAGAATAATGAGACCTAATTCATTAAGAGAGGGACAAAACCATTTATATAATAATACAAGACCTAATACACGTGTAACACAATAATAATACAATATATATGTAATTTAACAATAACAAAAAACAATTTGTCCATGTTTTCATTTTTTTTAAAATTATTTACCTCATCTACTAAAATATATATTTTTATAAAAAATAAAATATATACTCCAATGAATTGAATGATATCATTTATATACAATATGAAAATTTTCCATGGGCTAACAAGGTATATAGCATTGCATTTGAGACTATAAATAATTGAGTGTAATAATGTTCTTCATAGTGTTTTTGTGTGGAAAATTATATACTTAGCCCCATTTGTAACCTCATTTGTAGCTCACACACATGTTTTTTTTAAGTATATACTTAGCTAATGAAATATATATTTTTTTACAAAAAAATTAATGTATATACTTATATAAATTACATGCATATATTTTTACGTTTTTCATAATGTGGTATATATATATATTGAGATTTCATACACTGTATAACGCAAATGAATATAAATTATATTCATATATTTTTACGTTTTTCATAATGTAGTAAATACTGAGATTTCATACACTGTATAACACGGACGACGATCTTTCTGTAAAACGAACTGAGGGTTTTTTTGAGAAGAAGGCCCTCAGTGTGTGTCTATATATATATATATATATATATATATAGGGACGTGATTGCGTGCGGCGAACGGCAGGTGCGGCAGCGATCACGGGCCGTCGATCACGGGTCCATCGCATCGGACGGTCGGGGGCGATTCATCTCGACCGTTGGATGCGATGGACCCGCGATCGAACGGCCCACGTCGCGGCCGCACCTGCCGTTCGCCGCACGCAATCATTTTCATATATATATATATATATATATATATATATATATATATATATATATATATATATATATATATACACACACACACAGACAGATGCCTATGGATTCATTGTTTATAATTATTGTTGTGTGTTTGGTTTAGCTTATGAATGTAGTTATATTCTTTCCATGTCGAGTGATTCAGTGCGGGAATGCGAGAATGCGGGAAACGACGTCGATCGTTCGATCGCGGGTCCATCGCATCCAACGGTCGAGATGAATCGCCCCCGACCGTCCGATGCGATGGACCCGTGATCGACGGCCCGTGATCGCTTTCCGCACGACCGCATTCCCGCACCGAATCACTTCCCTTCTTTCCATATATTGTTCGGAATTAAAGGGAATACTTTGATTCCAGCCCACACACAATTCCACGAGTGCAATCTTTCCAATCTGGCCCGGCCCATTAAATCGTCGCATGAATCAATGTATGTGCCCCTTCGAAGGCGACCTTTCATGGTATGTATTTCTGTTTATATTTATTGTTTGTTTGGTTTCGCTAATAAAATCTACTTTATATTCCTTCCATATATTGTCCGGCTTAAAAGAGGGAATACTTAATTTGCACCGACACATCGTATAAATAACAGTCGATTTCACAAAAAAAAAATTAGGGATATCTATCAAACAATCGACAGAGGTATCTCTCTTTCTCTCCCTCTCATGCATATTTTTTTTCTGTTCTTTTTAATTCACCAAATAAAACAATTCTTTCTATATTATTTTTTGTAAAAAAAAACTTGGTCTTCATGAATCTCTATGTTTTCTCCCTCATGCACACAAAAACAGTTTTTAGTTTTCATTGGAAGAGTTTGTTTGTATTGTATGTACATAGATTTATTTTTTCTTCTTATTGAAGCTGGGCTGAAATATAAACCCAATTGAGTTTTGTTGTTTGTTATTTTATTTCATGTGTGATATTAAAACAGAATCACCAGGGGACCACGGTTTCATTAAAACGACAGATTTGTAGTTTTGCTAAGGTTTAATAATCCAGAACAGCAACTCATTGAAGTCGTTTCTTGATATCTTGATATGTTACGTTTACTTGGGCTGCAATCTTTCATATTTCTTTTTATTTGTTTATATTTATATTATTGTGATTGGTTTTCTTGCAATTCTGTTATCCACTCGATTCATACATGGGTATAGTAGAATTTCTGTTTGATTGTTATTCCGTTTTCAATTTTAAGTAAATCTTTATCTTATATGTTTGTTTTATCATAACATTATTATAGTTTTCAATCAATAAACAAAAATAAACTACATATAGCTTATCCAGATAGCTATAGATGGATGTATGAGAGTTAAATGATTCTCTATTTGAAAAAAGAAATTATCTTCTGTATAGTCTTATTAGTATGTAGTTATAGTTTTGAATGAATAAATAAAAACAAAAGATACTGACCTCTTAAAGCTTATTTAAAACTTTTAATACATAAATAGTATATTCACGCTAAACAATATATTTCGAGAATTCAATTATTCTTTTCTTATTCACCTACTTATTCACGAAACAAAAAGAGAGCTATTCATAACAAATGAGTTCAAACCAATGATACTAAAAAGCAATCCAATCCATTTTTAAAAGGTTTGCTGAACACAATGTCCGATCCACGCCTCGCGCTGCTCGCACTCCTCCTCCTCTCTCTTTTGCAACAAACCCTCTCATGGAACTGGTTCCGATCATCGCTGCCACCCAATTCAATTCCATCGCTCGAATATTCGCCAACGGGAGCCTCGGCCGCCGAATTCTCAATCGAAGCTCTCCACAGTCAAAGAGGACTCAAGTTGGTGGAGGACGCAAAGCTGAAGCTCTCCGTCCCCAACGCGTGCTGGCAAAACGCGTACCGCAACCTCTTCTCGAGCTGCGCTGACATCGCCTCCGACAAGGAGAAGCAATCGAGGCTCGCATGGCATCTCAGCGACTGCTTTCAGAGGGACTCCGGTCGGCCCGGCCTCCCGTTTTGTGGGACTGGTTCTTCGATGCTCAAGTGCTTGGAAGTCCTCAATGACTCCGAGCATAAAATATACCTCCAATTCTTTCTCGAAGCCAACTCGATATGCCACCAATTACAGTATGATATCGATCGCTCTGATACCAGTTGTTGGTAATTAGTACCCAGATCGTTCTGATACTAATTTTGGTTCTTTTGATTTTGTCAGGATGAACGCGTTTAAGTACGAGACGGAGAGGTTGGTGAACGAATTGAAAAGGTCGAGCGAATTCGCGGAGGATAAGTTGGAGAGCCTTCAAGAGAAGTCCGATGTACTATTGCGAAATTCGGATAAGTTGCAGGACTCGTTTACTTGGATCGATGTGCAGACGCAGCAGGTGGTGAAGGCATCCAAAGATGTGGAGGCGCAGGTCCATGACGTGTTGGAGCAGTCGAAGGCGATATTCGAGCAATCGAAGGGGATCGCATCCGCGCAATTCGACTTGCGAGAAGGGCAGGCGGAAATGAAGGAGGTGCTGGTTTCGGGTATGGCGGTCTTGCGAGAGTCTTATGAGAGTTTGGGGGATGGCATTGAGAAGCTGAAGGGGGAGGCGATGAAGATCGAGGGGGAGATTATCGGAGTCAGAGATTCGATGTTGGTGAAGATGGAATCGCTTCATGACAAAGCGGATGACATCGGGAACGTCACGGGCACGTCTTTGGAGAAGCAGAGGCAGCTCTTGGAGGGACAGTCTGTGGCTCTTGAAGGGATTGAATTCCTCACTAAGTTTCTGTCCAAAGCATTGGAGGAGAGCAGGTTTGAAATAGTACTAAATGTGATTTTATCTCCATTGGATTCATGAGTTGGGGAGTAATGGGTTGGGCGAATTGTGTTTTGCAGGGAGACTTTGGAAAGGCTCACTGAATTCGGACACAAGCAGCAGGAGGAGCTTCTGCGGAGGCAAGAACAGATCGAGCAGAGCCATGATCGCTTGATTCAGAACTCGCAGTCGATATTGGCTGCTCAGGAGGAGTTCGAGGCGAAGCAGAGCAACATATTCGCTGCGTTGGACAAGTTGTACGTTTTACACAACGCGATCCTGCTCGAATCGCGTTACATTAAGGCCTTCGTCTTCTACTCTGTCTCGATCTTCCTTCTCTACATGCTCACAAGCGCTAAGCAGACATCCGGTGCTAGATCGTATTTATATCTCGGTCGGTTTGATCTCTGCATTTTCGGTGGAATGATTGGATCCCATCAAGTATTATCAGTCTCTCGTAGAAGAATGACTCATGATACTGGATGGGATCCAAAGTCTACCTAATCAAGTAGCTTTTCTTGTGGTTTGGTTGTGTTAACATAACTCAATTTGCAGGGTTGGTAGTGACATTCTTAGTTGAATTTGCAATTGTACGATTCGGTGCGCACGACATCGATAACCAGTCTCTGGTGACATCTAAAGTGTTCTTGGCTCGCTCTTCGTTCATATTGGTCGCTTCCATTCAGATCTTGTACTCCATTTTCACTTACAGGTACTGATTTATCTTTATATTGGGTGCATTCATCAAATCAAGAATTTTTATATGACTTGTTTCATCATCTGTTTGTAGGGACTATGAAAAGCTAAACCATCAAATGCTTTTAAGCCTCATTGAGAAGGTCAATGCCATGGAGAATTACAACACAGGTATAAATGTTGGCAAATTTTGAATCACATTTTGCATGTCCAATTCACTGATATCGAATGCTAATATGTTTTGTAGGCAAAAAAATGCTGACAGTGGAAACAGAGTGTGACAGTTCTTGGAGCCAATTTTCATGGATTGAATCAGAGGAGGTTGATGAGGATGAAGATCCTGATTATGTATTGCAAGAATGTTTAGGCGAAAATTCGATCACGAGCTCCTCTGTTTCAAGAAAATATGATCTCCGCCCTCGCTTTCGTTCTGGTTAGTTTCTTGTGTTTTCATTGATCATCCAATGATTTTTTTTTTTGTTACAAAAAAAATATTACATAATTTTCAAGAATATGGTGTTTGTGACAATATGAAACTTTATTGTGTGGATTTTGGTATTTGAATATTAGGTGAACATACAACTTATTTAGAAAAATTACTCTGTTTAATTATATGGGGTTATTTTACATACTTTCATTTATTTGGTTACTAAATATTTATTTTCTTCTCATTTTTGTGTGCAATATAGATAAATAGTTAGATTTTTACGCATACATACACTACTGTTAATAAGAATTTTTTTAAAATAATGAAATCTGCATTCTTGATAAAATTATTTCTGATGAAAAAAATTCTTTATAAAATAATGACATGATCCATAAAATGATTTCTAATAAAAGAAATTCACGCAAAAAAAATGATGTGATCCAAACAGTCCTTAGTAAGAACAAGGAAGTATAATAGCAAGTCCAACCGATATTCCAAATAAGAGGGTGGTCAATCCGATGAAGTTCACGATGAGGGCTTCAGATCCGCGAAAGAGACCTATGAAGATGAATTTCTGAATTAGACCTGTCTCAGCACTACAAATCGCCATTGCAAAGATGACGAAGCCGAAGAAGGCGTGCCATGGCAGTAATCTTGCCCTTGTCATCCACTGCGCTCCGGGGAACAAGAAGGCGAAGAAACCGATAAACCACTACTCGAAAAAACAATCAATTCTAAGCATTAGCATTGCTTTTTAGGATAAAATGAGGTGGATTCCCTCATATATCGTCAGTCTTTAACAATATTTTTTAAAAATCATAATCTCATGTGTTTTGTCATTATTTTATTATAGACTAACAATCAGTACTCTCAAGGCTTAATCACCTGCAATGCGAATAAGCAGACAGTGCCCATGCCGAGCCAAGAATGCACTGAGTACATATTGGGCATTCCGATGTCATGCTGGAACTTGAAAACAATGTACAGACCGAAAGCCGCCATGGAGAGCGAGATAAGGAGCAGCGCCATGTGAACGAACCTCTGCGCCTTTCGAGTTCCTGGTACGATTTTATATGCCATGGCAGCTGATACAAGTTTGTGACAGTAAGAACAACAAGCATGAGTAAGGATCATGGATTGCAGATCACATTAAGGCCATATGGATCAGAGTAGCTATTACCTTCTCCCCCAACAAAAATGAATCCGATCAGCATCAGAAGTGGGTGCAGCTGAGAATTCCATAGTGAAATATTTCAGTAAAAACACAATTTCTAATCCAAGAATTCATAACACTGAAGTCCATTTGGAACCAATTTTCAAAAACTCGATTTTACATTAAAGCCGCTTTGACTTTTAACACGTAAAACTACAATTTGAAACAAAAAACACTAAACTTTTTAAACACCTAAAAGCTAATTTGCAGAAGCAGAATCAGTTTAACAATTGATTAAAAAATAGAGCCAACGAAATTACGTTGAAAAGTTGCTCTTTATTGTCGGATGTAAGAGAGGCGCCACCCCGGAAATGTAGTATCCAGACGAGCATCAGCTTCACTGACGCCACACCGAATAAGTGCGCGATCACCGTCACAGGCGTCGCGGACACCAAGAACCTCGAACCATCTTTAGCAGCCATGGCCGATTCAGGGAGCCTATGAAGCAACTGAGATAGGCTTTATGAGGATGTGTTTATATAGTGTTAGTGTTCACTGTCAATGAATGACCAATGTGGATTTCATGAATAAAAAAAAAATGGTATTTGAAGGCGACGTGAACAATGTGTCCGGCCAAAAGAAACAGAACACACAGAAAACTCCAACCATGTTGTTTGTTATGGTTGAATTTGAATTTCAATACTTTCTTTTGGACTTGCTTTTGAAATGGCACTAATGGCCGAACCATAAGACACTCACTGTTGGTTTGATCAGGTTGAATATGAATCCATTTGTTATTTATTGTGGAGCCTGATGATGTGCGCAGAGGATTGTTGGCGCTACGCAGGGGCGGACGGGGGTCGAGCTCCCCGTTGAGCTCGCGGGGATCGAGCTGCCCGGTCAGCTCGCGGGGTCTGGGGGCAGCGCCCCGAGAAATTTTTTTTTTTTGGGTGTCTTTCGTGTATTGACTTTTTTACCCTTAATGAGATGTCAGTATAAAAGGGCATCTCATATTTTTCATTAGGTTCTAGGGTTTTCATCTACGGTGTATTTGACTTCTCAGAAATAGTGGATTGATCTCTGGTGTGCTCCGTGGACGTAGACAAGCATTGCCGAACCACGTAAATTTTGTGTCTTTGATTTCGATTTGTTTGTTTTTCCTTTGATTGATTGCATCCCAAGATTCGAAAATTCCTAACACTATTGTCTAATTATTTCTCTGAATGACCAATACAAACATTTTGTTCTTCATAAGAGACATTTTTCAGTACAGAAGGGAAAATATGAATCATCCTTTGCATTCCAACATTCTTAATGTTACAATCAAGGAAGTATCGCAGTTAGGCCGACGGTGATGCCGAATAGAAGGACGGCTACTCCAGTGAAGTTGATGAGATAAGCTTTTCTTTCCCGCGATAGCCCAGCGAAGCAGAATTCCTCCATGATCCCCGTCTCCGTGCTGATGATGGCCATTACGAAGATGACGATGCCAGAGAAGACATGCCATGGCATTATTCTCGCCCGTATTGTCATAGGCGCTCCAGGGAACCAGAAGGACACAAATCCCACCAACCACTGGCAAGAAAACACATTGTGGTTAACCAGAGTTTCTGGTCGCAAAGTTCGTGTACAGTAAATGTTCAATAAAGATTTGCTTGGTAAGATTTCTGATAAGTGTACAGTTGTAAATGAGACATGATAAAATATGATGAAAGGCAATGTATTCTGATCATTGACACCATAAGTTCATTTAGAAGTAGTTTTTCAAGTACTGAAGAATGTGATAAACTAAGCCTAGTCTCGCCTGTGTCGCTATAGGCACTCCGGGGAACTAGAAGGACAAGAAGCCCAACAACCACTGGCAAGAAAAACACAATGGGGGTAAACCAGTGCACATATGGTTGCAATGTTCGTAGACAGTAAATATTCGATAAGGATTCTGTTTGGTATGATGACTAATTACTGTACAGTAGTAAATTGCACGTGATGTATATAATAAAATCAAATGTACTCTGACCATTAATACAAAAAAAAATCACATTTAGAAGTAGGTTTTTGAATCATGAAGAATATTATAAACCGTGCAAGCTATAAAACATCCGGAGTCTAAAGATACTAGGTGCAAACATAAATTTGTTCAGTGTCTAATAGTTGAATTTTTAAATTTTTATAACTATGGGTGCAGTATCATCCACAAATATCACATATCAAATTGCCAGTTACACATGTTCATGTATCATAAAAACTAGATGTGTTGCTAAAAACTGAAACGACTTGCAGCTATATATGTGAAGGGGTGATGGAAAACCTACTTGCAATCCAAACAAGCAGACAGTGGCCATCCCAATCCAGGAGTGTATGCTCTCCATGTCTAAAAATTTAGCTTCCCTTTTGTATTTGAAGACGACGAAAACTCCGAAAGCTCCCATTAGAGAGGCGACTAGAAGCATCGTCATGTGAACTATCTTCTGCACCTTTCGGGGCGCTGGGACCGTCTTATAAGCCATGATTGCTGTGAAAATGTAGCTAGATATGGTCATGCAGGACTCAGTTGTATTGAAGGGAAAATTGCAATCAATCCATAGAAAAATATATGTGAAGTCTTTGTTTTGGTTTTACATTTATCACTTGATTCACAAATTGTGGTTTTAAATATTTGTATGTCATTTCAAAGCCTAAATCTCTTTGTATGTTATGTTAGTTGGTTTCATAATTTGTCCCAATGAAAAGATTTATGCAGGTATGATGGAAGGATAGAAGAGAATCGTATGATTTTCTCAGTTGTTATTGTTTTATATTTATATCATTAGAATTTATTTTATAGTTTTAGATGGATAAATAAGAATAAGGTGGCTTTTGGTTCACCGGAAAATAAGTACGCATTTCACTTATCACTTAAAATAAACACTTGAATGTTTATTTTAATTGTTTATTATAAGTATTCATTGACAAATAAATAAACAATTATTTAATAAGTAACAATTTAACATTTATTTAATAAGTATTTTACTTATTGATTGTTGAAAGACCATTTTACCTCATTTTTTTATTTTATAAAAAATGATTAATCAAATATCAATAAAAGAAAATATTATATAAAATAAACATAAATATCATTATAGAAGCACTTCTTGTCAAACCAAACAGTTTTTCACATAAAATATCAGCAATTATATTATCTCTATTTATAAATCAGCAATCCGCCGAACCAAACGCCACCTAAATTAAAATTCTCATAATTTATTCCCGCTAAATAACATTTTTTATGTATTCTTTCATTATAAACCTTTAATTCTCATTCACAAAATAAAATGTGAGAAAGAGTGAAATGATAAAAATGTTCATCGAAATTTTTTTTAGAAGTATAATTTTGTATAATATAGCTTAATAAAACTTGATTTTCATAAAGCTCACTTTCGTTATTTTTCAAAAAACATATCTTTTATATTAAAAGCTGAAACAAAATTTTAAATTAAACATGTTTTTTTACAAATAATTTGGAAACACGGTTGATTTTTCTGGACTTCTACAAAAGCAAAACCCACAAAAACAGGCAAATTAACCCCAAAAAAAAAAGTGACTTGGAATATCTACGTGGTTAAATCAAGAGGAAACATAAAAAATAAACAAGTCATCAACATGTATATGAAGTTGGAGACTAATTAATAGTCCCATGTTATAATTAATTACCTTCTCCTCCAACCAATACGAATCCGATCACCATAAGAAGCGGATGCAGCTGTTAAATCATAAATAAATTAAAAGAATTCATAAAAAAAAAAGAGTCATCAAAACCAAATATAAGATGTAACCAAGATAAATCATCAATATAGTAAAGTAAAACATAACAAAAATATACATCTCAACCAAGAGAAAAATATGTAAATTTACATGTACCCATAGAGAATTACATTGAAGAGGAGCTTTGTACTTTTAGTCATGGAAACACCTCCTTCAAAGTGAAGTAGCCATATGAGAGTGAGAATCAAAACCAGAAGGCCTAACAAATGCGCGACGATCGTCACAGGCGTCGTCGATATCCTGAACTTTCCTCCATCTATTACAGCCATGGCTATCTCTCACAGTGACACAGTGAGAGAAGGGAAGAACCTCTACAATGTGATTGATATATACTTGGTTAAGACAAAATTTTAGAATTTGAAGAGAATAAAAACTGTTCAAAAGTGACATGAAACGATAGGTCGTTTCATCAAAAGAAACAATTGGATATTTGAGTGGTTTTCAAGAATATCTTTGGACAGTTATTGCATGGGATACAATATATGGAGAGTGAAGATTAATTTAAGTGAATGAATTTTTTTTAATGGTTCATGCATATATTATGATTTTGTAGTAGAGAGGGACCAGGTACAGAGCTAGAGTTAGGTTCGGGTTTCACTTAAAATGGTTTATTAAAGGTATCAATGGCCATGTCTCAATAAAATTAATGAATGAAGCCATATCTTTGCCATAAATGATTAGTGTTTAATGCAGATTTTAATAATAGATGTTTGGATTTTTTTCTTCTTTACAAACATTGCAATTAGATTGTGTATTGGATGCAAAATATTATCATTGTTGATAAAATAGGTAAATGCATATTGTGATTAAATGACATGTCATTTTGGGTACATATTTATAACTATGTACATACTTTGATTCTTTACAAATGTATATTGAAATGAACCCGTGTGTGTTCGAATTAATTACATGCATATTTTTCATATAAAGTAATTTGTATGAAAAATTTGATTGCACATGGGAGATGCGCGTAACATTGGACATTGTTACACTCAATCTTTTTTACAGTTCAATATATCGTTAGAAGTCAAATAAAATATATACATCGTTAATTTTTTTAACATTTACTAAAATATGATTAATTCAATTCGAAATGGAGTGATATAAATTATTCATCAATACACATATATATTTTTTTTAAAATAAAAATATATATAGTCTACATTTTGAGCTGTAAAAAACAATTTGAGTCTAACATTTTCCATGTAACATTTTCCTTTCAATTATCTATCCATTCTCAAGTGGGTTGGATTGAGCTTTGTACTGGGCCAGGAATTAATTGGAACCAGCCTCCTCTAGGCCCGGACACGGATCAGGCCATCAGGGCATTGTTAGACATAGTACATAGTTTGGCTATGTAAGAAAAATAATTTTTTTTCATATTTTTAAAAATAAAATATGTACTTGTATATCTAATTATATGTTGCAATTTTTATAATAGTATATAATTCAATATTGAATATATACTGAAGGAAATAAAATCAAGATGGGTATGAGTTGCAGATGGCGTTGTACACGGTACATGTATATATATATATATATCATTTAATCAGGTATAATATTTTTGAAAAATTCAAAATGAAGGACTGAAAATGAGACTAAGCGTCCCTGTTATTATCCTTTCATTAGTTTATCTGGAATTCAAGAGCCATGGCTGAACAGAATTCGCTTACCTACCCTTGGTTGATGATTTCATTTGTTTTTTAATATGATACTTGTTCTTCCTTCAATGACGTGATCTGACAATAATTAAAGGCATATAATATAATTTTTTAATGAACGTCATCTATTATCACACATAAGTGGGTATCACGTAATTTAAGTAAAAACTGGAACTGACAGTCAAACAAAACCGTGTAGATGTTGATACTAACAAACAACACTTCCAGATGAAGTCACATAATGCCACCAGAGAGACGGCAATAAATGAATATATGCACCTATTTTATAAGCATAGTTTTTAATAATATTCTAATATTATATGGACTGCAAACAGAGTGAGTCATAAATGATTACGCAACCCTACTTTACAACTTACAAGCATAGCTTTATAAAATTATATATATGAGGACACACGTAACATAAAAAGTATAAAACTACAACACACTCATTACTGTCATCAATGTTGACATGCATGTAGAGACAACAAATGAAAATAAGAGTCAATAACGCCAATAGAGAAACTGACAGCCTCACATACACCACAACATTGTGATCTAGTCCTTTGAATAAAACACCCAGAAGAACAAGAATTTGAATTGGCACTTAAAACCCAGACAAAAGAGGGTCTGCTCACACATGCATATAGATAAATTACAATATGTCCTATCATTCCCAGATATATATTAAAAAAAGAAGCAGCATGCACAGTCTTGAAAGATTTTTTAAAAGAGGGAAGGAGGGAAGGAATTTAGGAATGAACATGCTAACCACAAAAAACTTGACATTTTCACCTTCCATCAGCAGAGGTGAAAGAGTTGGCAAATCCATGAGGGACGGTAGGGATGCTGGTCTGCGTGTTGTCGGTGCTTCCAAGGAACGATGAAGTTGCACCGTCCGATTCGAAGGCCTGCCATTTCTTCAGCGCCTGTGGCAGGGTCATGTCGAGGTCGATCCCATACATATCGTCCGCGTCGGGGTCGGTAGGCTTCCATATCTCGGCAAGGGAGGAGAGAACGTTGACTGCGTGGCCCATGTCGGGTCTCTGGAAGGGCTCACGGGCACAGCAGTGGCCCGCAAGTTCTGCAATGGTTCTAATGCTCGCCAAGGACTCCTCATCTACATCCATCGCCGGATCGATGGACTTGCGGAAGCCATCCTTGTTGAGCTGCATCCGGCGGAACCATGTGACTAAGTGGACGCTCTCTTCGGGCTGGGTCTCGTCCAGGGCCTTGCGGCCTGTTATCAGCTCCATGAGGACCACGCCGAAGCTGAATACATCCGCCTTTGTTGTCACCCGCCCGGTTACTGACTCGAGAAGATGATTTGCATTAGCAGGTTATGATAAATGACAAGAATTATTTTGAAAGATCTATTGGTTAACATTTGTTCTCCAGAAGGTAAATCAAACAACAATGTAAGGGTAGTCTTTTGTGAGCAAAGCACAATGCATCCATCTTTGGTGTACTGATGAACAATGTCATTGTTATGCTCAACAAGACAAACCAACAAGAAACTTGTAAGCTGGTGGATGGTCCAACAATAAACAAACCAATCACCCAAAAAATCTCCTGATAGTAAGACGGGCTTGTAGTCAAAGTAATTCAGCCATGTTTGAGGGAGGTAAATGATATGTAAAGTGAACTCGGCTTGACAGGTAGATTAAATGGAAGTAAGGTGACAATATTCAGCATGGAGAGCGTCAGATAGGAGAGCAATGAAGAGTGAAACACCTTTATTCATGATAAACTTCAAAACTCATAATCTAATGGCAATTTTCGCTACTCCCTACACTAATTTCACATTAAAATAGAGGTGAAAAAGCCATCGACTCTTCATTTCATAGTGATAAACCGATGATACTAATACATGGCATTTGTTGTGAATGAAGTATGAAAATCTACATGACAGTTGTTGAAGTATGAAAATCTACAATGAAATTAATATTGAAAATCACACTTGGATCTCCCACCAAAAAGACACCTCTAAAGGTCAATACAAACCACCAAAAAAATCCCAATTTAAATACAGCTTTCATACAGATTTTATAACCCCTATATTAATGCAAAATTAATGCAGAAAGAGAGGGGGGGGGGGGATCTTGAAATTCTGAGTTCTAAAGTTTCTCATAAAAAATAGCTGTTTCTTGCTCTCCTACATTAGGCTCTCTATGTAAATGCATTGTACCCTTACTCCCATTCAGTCCATCCCTCCATTTGTCAACCGAGTTCAATTAACATCATTTATCTCCCTCATTACCTTTTTGCGTGTAGTATAATTCTTGGAAATCCACCCCACCCAATCTTGATAGAAAAGAGGTTTAACTTCAGTGTACTAGTGATGAATTGTTTAAGAAATTTTTTTGGAACCAGTCATAAGCAGTCACACAAGAGAATTCTAAATAGAGCAAAAGTTTTCTTATGTGCTATGTGTTTTTGGTTTGTGCACTTGGGGGCTGTGGGATGTTGGTTGCTCTCCTTGTGTGATCTGCACCTCCCCCCCCCCCCCAACCCCCCTTCTTTTCTTGTTTTTCTGGTTCGAGTGTAACTTCTCTCTTCCTCCCCTGTTTTCTTAGTTTTCTCCCCCTGTATTCCTTCTCTCCTGCTTCGGACCATTGTAACTCTTCTTCAAAGTTAAAAAAAGGTCTCACTTGAATAGGAATCGCAAAACAGGCAAAGATTCCTATTTGGCGCTTATTAAAAGCCTTCATTTTAATTAGACTGCAGTCATTCAATGTCAAACCAGAAAGATCATTCAGTCCGCATGAGTTGACTTATTCATATTCAGAGAGAGAGAGAGAGAGAGAGAGAGAGAGAGAGAGAGAGAGCATGTACATAGTACATACTGAAAGAAAGTATATATCCTGAATCAATTTTTGTGAAAGCAGTCAATAAATGGTATGGTAGTCCCTGGTCAGCTTAAGAAGGCCTCAGGAAGTCAGGACAGAAACAGAGTCTATGATAAGTAATTGAAATAGATCCAAATCATCATTCAAGAGAGGCATTTGCAGTTTATTTCATATGGAAAAAAAATATGAATAAGACTAGCTCAATCTAAAAATATCTAATCAGTTTCTCTTCTTTACTGGTTGTTCTCCAAAACTTTGAGTAACGATTCATAACAAACTCATAATAATACACTAATCAAAGGAAAAGTTTCACTATTGAACATGCTAACTATAAAAGAATAAAGTCAGCCAATAAAGAATTCAGTACCTGCATATTCTGGAGCGAGATACCCAAATGTCCCAGCGAGCCTGGTCTCAACAGAGCACTTCCCATCCGGGGCAAGCCGGACAAGTCCAAAATCTGCGACTTTGGCCTTGAGATTCTCATCAAGGAGTATATTTGTTGGCTTAAGGTCTCTGTGTATGAAGCTCTGATGAGCCAAGGAGTGCAAATACTCGACCCCTCTCGCGACGTCCAATGCAATGCTCAGCCTCTTCTTCCACCCCAATGGCTCCAACCCTTCCTCCTCCCAGTGAAATATATACCGACTGAGAGTCCCCTCCGGCATATACTCATACACAAGTAGCCTCTCATTCCCATCCAAACAGTACCCAAGAAGCGCCACGAGGTTCCTATGCCGGACCTTAGTCAAAACGGCAATCTCCGACTGAAATTCACTAAGACCCTTTGATCCAATCACACCCGACTCCATCCGTTTCACTGCAATAGTGGCCCCGTCATGCAACACGCCCTTGTAGACAGTGCCAAACCCTCCACGTCCAAGCACATTTGCTTCGCTAAAGTTGTCGGTGACGTTTCTTAATACCTGGATCGATATGACCATGTTCCCCGCCTCCACAACATGGACATCGGCACTGTTGGGTCCGCTGCTCGTGCAACTGAGGGTCTCACTCCCGTTGGTCAAGCTGGGCCCCGAGACGGTGATCTTCACCATGTCCTGGTCCGACCCTGAGTGCCTCGGGTGGATCACTGTTGTGCTTGTGCCCTGCACCCGGTTCTTCCTCTTGTACAAAACAAGCCCCAACACAATCAAAGAAACCACGCAAACAACGGCAACAATAGAACCTATAATAACTGCGACCGATGTTTTACGCTTCTTGCCTCCGTCACCACCACCGTCACCACCACCACCACCACCACCACCACCACCGTCACCACCACCACCACACACCACCACCACCGTCACCACCACCAACACCACTACCACCACCACCGTCACCACCACCAACACCACTACCACCACCACCGTCACCACCACCAACACCACTACCACCACCACCGTCACCACCACCAACACCACTACCACCACCACCGTCACCACCACCAACACCACTACCACCACCACCACCACCACCACCACCGTCAAGTCCCGGATCCTCCTGAACCCGATGATCCCGCCGACGAATTCCCCTTACCGGGCGGAAACACAACATCCTTCCCCAAGTTCGGGTTACCGTCCTTCCTAAACACAACAGCCGGACCAAAGACAGGGACTGGTCCCGAGAGTGAATTATTGGACACATCAAGCTCTTTAAGGCTTGGCATCTTCGAAAGCTCACTCGGGATTGGCCCATACAGGTCGTTGTTCGATAAAAGCAGCTTCTGCACTGACGTGAGCCGCTTCAAGTCCGGGGAGATCATCCCGGAGAGCCCCATCTTCTGGAGATTCAAAATGGTGATGTTCCCTCGAGCGTCGCAGGTGATCCCAATCCATCCACCGCCCGCGCACGGATCGTTCCCAGTCCAACCATTTGCGAACATTATCGGGTAACCCAAATCCTTCACCACGGAGAGCAATGCATCGACCCTCGCATCACAAGCCCCCGGCTTTTGCAGGCAGAACCTCTCGCTGTCCACTTTCATGTCTACATTGATACCATCCTTAAACATGGGCACCGGCCCCTGAAGGAGATTGTTCGTCAAGACGATATTTTGCAATCTCGGCAGCTTCCCGAGCGACTCGGGCACCGGCCCGGTGAGCTGGTTGTCGCGGAGATCGAGATCCCTCAAAGAATCCATCCCAGTGAGGTCCGGGATCGACCCGGAGAACCCGTTAGACTGGAGCCAGAGCTGCTCGAGGGACGTGACGTTGCGGATCGCATCGATGGACCCAGAGAGCTTCACCCCGTTCTGGTTGTTGAGCCAGAGAGTCTTCATATTGGAGCTCCCGAGACTTGGCGGGAGCGACCCAGTGAGCCAATTGAAGGCCAGCTTGAACGAGCTGAGGCTCGGAAGCGACGCGAAGAAGTCGGGGATCGGTCCGGTGACGTTCGCGCTGTTGGCGGAGAAGTTGACGAGCCCCGTCAGCTGGGCCAGGCTCGCCGGGACCGGCCACTGCTGGAAGGGGTTCCCGTCGAGGTAGACGGCCTGGAGAGAGGTCAGGCCGTCGAAGAAGTCGGCGGGGACGGACGTGAAGGTGTTGCCGTGGAGGAGGAGGACCTGAAGCGAGGCGAGACCCTTCAAAGAGGGGAGGGCACCGGTGATCTGATTCGACTGGAGCTCGAGACGGGTGAGGGAGGTGAGGGAGGAGAGATCGGACGGCAGGGAGCCGGCCACGTTTTGTTTGCCGATCTGGATGGCGGAGACGCGGCCGCTCTGGCAGCCGACGTTGGTCCACTTGCAGGGGTCGGGGTCGGACCAGGTGAGGTTGGAGGACTTGGAGAGGTCCAGTTTGGACTTGAGGGACTGCATTGCTTTGACGTCGTCGGGGTTGGTGGTCTGTGATGCGGATTGGTGGGTTAGGGTTGTGAGGATGAACAAGAGGGTCGTGAAAACCCTAGAAAAATAGGGTTTCTCGATCATCTTCTCCTTCTTCTCTGGGAAAATTAGGGTTAGTGAAGCAATGTTTGTTTTGATTTTGATTTCATTTTGGGTTTGTTTGCTTTTTTTTCTGGGTTTGGGGGGGAAGAGATTAGAACGAAGAGGAGGAGAGACTCTTTTGATTACTCCACATGGTGTGGTGGGACCCACTCATTGTTTTGTCTCTTAATTACTGTTTATTATGGTTTTTGATAATGGTGTCGAGAGTATTTAAATGGTTGCCGCTTTTGAGCGTATCAAAAAATCCGAAAGTATTTAAAAAATGATCAGATACCGAGAATTAATTTGTCTATTCTTTACTAAAAATAAAAGATTATGACTGAATCCATTACAAAAAGTCTTCATTTTTTTACCAATTTGATTTGTGAGTGGGATATTGGAAGGATTTGTTTCTTTTTTTTTTATTGGTTTGAGACGGATTTTTGGTTAAATTTTTTGTTAATAAGTTACTTTTTATATGAAAAATATATGTATTTGACATTGTATTTGATTATTTATTGTACTAATGTATTTATAATTCATGATTAGTAGTGCCATTTGTTATTTTTTTCTATGTTTAACAATATAATGATCTCTAGTGCTGGTCTTACAGTAAATAAATATTGAATTTTTATATATGTTTTAGATATTAGATATGAGATTTTATTTTGGGGATATTGGATCATTTCATTTGAATACTTTAGATATTTTAATTAATTATCTAAATCTAAATTTGAATGTTAATGATACTTGTTTTTTAACATTAGGTGGATTTTAGATACAAATATTTTTTGGAAAATTTTATTAAAATACAAAGACAAAAGTATATGTTAATATGTGGAGAATATGTAGATGTGGAGAACACAAAATGACTCAATTTTCAAGGAATCGCTGGTATACACAGAGAATATGTGGGAATTCATGATGACTTGCATTCGTGATTGGGGTTATGACTTTGGAGACGCATATAAGATGATGACATACTGACAGTATGGGGCTAATTTGATACGTAGTTGGACTTGAGTAGACCACATGTCTACCCATGAAAAGGGCTCGGCATTGATGTTTTTTCTCGCTTGTTTTAGTTTTTCTCTTATCCCCAATTCAGAGGTGTATTATAGTAATGAAATCATGGTGGCATTATTTACGTTCTTCAAAAAATAATTGATTTGAATATGTAGGGTGTAACTTGGGTAGGTAAATCCGATCCAACTTGACTTTTGGACGAGTTTAGATTGAAATTTTAGCATTCAGATTCAATCAAAGCTCGAGTCCAAACTCGCACAATTTTAGATTTGAGTTGAAGGGTCAGATAACCCGAATCCAATCAAAGCTCAAAATACTAAAATAGTGAGTGAGAAACTTAAACCGTTTGAAGTTAAAATTTAAATAGTTTAACTTTATATATAATTTAACATTTTTTTATAGTTTTATTTCTTACTCTCTTTCTAAAAATAATTTCTCCTTTACAGACCACTTTTTTCTTTGGTGTGGAACATTGAACATCATTATATTCAAATTGTTTAGAATATGTTCTTGAAATCAAATTTAAACCCGACCCAAATTCGATCTGAACCTGACTAGCATCTTCAACCAGGATGCATTTCTCTAAAATGCATCCCGGTTGAGCTCCAACCGGTCGCCCATTGTTGCTGAAAAATGCAGGCGGGATCATTTTTGCTGCAAAAATGCAGTTCCGGCTGCATTTCACTATTCATTTTTTAAAAACCCCTAAATACCCTCCCCCAATGTATACAATCCTTTTTAATCTCATTTGTATCCTTCACCATAAATCCAATTATTCACTATAACCCAAGTTAAGTTTAATTTTATCCCTCATTTATTTATAAATATTATATCATTGGAAAGGTCTAATCGAGACCTTCAAAATGAGTCAAATATTGATTACGTTATTACGCATTCATTTTAATTAAATATTTCATATTAATTAATTTTATATGTAATACTTGACATTATAGTAAATTATGCAATTAAAAATAAAAAACTTCATAATTTAAAATAATTCACATAACAATTTTCATACATTAAGTAAATGCACACTGAAATTGAGATACATTAAGCTTGAATTGATACACCGAACTTAAAATAAAAACATTACATCGGTTCATTACCACGTCTTTTCCACAAATGTTCAATCAATGCATTTCGAAGTGTAAAATGTGCATCTTTGTCTTTGATCCTTTTAAGTTGAGAAAGAAATTGTCGGAATCGTTCAATTTCATTTCCTTCCATCTCTTCAACATTCAAAGGACATGGTGGAGTAGTGATGACAACCTCCACATGCTCATTGCGTTCATCCTCGACAATCATGTTGTGCATTATAACGCAAGCCGACTGGGTGGGTTGGAGTGCCCTTTTTTGTATCTTATCAGCTTTTTTTTTATGTACTCTTTTTTCTTATTGTTTTTCTTGGAGCGGGTTAAATAGAACCCCAATTTAGTTTGATTTTTTTTTAAAATTTAATAATATATATTATATTATAATAATTAGTTTTATATATTAAAATTTAAAAATAAATAAAATTAATTTAATCAATTTTATATTCATTATTACATTATTATATTACTTCATAAGTTAATATTTTAAATAAACCCCCCCCCCCCCCCCCCCCTGAGATGCTCTGATCCAACTCTTCTCAGGTTTGAGAAACTAGTTAGTGCGGAGAGATGGTTCCATTGATGCGCTCGGGTGTATTGTAGTATCCCGAGGGGACAGATTTAAAGCGTAATATCGGGGCCGATGCCAGCGGGAGGAGCTGGATTCCGGGTGTGTACAATTACTTTATTGCCCTCGTACTTTTATTTATGACGGCGCTGCATGTTATAGTTGAGTGAGGTGGTGGGGGTAGTTTGGGAATAATGCCGATGAGAAAGATTGATGAGGTGTACAACGGGAGATTTTATTTAAACTGAAAAATAAAATAAAAACGTGGCAAGTTTTGTGAGGCGTAGCTGGCCAGAGCTTCGACAGCGTGTTCCGGGAGTCATTATTTTTTTGGTCATATTAGGATTTAGGAGACATGCATATGTATATATAGGATTTATTTGCATTTATATGTACCATACCATTTTATGCTATTAAACATTTTAGGTTTTTTTTTTCCATGTATGTCATCCCAAAACATGTTATTTAATTTTATATTATTTTAAATAATTTATTTATTTTTATATTATTGAAATATATAAAACATATGTATATTTACCATCCTAGTTAACTTTAATCTAAATTTTCATTAAAACCGTTAACGTCTTATAGGAATGATCAAATTATTATTTTATTTTTTTACATATTTAACATTACCAAATACAATATTTATAAAAATAAAAAATATTAATTTTAACATAAAAATGATGAATTTCATCTAAAATATAAAAATTAATCGTACAAACTATTTATTAACAAAGATATAATAATTATTAATACTCACATTAGTAAAACTAAAATAAAATTATTTTGAGAACAATTAATCATATATTGTACAAAATTATATTTTTTTTAAAAAAATTAGACATTGATTGGAAGAAAATGAAAGAAGGGGTAAGGTTGAATGACTCACGATTGATTTGAAAAGAACAAAAAATTAATTAGGTTATTATGTTTAATTATTTATATTATAAAAAATATTATATATTAAGGTTATTTTTATCGTTTTTACTTTTTTGTTAAAAAACTAACTATAGTTAATGTTTACTTTGATTAAAAAAGATAAAAGAGGGCACATTTTTACATTAAAAAATTTCTAATGGTATAAAAATAAATACGATATTTGTGATGATATAAAAATAAATATCATATTTTTTTATGGTACACATGCAAAAAAAACCCAAAATTTTATTTAGTTTTAATAAATGCCACATCAGCCAAGAGAGATGTGCCCTAGGTTAATTTGGCAGGATGTGACCGGTGGTATTCGTTACTTTTGCTTTGTTCTTTTGAACATGAGCCTTATAAACAAAAAAGAAAAAAGAAAAAGAAGGGGCTCCGTGTTCACACAAATGTTTTTGATGATTATTATCACATTTAAATTTTATTTGTATTTTGTACACAACTCGCTTTTAACAAAAATGAATAAAAAAAGAACAAAGAAAATAATAAAACATAAGTAAACCACATGTTAAAAACAGAAAATAAAAACAGACAAACAAAAAAGAGAAAATTATTAAAAATGAATAAAAATATGACCACATAACATAATCTATTAAAATTTTATTATTTTAAAAAATGAACAAATAAAATCAAATCCAAATGATAAAAACAAAAAAACTAAAATATAGAAAAAAATAAGTGGATTTGAAAAAAAAAAAAATTACCAATAAATAGTGAATAATTTTTGTATGATTTTCTATTCTCTGTGTTACAACGTGAGAGAATTATAGTATATCTTTACTAAAAATGATTTGAATGATATATAATTAAATAGTCAAATAGGTTATTTAAATGGTATAAGAATCAAGTGAAACAATAAGATAGGGATGTATTTTATATTAATTAAATGGTTTTTCATCATATAGTTAAAAATTCGTCAAACTTGAAATAATGGGTTTTAATTATACATAATAACCAATTCAAATAACTTGATCCCAAATTAATTCATTTCAAAATGTATAAATCATTAAAGCAAAATACATCAAGCTTTTTTTACATCATTTGAAATGTATTTTAAACCTTTTTTTTATATTAATAACAATGGGTATTTCTGATTCTGATTTGGATCTGATGGATCCGACATGAATGTATTTTAAAATGTATAAAATCATTTGAATGAATTAAAGTACATCATATCATATGGGTTTTTTTTTTAAATCGCTTTAAATTTATTTTAAACCATGATTTCTGAATTATTAATAGCAATGATTGGTTTTGGCTCTCAATTAGATCTGATTGATCGTTCAAATATAATACCTATTTGCTCGTTTTTTTTATTTTTATCATTTAAATTAATTTCTTGATATTTTATTATTGTTATTTTGGGTTCCGATTACAGTCCCAATAATTCATGTGGTTTAATTATTTATTACATATATTTCTTTAAAATCGTCCACTCACATTTTTTTTTCTTTTCGAAATTCACCCTACAAATTAATGAGTGCCAATGCACTATCTCGATATAGGGTTTCTCCTATGAGTATATAATATATGACGAACTGAGTTTTAATTAAGTCGACAAACACGATTCTTAAAATAAAAAAAAATGGTTTCTCCACCAAGTATGCATTAGATTAGGGAAAACTTACATTTACATTTAATGCAATATATATACTTTATTTTATCTGAATATATGTACTTCATCAAATAAGTATTAAGTATGCAAAACTAACTTTTTCCAACATTCTTTTGAATAAATTTATTGAATGCACTGAAAACGAGCATGTGTTTAACGTGCAACCTTTTTTTAGCCTCAATTTCAATTCACACTTGCTTTGACTTTTTTTTAAATAGTATACTTCATCTAATGAAGTACACATTTTTATAAAAATGAAGTATATACTCTAACGAATTAATTGGATATATTTATAGAAAATGTAATTTTTTTTATCAAAATATATATCTCATTAGTCTCAGGGCCGGCTCTAAGAAATTTTTTTTTAATGGGGCCCTAAGCAAACTTTTAAAGCGGCGCCCTATATACATTTAAAATTTTTTTTATTGCATATCCCTTTAAAAAAAATTATGCACATAATTAAAAAAACACATCAACTACTCTACTTGGAAAGCAACAAAAAAAATGATCTTAATAGAATGAAAAATGTCTAAAAATACCTTAAAAGAGAGTTTTATTTGTTCAACCATTCACTGCTACAACAATAAAAATTTTGGGTTGTAGATACTTGGGAGATGTATAATATATGTTGTTGGGCTTGAGCGGATGAGCCCTTGGGTGAGTAATGACTAATAATCAAGTAGTTAGTTTAATTTTTTTTTCATGGGCTTAAACTGTATGGGTCAGGATTGGGGGGCCCTTTCTGGGTGGGGGCCCTAGGCAAGTGGCCTTGGTGGCATCTGCCCAAGGCCGGGCTTGATTAGTCTGAGTATATGACGTTATTGAAACATATTGTGTCTAGAATTAGTACTGAAAAGGAGACTATGTAACAGTTTCTATGAACACTTATACATAAAGTCATTCCTACAAGCTAATTGAGTACGTGATATATTCAGTTCAGTATATACTCAATCAGGCAAGTATATATATACTCAATGAGAAAAATGAAAGAGAATATTTTTAATTCACTTGAGTTTATATTTTATTTTATTATAAGCATATACTTTGTTAAATAAGTCTAGATACAAACATCATTACCTCTAAACTTAATAGTTAAAAAAATAAAATCATCTTCGAATCGTCCAATTAAAATCCGAATTTTGGATAGCGAAGAGATGATGACCAAATTGCATGTCCCCTCGACTCAGCGAGGTGGAAGAAATGAATAATAATAATAATAATGTAAGAGGGTGGATAATTTTGGGTGGATGAGACCAATTTGAGGGCGGATAATTTTATGGATAATGTTACGTTCGGTCCCATTTTCAGTTTTAATTTTAGTCTACATGTGTTTTAAAGTTTTTAAAAATAGTATACCTCATCTAATGAGGTACATGTTTTTATAAAAAATGAAACACATACTCCAATGAATTGCATGAATGCATTTATAGAAAATGTAAAAAAATTCTTTCGAAACATATGCATTGCTAACGTGAACATATGCGTCATTAATTTTTTATCGACACATATATGACTGAAATTGAAACTGGAAATGGATATGGGTATAACCGTGCCCTAATTTTATTGGTGGGGTCTCATCTAGACGATCATGCTGTGGTGGGCCGAGTCCAGTTTATACTTGGGCCCACCTATCAACTGTTCATATATATGTATATATATATATATATATATATATATATATATATATATATATATATATATATATATATATCATTTAACCATACCACCACATTATGGTATTTTTTAAATTATTATTATAAGGAAAAAACCAAAAATTAGCCCTGATGTTCTTAAACACAGAAATAAACCATTTTTAAATATTATAGGAAAAAGCAAAAGGACAGGCTGTTATATATACATAATTAATCAACACACATATATGTAAATTACAAAATGTCAGTTTGTTAAACATAATATAACAAATTACAAAATATAATATTACTTAATACATTCACATAACACAAATGAGACACAAAAGACTTTTATAAATGGGGGTGTATATGTCAAATCATTTTTTTTTGGGCTTATAAATCATTATCTATATCTTATTCATTTTTATTCATAATTTATTTATGATCAACCAAACAACAAAAATTTCATTGTTACGCTTTCTAACAAAAATAACTAAAAATTCAACCAAATAAAAAATGACTTCTTTCACTTGTATAATAATTTATATATTTTGGTGTAGTTATTAATATGATTCATCCATCCAAATGAGACAAGCTAACTGCTTGATGGTATTATGTTTCTATGTGCATCCAACATCAATTCAGATGGAATCTATCAATTATATTAATCAAAAAGGGTTTTCAAGTGTATGTAAAGGATAATACGTGAGATATTCATCAAATTTATGCGTATGTGTGTGTATATGTCCACTCAGTCTCATAAAATATTTTTCATTGGAGTTTTTTTTCCATATATTTCCCTAAATACCACATTTTATCAAAATATGACTAAGATTTGTTATTTCCAGCTATGTTTTTAAATTGTGTATAAATGTTATTTTTTAAACCATTTGAGAAGTATCGATGGTTTTAGAGTTTCAAATGGAGAATTTTGACAACGTAGAGTTGGTTGACAGACACACATACAAAAATTCATATTTTAGTTATAACATATTTCTTTCATTTGTAACTTCATAACAAATTTTTATTAATGATCTATTTAATAATATTAATAATTTTATTATATATATATATATATATATATATATATATATATATATATATATATATATATATATATATATATATATAACATGAGACATTATATCACATATAAGTGAGTTGAAAAAAATTGTGAGTGTTGATTCAAAAAAACTGTTTCAATTTTTTATTTATTTACATATGGGTGGATGAAAACTAGTATTCAACTATTATAAATTAGAAAATGTTACACTTGGCTATTTTTACTAACAAAAAATCAAACCACACATGTTTTTTTTTGTTAAAAAATGTTAAATATCAGCTAACGAGGTATATGTTTAATAAAAAGTGTACATCGCACTTTATTTCGAATTGCATGAACCCATTTTTAATAAGTATAAGAAAAAATCAACGAGATATATGCTCCACCGAGTTTGTAATGAGGTACATAAAACTGTATTTTAAACTATAAAATAAACTGAGTGTAACAATGCCCTTATAAATTATATAAAGTGAAAAAAGAAAAAGGATAAAAAAAAAGCTTATTATGGTTATATGATAACAATGTCTTCATAAAAGAAGACATCCCCCCGATTGCACATGCTTCCCCGTGATCTCACATAATACGCAAAAGTAAAAACAAACACGACGATTCATGAACAGGGAATCACATTCCCTTGAAAACTCTCAAAGTTCTCTTTTTGGGAAATTCATTGAAACATTTAAATGGAAAATTCTTTAATTACCAACATCAAGCATCCTAAAGGAAATATAATGGAGTAAGCCCACCATCTCTTCAACATGGATTTGGTTGATTGGAGATGCTTTCCAATGTTCAAAGCCTCTCTCAATTAAATCAAAGGATATACCAAACCCAAACAATCAACAAAAGCAATACCATCCCCTCCCCAAAACAAACCTCTGTACACCCAAATATATAACCATCACATCCTCTCACATTAAACACAGCATTTGTTCTTGTTATCACCAGTCATGACAATCATACAACAGACCTTATATAAGCCATTTCATCGTGAGATGACAACGTTGGCACACGTTCTTGGAGTCATCTCAGCCATTCTTATACTCGCATGGGTGCTTCATTTCCATGGCCGCCTTTGGCTTCACTCAGATAATCCTGAACATATTTTCAATGTATTCAATCAACATGGTTTATCTTCATTTTAATCATTCTACCATTTAATATAGTACCCTTAATGAATGGGTGTTTTATTGTCAGGTTCATCCCATTGTTATGTACTTTGGCTTCATATTTGTCATGGGTGAAGGTAATGTATATAATTCAAATGCTCATCTCTGCTTATATAGCATATTTTTGGAGTTTGGTTCATCTTTACATACTAGAAACCTTAATTTCAGGGATAATGGTTTACAAGATGGTTCCATTGCAGAGGAGGGTAAGAAAGATGGTCCATATGATGTTCAATTTTGTCGCGCTTTGCTTCGGCATATTTGGCGTGTACGCAGCGTTCAAGTATCACAAGGAGAGCTCGATCACTGATATGTACAGCCTCCATTCATGGCTTGGCATAATTACCATCTGCTTGTATGGTTTGCAGGTTTGTGTGTAACTCTGCTATTATAGCTTTGAATTTCATCCATTCATTGTGTTAAACTATTAGTGATTCATGAACCCCCTCTCATACAGATAAAATTTACAAATTAAAAAGATGCATAGCTATCAAGAGATAAATTGCAATTCATCCTTCCCTTTGACAGCCGTTTGAGATTTTCTTGTAAACTATATCACAACGTGGTATTAGTTTTTCTCATTATTGTAATAAAAAAAACTTAATGGGTATGGTTTTTAATATAAACAAAGTTTATTTTTGGTTGGTCTTGGGTATACTCTAAAAGAGAGAAAAGAGACAATTAAGGTATCTATTTTTATTTAATATTTTATTTATACTAGTCGATTCACTGGTGAATAAATATTAGATAGAGGGCGAGTTAAATCTAACCCATGATTGTTGGACAGATTTAGATTAAGAGTTTAGTATTCAAGTTTAATCGAAGTCTGAACTTAAGCAACCTGAATCTAGTTCGGATTGGATTTCGGGCTAGGTTGACCCGAACCCAACCTCAATCAAATTTTAATTGAGGGTTCAGGGTAACCCGAACTCAACCCGAACTTGAATCAAACCTAACAGGTTGGATTCAGGTTGAGCTTTTTGGGTTTAAGGGTCAATTTGGGTTGGCTTACTCAAACTTCATATTGGACTCAAGTTAAGCTCTAACCCGATTCAATAACCAGATCCAATCTGTTCAAGTTGCATCGAGCATCAGAAATGATATTCTATGTTTTCCACTAATATGTTATCACTTTTTATTTTTTTGTGCAGTGGGTGGTTGGATTTTTGGGCTTCTGGATCTCAGTGGCGCCAGGGTATATGAGGGAGAGGATGGTTCCGTGGCACAGGTCAATGGGGCTGTTCTTGTTCCTGATGGCAGTATGCACGGCGGAGACCGGGCTGGTTGAGAAGGCCACGCTCAGCCAACTCGGGCCCGGCGCCGAGTCCTGCCTCATGAACTTCGCCGGCCTCGCTATCCTCCTCTTTGGAATGGCCGTCGCATTCTCTGTTCTTCTCTAAATACTACTTTCATTTTCCTTTTTTTTTTTTTGTGTTGACATAGTTGGTTTTTGTTGTATTTTAAAGTTTATTGTACAGTGAATTCTTAATTCTTTGGTATAATTCAAACTTTATAAATTGGAATGGAAAATGTTAGAGACAAATATATATGATAACTTGTATGGATATGTTTTTGATAAAGGTCAAAAAAATTTACATCCCTACAAACATGAATAATCTCATATAAGTCTATTTTAAAGTTGGGGCACACATACAAATCCCTAAAAACTCACAAAAATCCAATTATCATTCATGAATGAAATTTTCATCAAAATTTAATGGAATATTCTTATAATAGTATATTATCATGTACTTGTGTAGACATTACAGTTCCCATAAACATTCATAAATACACATTAATCCACACAAAATACCAAATTACATTTATATAACTTTCATATTTCTTTATTTTCTATCTCGACGTTGTTTGGATGAGTTAGAAAATTAGGAGTAATTTAATGGTTTTATAGTATGAGTTAGAGTTAATTAAACTAGATTGAATTATGGTTAAAATTTGTTGACGATAAGGATGTATATGGATTTTTATGAGCTTTCAAGGACTTGTATGCCTATTCCAACTTTAACATGTGTTTATATAAGATTACCCAAGTTTATAAGGAAATTATCACCGAGACCTCCTTCAGTGTTGTACTTCAAAATCTTTAATAAAATCATTGTAGCAATATCTACATTTTTAAATAAAAAAATACATGAATAAAAAAAATACATTCTTCAAAAATACATGACGCTCAAATGGGTTTGAGTCAATGAGAAAGAGGCTTAGCCCACAATATATAGGTTCCATGGGCCGAGGAAAGTCTTGTTATGGATCTTGGCCCAAGGCTTTTCAATACTGCACTTTTTACATAATGGTTGAAAAATGATATGTTCAGCCCGTTATGTAGCCCCAATTATAGTCCACATGAGTTTTTTTTAAAAACAAGAAAAATCATACACTTTCCCATTAAATACATGTTATTATATGAATAAAATATGTATTAAGATACATTAATATATTTGTGTTGAAAAAATAACAATTTTTTTTGTGTCATACACTATGATAGTGCAGTACATACTACGATATTGTAGTGTATGAAACTGCAAAACATGATGTAAAATGGACTGAGTGTATCAACGCTTGTCATAGTTTGATTTGTAATTAATATCATTTACCAGTCATGTATATTTTGATTTTTTTTAAAAAAATATATGTTATGTCACACTTTTTCATAAATACCACACTAATATTTATGAGATATATATGAAAACAATTAAAATATTTAACTTTCTGTGGCTTGCCCAAGTTCATAGTCGACGACTCTTGATGCTGATAACAAAATCACATTCCTAGTGTGGAAGAGCCATCCTAATGTGGGCTCTTTCACCCCCCCCCCCCCCCCCCCAAAAAAAAAAAAAGTTTATACATGTATGTAAGTATATATAAACCAATAAACAGATTTTTTTTGTCTTTTTAATCAATATAAAACTCACTTTTCAAAAAAAATAAATTGAAATAATTGGTTCTAAAACAACTAACTTAGTGTAGATTTCCTCAGGGGCGGACCTAGAGGGGGGCGAGCTGGGGCTGAGGCCCCCCCGAGAATTTGAAAGCTGGCATAACTTTCTATAGTAAGTATCAAATGAAATTAATTCACAGCCCCTAATAACAAGGTACATACTGATGTCAACAAGTGGGACCCATTGGAAAAAAAAACTAATAACACTGCTCTCACATCTGCTGTCCCTAATCCCACGTGTACAGCCGAAAAAAATAAAAATTTGTGTGCCATCGTGACATCTTGGACCCCATCGAAAGCATCTTTAGCTCCCTGCAATTCTTCTTGTTATATGTTTAATATTTTTTTGAATGAAGCATATTTTAAATATTGGGTTTTGATTTATTTTATTATTTATATTTGATCTATGCTTATTTTTGGTTGGTGGATTTGATTTATTTTTGTTGATTGGATTATGAGATTTGTAATTTCTTATTTATTTTTGTGACGATTATCAAAATTATTTATGAGATTTTCATCGATGCATTAACTTATAATGAATGACTTGAATTTTGATATTTTTTGTTTTAAACTATCATCTTTATATTTATATTTTGGTATAATTTTTTTTTCAAGTATATTGTTTGGTCTCCAGCCCCCCCTTGTTCTAAATCCTGGGTCCGCCCCTGATTATCCTAACAAAATTTTCAATAATCTAACTGGGTGTGTATGATTCTAAAATTAACATGATTCAATTCAACCCTGGTCAGTCTTCAAAAATCATGGCTCTGGAATGTGTGAACACAGTCAATGAAAACATTTGAAATTTGAGAGACTATATATTCAAAGGTGTTATCTTGGACCTCTTTGTTTTTGCTTCACTGTCACCAGCAATGGATATCAACAGAGTTTCATGAAGACCAAACGAAAACCTAGAAAAATAGAAGTCACGTGTTAATAAAAAAATAATATAAAAACAAAGAACAACTATATTATACCACTTATACATATTGTTTCCCACCTTTTCATTTCTTTATAATGTGAAACCACGCTTTCTCATTTAAACCAATTCAAAATGTGCCGTAAAACATTTTTCCTATCCAAATTTATGTCATAGATTGACCTGCCTAAGGAACCCAAAGGAAATTAAAATTTCCAACTCATAGTTCAGTTCACACAATTATTTCTTCAAAAAAAAAAAAAAAGTTCAGTTCACACAATTTGATTCTATATAGATAAATCTGTTGTTAATTCAAATCAAAATAAAAAGAACCCTAATTAATTATATTATAATTGGCATCTCAAAAATTACTTCATTGTTTAAAGTTAACTAAACTTTGTTGATGAGATCAAGATCTTTGAATTTGATCCCTTTTATTCAACATTTAAATAAGGGCGCAATACACTCATTTTTATAGTCGTCACTAATGCATATTCAACTATCTTAGCATATATTCCATTGTATGCATTTAATTTTGTAGGATATACATTTTTTATAAAAAAAAAATATCATAATTTTTTTTAAAAATGTGCGAGTTACATATTAGGTAAGCCTGTCAATTATCCGAAAAAATATCCGCATCCGATCCGAATCCGTATCCGAAAATGCAGAAAATATCCGATATCCGAAAAATCCGTATCCGTATCCGAAAAAATAATCCGTATCCGAAAATTTTCGGATCGGATACGGATATACCCCTATCCGATCCGAAAAATATCCGTATCCGATGACATTAAAAAAATATTAATATTAGCATTTAGTATCTACCATTGGATTTTGATCAAGTGGCTCACATTCTTTCTAATAGTTGTAAAATTAGGACTTGTGTTTGTGAATTTTTAATTTTAAGTCAATTTTTTAACTTTAAATGAAAATTTGTTATGTTTAATTATTTATTTATTCTTTCTAATAGTTGTAAAGTTAGGACTTGTGTTTGTGAATTTTTAATTTTAAGTCAATTTTTAAACTTTAAATAAAAATTTGTTATATTTAATTATTTATTTATTTATTTCGGATATTTCGGATAATTATCCGAATCCGTCGGATACGGATACGGATCGGACACGGATACGCTTTTTAAATATCCGTCGGATACGGATACGGATACGGATATAAAAAAAAATTTCGGATACGGATATGGATATGACCATATCCGCTCCGTATCCGGTCCGTTGACAGGCTTAATATTAGGTTGCAAACGAAGCTAAATATATTATTTATATTTTTTTAATTAACAAACATACTTCTATGAATAATTTACATGTTCCGAAAAATTGTCTATTATAGTCAGTGGTGGAGCCTGTTAAGGCTTAGTGGGGACAACTGCCCCACCTAAAAAAAAACACCTAAATTATTAATACTTAAGATATCTAGGTATTTAATAGCACACTACCCAGCCAATCCACTTAAAAAACAACAAAACAAAACAAAAAAAAACAACAAAACCACTTACCCTCGTTTAACAACAAGTGAGAACACATCATATATATCCCTTTCTTAAAACAAAAGAAAAAGAAATTTTTATTTTTAATCTATTTATTCTATTAAATCAAGAAAATGTCAATTGTTCTGACGACATGACTACTACAAACTACATGAGTAATCGAGTAGGTTCTTTTTGCTTTGTAATAAGTTATTTTTAAAATTTTATTCTTGATTTTTATTCTTTTATTTTTTAAACCCTAGAAAATGAATGATCACATAAATAAATTTTGAGGGCTTTTGTCATCTTAATAGATTTAAGGCTTAACTTTTAAATTTTGATTAATTGGTTTTGGTTCTTGTTGAAAAATATAAAATATATATCGAATTAGAAGTTTTATCTACATTTAAGATTTTATATACAATCAATTAGAAATTTAGTATGCCATCAATTAAAAAATTTATATGCAAATCAATGACTATCTTATTTTGTAAAAAATTCTATACTTTCGTTTATTACAAAATTTTAACAATTTGAATACAAAGAATTTTTATGTTATATGGATTCTACATTTTGTCCCCATTAGTGTAAAATCCTAGCCACACCACTTGGAAATCAATGAATTTTTATTGAGAAGTATCCTTTTTTTTCCATACAGGTTACATTCAAGTCCTCATGAAGAAAGTATACAACAAAATGAAAAATAAATTTTTTTTATAATTTGTAAAACTTTGGATTTTTTTTATTTTTTTTTATATCGGAGGGACTCCCCGTGGCTGACCTTACGGTCGAGTTGGAAAACCTACCTTAGCCTGTTTACCTCGGTCCCACAAAAAATTCTTTCAAATAATCACCGACAAACTAAAAAAATTAAAAGGGGCATTTAAAACTTTGGATTTTATTGTTAATACATTCGGTTTATTTGCAGCATCATATATTACGTTATTATATATTATGAAATAAAAAAATATTATTGTATCTTAATATATATATATATTTCATTTCGTATAATAACATGTACTTAAATAAAAGAGCGAATACTTTAAAAAGAAAAATACAGTATAAATTGCAGATGCACTTAAACATGTACTTAAATTGCCCATATCATTTTCCTTTATATATATAATACACACAAACTATAAACGTGAATATTATATAAATATAAAGCAACCAGTGACCCGAACCCGATCGAATCCCCGTTCAAACGAGCCTGCAATTGTGAACGGAGGGACTCGGTCCGGTCGACCGACTCGTTGACGCGCATTTGGTCAACACCCGTCAAACCCCTGCTTATCCCAACCCAACATCTGTTATTAAAGCCTTCCTTTTCATTTTTTTCAAACCTTCAACGGTCAACATTCAATAAAAACCAATCCTTTGAACCCTTCCGCGTTAATTTTATTTATTCTTTCAAATATAAAACACGACCCACGTATATAAACCCCTCCAACAAACATTACTTCTCACAACACACAACAAACAACAACAACAACAAAACCAGAGACCAACAACAGAAGATGCGGAGGACTAGAAACCAAGGGCTTAGGAACCCCTTCTCCGACGCCGCCCCAAGACCGACTTCCGATATCGATGTATCGGTGCCGACCCACTTCCGGTGCCCGATATTGCTTGATCTGATGAAGGACCCTGTGACCCTCTCGACGGGGATCACCTACGACCGTCACAGCATCGAGACCTGGCTCGACTCCGGCTCCACCCCGACCTGCCCCGTCACGAACCTCCCCCTCGACAGCCTCGACCTGATCCCCAACCACACCATCCGCCGCATGATCCAGGACTGGTGCGTCAAGAACCGCTCGTTGGGGATCGAACGCATCCCCACCCCGCGCGTCCCCGTCACGGGAACTGACGCGTCGGAGCTCCTCGCGCGCGCGTCAGAGGCCGCCGCGCGCGGAGACCGCGAGCAGTGCCGGGACCTGGCGGAGAAGGTGAGGGCGCTGGCCAAGGAGAGCGAGCGCAACCGCAGGTGCTTCGTCGCGCGGGGCGCGGGCCCGTCCCTCGCGCGCGCGTTCGCGGCGTGCGCTGACGAGGCGGTCCTGTCCGCGCTCGCGCTGATGCTTCCTTTAGACGAGTCCGCGCGGGCTGAGATCAAGAACCCATCGTCGATGAAGAGGTTGGCGTGGATGGCGCGGCACGGGGACCTCTCGGGGAGGCTGAACGCCGTGCGCGTGATCAAGGACGTCGTCTCCTCCGATAAGGCCTCCGCGGCGTCGGCGGCGGGGATCGAAGGGCTCGCGGAGGCTCTGGTGGAGATCATCAGAGAACCCATATCGCCGCAGACGACGAAGGCGTCGCTGATCACGGTGTTCTTCCTGGCGGCATCGAACGAGGCGGCAGTATTGAAATTCGTGCGGTTGGGGGTGGTGGGCGCGGTCCTTGAGGCGCTGGGGGAGGCGGAGAGGGGGGTGTGCGAGAAGTCACTGGCGGTGCTGGATGGGCTGGCGGAGACGGAGGCGGGGAGGCGCGCGTTCTACGAGCACGAGCTGGCGGTGCCGGCGCTGGTGAAGAAGATGCTGAGGGTGTCGGACGCGGCGACGGAATACGCGGTTTCGACGCTTTGGAAGCTCTGTAAAGGGAAGAGAGAGGAGGAGAAGTACATGGTGGGGGCGCTTCAGGTGGGGGCGTTTCAGAAGCTGCTTCTGCTGCTGCAGGTGGGGTGCGGGGAGACGACGAAGGAGAGGGCGTCAGAGCTTTTGAAGATGTTGAATGCGTACAGGGGGAGGGAGGAGTGCATTGATTCTATGGATTTTAAGTACCTCAAGAGACCCTTTTGAATTTGGGTTATACTGCATTCTGTGTACAAATTTAAGTTTTATAAAGAGTTGTGGTAGTTTATTGAAATTGTCTTTTTTTTTTTTTTTTTGTTGCAAGTTATGTGGGATGTTGATATATACAAACTGGGAATGTTTGATGAATTGTAGATCCAAGTGATTCCGTATATCATTGCTACAATAAAGGCATTGGTTTGGAAACATGCTTGGACAATTTTTAGAGATTCTATTTTTACAGCTTCAAACTCGTTTTCAAACGTTCATGTGGTCCCATTTTTCAAGAACTTCTCCAAAAACATATTTTTTGAAAAATTATATTAAAAATTTGATTTAAGCGAATAAATTATTTTCCACATCTATTTTCAAATGCTAGATGGGTTGCATGTGTCTTTTTAGAGTGTTGGAAATGCTTGCTTATATTAACAGATTAGACTGGTGTTGTTAAAGGATGTAATAGTTTGAAGAATATACCTTCACGAGATCTTGACAAAGTGATGATCTTCCTACTTGGATTATAAAAACCCATCTCGAGAATTGTTAGTCCTTTTGGATAATGTAAGAGACTACAAGAAGAGTATCCTGAGATATTCACACTTCAAATTTCAATGACAATACCTGGTAATTAACCTCATAGAGACGTAGGTCCTCAAGAAGAGCAACATCCAATTAAAAAATGTTGAAGTCAATTTGATAATTTTGATCAAGGAAGAATATTTTTCATCCATAAAAAATCTAGTTTTGTTAGATTCTATGTAAAGAAAAATTCAAAAGAAATTTGTATAACTGCGTGAATGAAAATTTTCAATTGTCATTTGTCTGGGTATTTTATAGAAAAGAAGAATGAGTAGTCATTGTTATACATTTTTTTTTATGGCTACATCTACAATGAGCCCCACTTTTAATCTCATTTTAGTGGTAGAGCAGTATGCGCATTCAATTGGGGTGTGTATAATTCATACATATTCATACATATCTCAACCGGACTATAAATGAGGCTAAAATGTATAGTTGGTTAGAAAATTATTCAACATGTTTGAGTGAGATCCCCAGACCAGTGATGTTGATGGACTAGTACATAATGATCACATGCAATTTGAATGACTAGATCACATGCAAATTTTCCTCTCCATCTTATACTTCATCTTATAATATTTGCTGATCTAGAATGACTTGGAACCTTTTTTGTCTTCTTCGATAAGTACAGTCGGTGAGTCGGCTTAAACGTGTTCAAGGACTAGACTGTAGTTTCTAGAAAAGCAGAGACAATATTGGAATTAAAAAAAAAATCAACTCGGTGTAATGCGGCCTCGTTGATCAGCTCAACTGGATTCTATTATTAGAATATCTACTGGGGCTTCTCTAGAAACTATAGGATTATATCTTTCATGAGAATTTTGATGTCAAACATTGTTTAGATCTGCGTTTGGAGATATTACGTGGTTTAAACGCTAAATACGAATTCAAATGAATATGGGCAAGTCTAGACCCACCAACCTGTTTGTTGTCCCCCCAACAAAAAAAAATTAACAAAATTAATTTGTTTAGTTTTGTAATCCACTATCCCCACCTCCCCTCTTCACCAATCGAAACATTTAGAAAGGTCATCCCCACCATCTGAAATCACTAAGGTAAGGATAATTGATGTATGTGTTCTGAAAATCATTCGACGACCCTGAATTCGAATATATGTACTGGCGGACAACAACTGGTCAGTCGACACCATTAGGCAGCCTGTGTTATGGATCGGGTTCGACAGTCCTATTGTCGAACATATGTACTGGAGGACGACAACAGGTCAGTCAACTTGAGAGATTTATGGCGACGGAAGACCCGTCGAACATTTACAGTGTAGTGATCTATGACTTTAACTGTGAACATTCAAAATGTTTTAAACCATTCATACAAATTATGTTTACCAATTCATTCATTCATTCATTCAAACATGAACATTCAAAATGTTTTAAACCATTAACATTTTGTTAGTCTTGGGATTTAATCTTCACTTCAATTAAAAAAATATAAGCATTGATTGATACTTGTTTTAAAATCATTTGTGCCGATCGTGTCTTTGAATGTTCACAGTTAAAGTCATAGATCACTACACTGTAAACGTTCGACGGGTCTTCCGTCGCCATAAATCCCTCACGTTGACTGGTCTGTTGTCGTCCTCCAGTACATATGTTCGACAGTAGGATTGTCAAACTCCATCTATAACACAGGCTGTCTAATGGTTTGTTCGACGGGCCTCCCGTCGCCCATGACCCCCCAGGTCAACTGACCTTTTGTTGTCTGCCAGTACATCTATTCGACTTCAGGGTTGTCGAACAACTTTCAAAACACATGCATCGATTATCTCCACCTTAGTGATTTACAAAACCAAAAAATTATTTTTGTTAATTTTTTCCAAACACTTCGCTGTGTTATTTCGTCCGTATTTAAACTCTGCTAGCAAATGTTTTTAAAAAAACCAATCAGATTTACAAAACCTCATCTTCTCCCATCACATTTTCAAATAGTCTTAATACACCATGAGCTGGTTTGACAGGGGGTGAAAATTTTAAAGATAAAATATTATTCCAAATTTAAGAGATAAAAGTTTATTTTTTCCTTAGTCACATTTGTTAAAATCGATATAAAAAGTAGGGATAAATGTTAATCAAATAAATATTTAGGTGGAACAAATATTCTCATTTTTATTTTAAAATCAAAACAATTGTTTGTACTTTATCTGATTTTTTTATAACAAACTGGATAAATTGTTCATCTCTCACACTTATTCCTTTAACTCAATACTTATCCCTTTGTCAAACTGGTTTTACATGTTTATTTTGTGGATTAGAAGATGGATGCAAAGAAAAAAGGGCTATCCTAAAAAAAAAAGTTTGTTCGGTATATGTAGACCATACTACTTAAGCACTTAAGCCTTGATAAGATAAAATAAATTATGATAACTATACATATTTATCCATCCAATTCTATCTAAGGGTCTATTTGGAAACACAGATTGAAAAATAGCTTTTAGAATAAAGTTGTTTTTAATATGATTTTAGACATTGACTTTTATTGAAATATTTTTTTTAATTCAGGAATCAATATTTGAAAGCAGTTGATGTTTGATAGAGAAAATTGTTTTTTTATTAAAAAAATCAATTCCGACTAAAAAGCGTTGTTTTTGAGCTTTTCAAAACACATATTTTGAAAGAAAAATTAAAAGGAATTCAGCTTCCGATTCTGAATAAAGCCGCTCCATTTGACTGTACGATTTTAGCTTTTCAGCTTTTCAAAAAGCAAAAGCTACTCCAAACGTGCAACCAAACAGGGCATAAGACAATAAATGTATAATAATAAGACAAATGTAAATCTTGTGGAGGTCCCTCCGATATAAAAAATAAAAAAATGAGGTAAACATGAGTGACAAATTGTTCAAACAAAGAAAAAAATAATAACCAATCAAAAAATCACATACCTATTGTTAAACCTGAATAAGCTATTACGAATCGGACGGGATATAAGATACTGATCTGCATTTGCATTTTTAAGTCGAATAAAAATATAATTGGGTGAAAAATAAAACTACTCTCCCCATATGATTTGTTCAAAATCGTGTTTTCTTGTTCTCGTTGAAACACCATACAAGGAACAGCTAGGACTGATTTTATTATATTAGTTTAAATGAATCAAATGATGCTGAGAAACCTAATTTGGATTCATGCATTATGTGATGGAGTGATTGGTCAAAGAGTTGGTTTGATTGCACCATCATTGTCAGTTTATGTTAATAGTTCATCCTTCTGATCTGAATTGTTTATTTACTTTTATTTCATTTTTTTTAGTTTTAGGTGGTTCTTGTTATTATATATTATTATTGTTTCTGTTGGTAATGTATCCGGAGTAGTTTGATGCCAAACTCTTCATAAAATAATAGTGTGATGCAAAAGACAGTTGAGCTCCTAAATGGTTAGGAAAAGAAGTTTGTTATTGAATGACAAGTAATTTATATATATATAATTTAAAATGTTTCTTTAGCATCTCTTGATAAAACCTCCTTAATAGATCCTAATGTTATTTTTAGTCATTCCTGTACTAGTTTTTGCACACTCGTGCATTATTTGATTTTTTTAGGTATATAATTGTCTAATGAAATTCATATTTTACAATAAAAAAATTATATGCTCCAATGAATTTTTGGGACAATACCCATAAGAATGACTGCAAAAGTGTTCTTGAATGGGACAACACGAGATCTATTTTGTGTTTTATTACTGGATACTGACAATTAGTTAAGTTGAAATTGAATATCTAGACGCATATATATGAAAGCCAGTGGGATTAGATTAAGGTCTTCAGCACAGAAAAAGTAAATGATGGAAGAGAGATACAGAGGAGACCAGTTATATTCATTTTTGAATCGTCAAAGTTGTTTGGTCACCGAATGAATTATAATCTTCACTTCAAAACAAGTTAGGTTTCAATATAAAAAATTTCAGATACCCACCACCACAATGTATCATTATGCTCTACATGAACTAGCGTTATGTGTTGCATCCGCGATTAAAATAATTTTATATACCTTCATTAACATTATAAAGTTCTTAATGGGTAATTTTGTTATTGGACAATACTGGACGTTAAAAAGTAGGGGAAAATGGATATAATTCCGTGGAAAGTTAGCTAAATCGGTTTTAGTTTCTGTAAAATTGAAAAATCATCACAAGTCCCTTTAAAATATATATAGTTAACTGATTTAGTTCTTGAGTTAAATTGCTCTAATATATACATTTAAATAAGTCCTTATAAAATATGAAAAATCCGATTTAGTCATTTTGATAACAAAAACGCCCCTTTCTTTTCCTAAAAATTCTTCTGCTATCATATACTCACCAAAGGTTTAAAAAAAGAAAAAAATCAATATAACCCCTGAAAACTTATGAAAATAAAAAAAAATCCTGTAAAA
Organism: Acorus calamus; assembly: GCA_030737845.1. Classification (NCBI taxonomy): domain Eukaryota; kingdom Viridiplantae; phylum Streptophyta; class Magnoliopsida; order Acorales; family Acoraceae; genus Acorus; species Acorus calamus. The sequence goes on along the minus strand of CM060863.1, from coordinate 38,681,117 downwards.
TCAGTAAATACTATTAAAGCAATCACAAATCTAGTTAGAGTATTATAGTAATTTATCAATAAAATTTTAAAAGGATATTACAATAATTTATCATGTATGATTAGAGTCAACCACAAATCTGGTTATTTTTTGTTACGGTAGGGACTAAAATAGATATTATCTAATAAGATAGGGACCTGAGGAGATTTTTTAATTTTATAATGACTTTTTTCAATTTTCAATTTTTCATAAATTTCTAGGGAGCTATATCGATTTTCAAAAATAAAGGATGAGGGCATTCTAGTAACTTTTAATATATAGTTAAATTTAACTATATACTTGGTCCGTTGAGGGTGACAGTAGGGATTGAAACGATATTTTTCTAATAACATAGGAACATGTGATGATTTTTTAATTTTACAAATATTAAAACCGATTTAACTAACTATTCAAGAAGTTATATTGATTTTTTTGCAAAAAAGTAAAATGAGTAAAATCTCTAAATGAAACATGAAGGAAAAAAAAATATAATGTTACATTCAATCTTATTTGTAATTCTTTTCTTGGTCCCACATGCTTTGATATTTTAGATAATACACGTATTTTATGTAGCGTGTGAAGCATGTAGGTTTACAAAAAAAAAAAAATGATATATGTATACATCATTTTTGCAAATACTTGTCTGTGTATTTTGATTTAAAAAAATAAAATATCCATGAGAGTTGACCAAAAAATAAAATAAAAAAAAAGATAGAATTAGCTTCACTTTTTAGTCCCAATTTTCATCCTAGCACGTAGTCATTTGAAATGTACACAAATTCCTACACCTTTTTAAATGAGTACATATTATCAAATGAAAAATAGAACTAATCATTAGTTTTTTCTCAAAAAAAGATACACACAGCACCCATTGTAGCCCCAATTACAATCTATTCTGTTTTTCTTTTTTAAAAAATCATACACTCACGTTTTGAAGTACATGCTGTTATATGAAATGAAGTATATACTGAGATATATTAGTGTATTTTTTTTCATAATGAAAAAAAAAATTGAGTCATATACCGTGATAGGATCCATACACTATAATAGTACAGTATATACTATATTATCATAGCGTATGAGACTATAAAACGGACTACAAAAAGGATTGTGTGTATCAACGCTTTTTTTCTTCATAATTCAGCCCATGATTGCATGCACCTCAAAAAAAATGTTAGGTACGATCTCTTTTGCCATCTCAATATATTTTAAATTCCTTTAAAAAAAATTAGAAAGGTGGGTTCAACTTCACAGAAAGAAGCCTCACACAGCCACCTCAATGTATGACTTAATAATCCTACTTTATTAGTTCACAGAAACTACAGTAAGGTAAAGCAACCAGAGTTGGATTTTTCTGGAACCCTGTTTCATGAAATATATACTCTATTTCTCTTACCTGGTTACACTTGAATATGTTTTTTTCTTGAAAAATAATATTTCTTTTAAAAAGTCTTGGTTTACACGTTCCATGTTAGAATAGTCAGTCTGTTTAAGTTTGAACAATGACTTTGCAGACCAAACGAACAAATGGCCAAATTGGTCCGAACAAATATTTATGGCGGATTTTGAGTCTTTAGAGATGTTGCCGTCCAAAGTTCCACATCTTGCTGGTCTGGTCAAGAAAACATATAAACTCCAGCCAATATTCAAAACAGAGATTTAATTTAATAGAAAAGAAGAACAAAAAAATGGGAGACTGAAAAGCAATTCCAGGTTGCAGAAGCTAAAGACTTGGCAGACCTGCATAACATCACCTAGCATATAGTTTAGGCAATATAAAACCTGATATTTTAACAAGAAGTCAGGAGCCAAAAAAGTGGCAGATTAGACTGACATGAATAAGATTAGTTCATCACCTACAAATCATAGCATACATTGTAGGATCCAGGTTATAATGGGCTTCCAATTCAATTGAGGAACTTAGGAACATCACAGATGCCGGCCTTCCCGTTCGACCTATTTAAGCAAGTGAAATTGTACAAGAATAGGTAGAGTAGAAGAGAAAACATAACAACAAAACACAAAGTGGCATCCTCAGTTCAGGATAACAAATTCCAGTACTTCTCAGAGAACACACCTCAGTTTGATTTTTTTTTTTAATATACTGATTCTTGTTAACACTGCTGCATGCCCCGTTCCAAAAGAAATGCATACCACTAGTTTTTTTTTCATTTCTATGAAATTTCTTCTCTCGTGGGGTCATAAGACGCATACCAATGGTGTGCTCCTCCCTCCCCTTTCAATTTTCTCTCCTCCCCCCTTCTCTACTTGTTTTTTGGCAAATTTCATACTTGTAACATCTTCTGAAAGTTACATAATCTAAGTTTTCTCAAAAAAAAAAATACAGATTCTTGTTAGAATCTCAATTTGTATAGAAAAATGCACATGATAACTGAGTTTCAGTATTCTCCAATTAACAAATGGATGGTAGTCAATTTGTGTGAGTTGATAAAAAGTGCCCTCATTAAACCATAGTTATGATGTCGTTTTAGGCAACCCAACAAGTCACTTTTAAGATATGACATAGTGACAATTTAAACAAACATATCTTTCGATTATAAATGTTTGTTTAAATTGTCACTGTGATGTGTGATGAAAAGTCTTGCAAAGCCGGGAGATAGGAGTGCTCAGATCCAGGTGAAGCAGTTCTTATCCCGGCTGTCTTGTGTACTATGAAAACATTCAGGGGGCAAAGGTTCTACATCGAAAACCTGTGGGAGACAAAAATTCATTGTCTCGAAGTGGGTGTGTGCCTTAGCAGGAGCGAAGCAGATCTGCTGGCCAGGCGGTAGATTTTGGATCGAGTTTTAGCTCCCTTCGTTCCCCCCACACCCCCTTTGCCCACGCTGCATTTGTTGGAGCTATCCTTTCTTTAATTTCCATTAGCTTTCTCTCATTTTGTGGCAGTTTGGGTCGCATTCCCTGTGCACCCAGGCCACACACTGTTTTTATGTTATTGTATCCCCTGTTTCTTCTCTTCCCGGCTTTCTCGGTCGGACCATTGCAACTTTCTTACAGTTATAAAAGGTTTAACTTTGCTAAAAAAAATATCTTTTTAAAATATTGAAATAAGCCCCATGAGAACCAACAAGTTTGCTAACCTTTCTTTTCACATTCTCTCATAATCAATTTTATCCATCATTCATTAGAATCATTTGGAGTAACAGCTTAATAATAGAAGAAAAAAGAAACAAAATTTTCAACTTCTAACAAATTTTAAGAATGATGGACAATTCATCTACATTGATTATTATTATAGGGGGCATTTAGGCCCACCCTGCCATTCATTCACCTCACCCCTGAAAGGGATAACTGGTTGGGGGGGGGGGGGGGGGGGGGCGGAAGACGATGGGGACGAGGACAGCAATTGCAAGCCTATAGAATTGAATAAATTTGGGTATATGAGCATCATTAAATCAAAATTAGAACCTATTTTCAGTTTTCATATGATCCTGAAATTTATTGGTCTCTTCCAATCAATAAATCTTAAACCTAGAGCTGAGTAAGGATGTTGAGCGGCACATCTCAACCTTTGTCAAGCAAGAGTATTGAAAGTACCTAACATACATGAGTAAGTACTAATTTTATTTAGCTTAGGAGCGCAAAGCTTCATTGCCTCTACAATATGATCATCAACAATGGGCACAAAGGGTGGGGATCTCCATAGGCATCAGAAAAAGTTCAAAAAGTTCTAGCGTAATCCTCTGAAAGCTTTACATACAAAATAACCATTTTGTCTTACTTTGCCTCATCTGATGGATAACTTTGGTCCCGATATCAGCTACTGGTTCTTATACCGCTTCTCAACTTCCTCCTTTTCTTTGATATCCTTGTGAAATTTGCAGATACGAAAGATACACCTGAACATCACAGACATAGTAAGCATAAAATTTACAGAATACCCATTACCAAAGCAGGATAGCAGAAGTGTTTACCAGTAAAGAAGGCATGCAAAGACACAAAGAATAGCATTTCTCTGGGCTTTGTAAATCTGCAGAATACATCAAAAGAGCCACACACGATTACTAATGAAGTGAAGCTATAATCATGGAATAAATTATGCACCACCTACAAGCAATATGTTTCTGAATAAAGCATGCCAGAAGATCTGACATGATATGTTAAATTCATCATCAGTGTATCACTTCAGTGCCTATAAATAAAAGTATATGTTATTGACAATTTTGACATGATATGAAAGAACCAGAGATTATATTTCCTCGGCTATCTAAGAAAGATGAACAGTAATTGTATAAAATTAGTTTCACCTTAGAGCATCTCCAATCCTAGATCCATACTCAAATCAAATTTAAATTTGAGTAAAAATTATGTAAACTCCAACCCTTGACTCAAACACATATAAAATGAAAGGAGACTAAAAAATTAACCCAAATCAAGGGAGACCCAAACTTCACCCAAATTTTTACAATAGCTCTTTTTTAGGCCAAAACGGTGAATAATAGGGAGAAGATAGGAATTCTTTTGAAAAAATTTGAGTAAATAGTAAGACACACCATACCAAACGAAGTTTTTACTCAAATTGTTAATAAAATTTGGGTATAGGTTTGAGTGAGAGCCAGAGATAGCCTTAGGTTTTATCAAAAATATTTGGCGTCTAAACACAATTCGGGCAATTTTCCCTCTTGCTTGATTAGCTATGATAAGTCAGTGCTCAAATCAGTTTAGGTCTCAATTTCATTCATATAAAGCATTAAGATTCAACGTACCCCAGATTGCTTAATTTTTTTTCATTGCTATCATCTAGGCAGCAAACATAAACACACATAACCACGATAAAGAGAGTTCATGAACTCAAATAACTCTCTGAAAAATTAAAATGAATCCAATGAGAATGAATATTTTGCATAGCACAATAAGCGAGTTTGATCTAAAGTGTACATTTCTGTCTAATTTTAGTATCTGTGAAGCCAAACTCTAAACAACCCACTTGTGAATCAGACACACATTATAAACTCTCAACATCATTCATCAACAAACGGATGAGTTCTCATCATAGTCCAGAAAAAAAAAATCCATTCTCCACCACCACAGATGTTTGTATTGTGATTCATCAAACTATCAATCCACTGTATCAATGAAGTTTGAACCGGCAAAGATTTCAATTGTCAAACTCATCATACTACCCGGAACCAATGTGCCATGATTCTTGAACCCCAAAAACTTTACATTTATGTACACAAAGATCAAAATCCAAATAGCACAGGTAAGCCCTATAAAACCTAACAAAATCAAACTAAACCCCAAATGCTACAACAGATCAAAACGAGAGAGAGAGAGAGAGGACTCACCGATTTCTCGTACCGGTCCCTCTCAGCGGCGGTGCAGACCTCCGAAGTGCACATCAGCCGGTGTTCGTTCTTCCAATATATATCTACATCGAATAAAAAAAACACGAGATCCGATTGCGATGAAATCCAAAGCATCGAAGAAAAACTAGAAAACGAAGAGGGATCGAGAGAATCGCAGCAGACCGAGGAGCTGAAAAGCCGCGAAGGGGACGACGCCGGTGGCTGGTTGAAGGAATAGAGAGACCAAGGCGACGATCCGGTCCTGGATGAGCTTCGGCGAAGGTAGGGTTAACAAGATGGCGAGCGCCGCCTCCGCCGCGACGACGTAACCCAGTATCATCCATTGAAGTGCCATTTCGATCTCTCTCTCTATTTCGGTCGGTCGGTGTGTCAGTTTATGCTTTTGCTTGGTGAGGAAGGTAATGTGATTTGGGGGAGCGACGAAGCATCCGATGTGATGCTCTCGCTTATATTGCGCTTGCTTTATTCTTTCGCAGGTTGTTGAGAGAAGAAGCCGGCATTGACTCGACAGACATTCGATGATCGACGGATCACGAGGGGTGAACATAAGCGGCTATTCGAACCGGGTGGAAGAGCACCAGGTGCCTTTGGCGAGTTACTGGTTAGACGCGTGGCTTAAGTTCAACATAAAGCAATTTTTTTTTATTGGCCAAAATCTTCTTCCATCAAGCGATAAACTCAAATATCTATCGCACTATCGAGAGGAGGCTCGATTAACATAAAGCAATTGATCGCACATGTAACAATCCTTTTATTTCGGACTGAAAATAGTACTGTGTAAACTTTTTTTTTTTTTTGAAAAGTGTTATTACACGTGCTTCTATTTACAATCTCATATATTTAGTTAGTTGTTTAATATGTATATACCTGTGAATCAAATTTTGATTATGTCGACAAATATCTCTCATCTCTATAAAAGAAATCAAATGATCAAATCATGAAAAACATTATTCTTAAAAAAAAATCCATTCAACCCAATTTTTAAAAAATATGGAATCCCCAACCTTTGGATTCTTTTTTAAAGTACGTATATTCATTATCTAGTATTATATACAGTGAATTAAAGACTTCAATAAATCATTACATATTTTTACTTTTAAAAAAAATTAATCAAAACATATATTATACTAGTAAAGTATATACTAAATTAGAATAGTATATATTGGACCATTTCTATACTGCAAACACGGAAATATGGAATTGAGTGTAATTGAATGTATCAGCACTCACTCATCCGGAGTGGTATGTATTAAGGAACGAACCGTGTATAAATGCATATAATCTCAAAACAATAATGATTTACATGATTGTTGTTGATGTGATATAATTTTTTGAATTATTTTGAAGGATCAAATCCCATAATTTTTGAAAATTAATAGATACGTGGTCCATCTGTAGCTGGGTTCTCATCTCTTATTTTACATTTATTATAATTTTTTATTATTGAATTTGGTGTTAATGTTAAATTTGACAATCTTTTATTTGACCTTCATTACAATTTTTTTGGGATGTGACATTTGATCTTAAATTATTTTACATTGACATGAATTGTGTAACATTTGAAAGTTAATTACATTTCAAACTATTATTTTGAATTTATATACATTATTTTTCAAAAGTTAGTAACATGTTAATCTAATATGAACGTGCATTATATCTGAAAATTTGTTACCTTTGTGAAATATTACTGACTTTTAATTGTTTAATATAATAAAAGTCAGTTATATTTACAAATGTAATTAACTTTTAATACAATTTATTATTGAAATTAAATTACATTTTATAAATATAGCTAACTTTTATTCTGAACTTTTATTTTATAATGTAATTTGCATTTTATTTCTGCATTCATAAAAAAAATACTTTACACCCATCACAAATTTTGTCTCATGATTGAAATCTAATAATCATCAAATTAACAATGTTTCAAACATAAATAAATAAAAACGTTGATTATTCCTTGTCGCAATCGCTTTCTGGTTGAATGAGAGATCACAAACAAAAATTTAACCAAATGGGTTTTTTTGAATGATTTCTTTTTTAGTTTTTTTTAAGAAATCCTAGAGGATTTAAATTTGGATTTTGTTTTCACAAATGTAATAAATGATTTTTTTAATTTTGAATTGGTTTTGAAAAAAATTAAATTTCTCAAAATAGATTGAATATGTTGATTTGTTTTTCAAATAAAATGAAGATGGGTTTAATGAGGGAGAAAAATGTGGATTTTAAACGAGAATAATATTGTGTTTTACATTTTCAATATTTTTAAAAAGTTAAACAAGCAACGAATGAGGGAATGATACCTTATGAGGTTTGTCAATAAGGCCTAAATAATGAGACCTGTGTAGCAAAACTCATCTCGAAATTAAGGGTTAAAAAACAGGTTGGATGTATCTTCCTTTAATATGAGTGCATTCATACCGTCATTATTGTAATTTTAATTCATTGTATAATAAAAATGCAAGAAGATATGACCCTGAAGTGTGGGTTTTCAGGGTTTATTGAATTGTGCCACATGATATTTCATAAACTAAGCTATCTCTTGGAAGAAATGGAATGACAGAAAACGCATTTGGGTTGGTTACTTGGCAAATATGCATAACCTTGACCCATTTTTGGTACCCTGGGAGACTATCATTTGAAATCAACAAATTTTGGAAGCCTGGGAGTCATGTCTGAGACATGACAATTTCAGTTCAGGATTCAGTTCTCGGGAAGGTTGGAAGCACATTTACTGGTTTGATTCATGCCACACCATAATTTTCCACATGAACTTATTAAGTTTAGTCTCCCATTTTGGAATGTGTGATTCAACTATGGGCTTTTTTATACATATGGACAGGATTATACTTTAATTTAGCAGAATATCTATACAACTACACCTACTTTAGGTACCAGCAAACAGCTCAAACTAAACATTCAATAAAGAAAGTGATTACCACCCATCTCAGGTATTGAAGGCAGCTTGACCTCCTTCCACTGCTTGTTTTATGAGAGGGTAACGATCCGCCCAACTAGAATATTCTGCATTCGGTGGCCAATAATTCAAATTTTAGGAGGCTGGACAACAAATACATTGTATATTTCAAATGACAGTCATCATGTCTTAACTGTCAATTCTATGTACCTCTGCAGTAAACATGGGGACGTGAGCACAAAAGGTGAAACTGACATACATACCTGCCACAACAATCTGAAGGAGATCATGTTCTTTATCATCAACAGACATCCCCTCCTGCATGAATTAAACAATATAAGTGTGTTTGGTGGCCTAGATTTTATGAAGGATAATTTAGGTTGCAGAGATCTCGGACGAACCTGGGTGAATGCGTCCAAACTCCTAATGATGAGACGAGACAGATTATCAAATACAGAGAACTTAAAGTTGGTATAAGATAGAAGAGCGTCCTGTGATGTTAGGTCAAAGATCAAGGAGCATAAACTTGAAGCCATTGTAGTAATGGCAGGGTCCTCGTTCTCCACTGAAATCATATCCATAAATTACCATTAGCCGGAACATTCATGTAATAACATTCTCATTATAGGGTAAAGTTTATCAAAGAAACCAAAACTGGGTTGTTGGGACAGGAATGAAGTCTCACCAAAGTTATGTAAAATGTATGCATGTCTGGTTTAAAATAACAATAAGAAATTGTATCACATGATTGGTGCACAAACTTTAAAAACTCCAAGCAAGGATGAATTTCATACTGTAGTCCTGTCTAGTTTTTTTTTTTTTTTTAATCCATTGGTTCATTTTAACCAGTTTGAAGCAACCAGGTATAACATGACGTCAAACCAGACCCTTGACAGAACTTTTTTTTATTTTTTTAAAAGCACACCTAAACATAATGAATGCCTGAGATCATATCATAGTTGTTGGAATCATCTATCCTTCACATGAATCAAATTTCCACAAGATGCCCTGGGTGGAGTGCTCAGTCACCTCAGTAAGATGGGTGCCTCAGGCATCGACGTGCTTCACGATTAAGAGAGCTTGGTGGGCACCATAGGCTGCTTGGGATTGTGGCTTTTGTGGGGGTCTGATAGAATATCCAGTCCATCTTTTTTGTATTGGTCCGGTGGCTGAGCTTATTTGGAGGTCCTTGGAGAGACACAGTGGCTAAGCTAAAATTTAAACACACTCAAACAAACGTGGGAGGGCCAGCAAGAGATTAAAAAAGAAAGTGGGCCAGGGCAAAAAAGCTTAGATTTCTAAAGTTCTTATTCTGGCAGCGGCATAGGTTATTTGGCTTGCAAGAAACCAACTCGTTTTTAACAGAACCCATTTTCATTAAGAAGGTTTGGAACTCAGTGGAGGGGTTTATATCGGAGTCGAGGATGATTTGGGGGGGGGGGGCGCTCTAGCATTCAATTTGAGTGGGGTAAACTTGTTATTGAAGACTAACCTTTTGTAGGAGGGCGAAGTGTTGACATCTTGTCCTCCATTGTCTTTCTTAATTTTCTTTTACTTTTTTGTTTTCTTTCTTTGGCTATGTACTACATGTTTCAACTAGTGAATGGCCATTACTTATTTCAAAAAAAAAAAAGGTGTGTTTGTGCCATAAGGTAAGTGATGGAAAGTGAAATTTTCCCTTTGACCATTAAAAAAATCTAGTGTTTGTGTCAACAAAGAAAAAAAAAATTCCATCACTTTCCCTCCCTTATTTTTTCTTATTAGGAAATGTGAGAAAAAAAATTTTCCTTCTTCATAGGTGTGAACTTAAGAAGAAGCATTCTATCGTGGAATGGGTTGGCGTTCACACACATTCAATATGCCGATGACACGGTCGTGTTTTCTGTGGCAAACTCTAGATCGATTCGTGGAATCAAGTTCATTTGTGTGTGTTTTGAAATTCTATCTGGCCTACAGATAAACTTCCATAAAAGCTCAATGATGGGCATTCGGATGGAGACTGATGAACTGTTGCCTTTAGCCCGGATCTTTGAGTGTCAAATCAGCCACTTTCCTACCCGACTCCTTGGACTGCCACTTCACATCGGAAAGCTTCGGAAGTCAGATTGGAACCCCCTTGTTGAAAGATTTGAAAAACGCCTGGAGGGTTGGAAAGGAAAGGCCTTGAGTGTGGGAGGGAGGTTGACACTGGTACAGGCGGTACTGTCTAACCTACCCATCTTTTTTCTTTCAATTTTCAAGGCACCGGTGGGTATTCTTAAGCGACTAGAAGGACTTAGAAGACGGTTCTTCTGGCAGGGAGCACCCGGAGAGGATAAGAAGGTGCATTTGGTACGATGGATCGGATATGTAGCAGAAAGAGAGATGGTGGGGCTGGGGTGATTGCCTTGGCAGACATGAATAAGGCACTCTTAAGCAAATGGCGGTGGCGCTGGTTGGTAAACAGAGATCGTCCTTGGTGCCGTCTGTTGGAAGCCAGGTTCAGATGTGGCATACCCAGTCGTCGCTTCCCAATCAGTTCTATTCGGCTATCGAGTGTGTGGTGTGGGATCCTGGAGGCCACGGAAGGATTCATGAACGCGGTGCGCTGGTCCGTTGGGGATGGTCGTGAAACCAGTTTCTGGCACGACACTTGGCTCGGAGACAGTCCATTGAAGGACAGGTTTGGCGATATTTATCAACAATCTTGCTCCAAACGGGGAATCGTGCAGAGCTTTTGGTGTGTCCAACCGGGGGAGGGTCACTGGAACGTGCGGACTCGAGGGAGACTAGACGAGGAGACTGCCATTTTACTCTCAGACATGCTTAGGGAGTTAAGCGAAGTCAAGTTGGCAGCAGGTGTCCGTGACTCAGTGGTATGGAGGCCGCAACCACAAATCTCTTTCTCAGTTCGCAGCTGTTATGATTGGTGGAGACGTCATCTTCCTCGTTTTGGGGATACAACAGATAAAATGAAGGAAATTTGGTGTACGAAGGCCCCGCTCAAGGTTCGTTTCTTTCTCCCCTTGAAATCCATTAAAGTGAAAATCTAGGCAGTGTGATCTGCAAAAAAAATGGGCGGGTAGAGCTCTTAAGAGAAAGAAAAAAAAAATTCCATCACTTTCCCTCCCTTATTTTCAGGAACGTTCGAGTTTATGTTGAAAATGCATGGGAAATGGTAAAGAGGTTCATTAAAGAGTGGGGGGTCATCTGTGTGGGTGTTTCAAGAGTGGGTTTTGCCGATGGGCAAATTGTAATAGAAGAATAGTTTTACTTTTTTGGGTGGTAGAATTCTCTTCTACCACTTATGTACCTTTTGAATTGGGCATGACCCCTTAATTTATTTAAGGCATACATGCCTACCATTTCATCAAAAAAAAAAAAAAGAAGAAGCATTCTATCACATGCACAAATACCACAAAAGTTGGTAAAGGGGGGAATATTTTATTTTGACTCATTCCCTCACTTTCTTTCATTTTCCCTTCAAATTTGTACACAAACACACCCTAAGATGCCGATCTTGGTCATGTTAGCAGAAATAACTTCCACATGATTCTGATGTGAGATATTTTTGTACCATCCATGTTGCAGATATTAAAATTACCAATCAAATGATTCTGATGATATAAATTCTCCCCACACAGACATTTGTAGCCTCACCAACTTATGTACTGGGCTGGAAACCAGCTGAAGAATGAACTGCACCTTAATTAAAGATGGTGTGCATGGGAACTACAGAACCTAAACTTTGAAGAATAGTGAGTATTGCAGAATCAATATCCTTGTAGCACACTAAACAGAAGCAGTGTCGTATGAATACAATAGTCTCGGTCAGCAATAAATCTTAAAGAAAAGCAATGGCTAATAGCATGTTGCCACACAACAGATTATAGGAATGCTTTAGGTTGTAAATGGCCAAAAGAATAAGAGATCTAACAACAGACACAAGACAGTCACAGGGGAGTGCTTTAAAAGAGTCAGATCACAGGCTGAGTGAGTAATATTAAGTGGAATTGATCATTCAAAAAAATTCTACATTTATTCGGACACAGTGAATTAAAGAGCTTTAATACGAATAATGGCATGATCTGTTCCTGCCATGTCATAGGTTAACAAAGAAGATGCCTCACAATTTCCAAGATGCAATAATAAAGATGCGTTACTCTTTTGCATGCCATTTGGTGTCCCACATGCACACCTGGCAGGGGTGGCCAGGTGGGATGAGAATCCCTGACCTCCTTTTTGGAGGTAGGGAGTGCTAACAGACGTGTATGTTAATGCTATTCAAGATAAATACTAAATTGTAGAGGACCTCAATATATTGTCTGGACAATACAACTTCAGCATAGAAGCATACCACATATTGTGTATAAGCATACTGACTTCATAAGTATACACAATATTCAAACAAACGAGAATTTATGGTCTGAAAAGCACCTGTCCAACCAGCCAGTGCTTCCAGAAGAGGAATAAACTGAGATTCATGAAGTTGAGCTCGGATATCATCCCTCTAGAAGAACCAAGGGAATAAAAATAATACAGAAGGTTAACAGAAATCAAGTAAATACTGAACACAAAGAGAACTAAAAAGTGCTCTGTGACATCACTCACATGTAAAAGAAGATTCATAATGGTATCACATGCCAAAAATATTGTGCCAATATCCTGAACCATCTGAGGGAGCTCAATCAATTTTACAAAGCAAGCTATTACCTGTATAGACCAAAAAAGAGACGTGCCCTTCAGAATCATGATGAATTCACCATGAAACCACAATATGTCCCCTAAAGGAAGCCAAAATATAGAGATAACTAAAATATAGAGCATGTAACCTGGGCGGCTGAACAAATAGATGTTGTCAACATTTTGTAGAATCTAAAGAACACTGTTCATCAAAGAATTTCTAAAGACTTACAGATTTGTGTCCCCCAAAGGAAGCCAAAGCCTTACGTCCAGGGACCTCAATTGTTATTTGGCACAGTATGGGGAGAAGAAAGCAGATTGAGTAGAAGGGGCTGTAATTAAAATTAGAATATCAGTTAAAGAGAGCAGACAAGCTAAAGACATACCAAACCACAAATGTGAAAATTAAAACAAGGCAACTAACAAAAATGCTATATAACCTTGGCTCATCTTCACCTTCCACTGATAACATATATTCCAGAAGATTGCTAACCTTCTCCTTGCACGCCAATGGTGATTCTGCAAGATAACTGGGATACACATAATTGGCAGCTTATAAGCTATTTCAAGACCAGCAAACTGCATGGTGACCCACTAATCTTCTTTAACAAGTTAAAATAATAATTATTACTATAGTTTATAAATCAACCATGAGTGCATTTTAAGATTAAATTCTTCAAGTCAGTCTGAAAAGGCATCAGACACTATCAGCATAGCAGATAATGTGTAACCAGTAACCTCATCAATAAGCAAAGAACTTAAAATGGTAAAACTCCTTTTCTACACCTGCAATGAATTCAAATATGTAACTAAGGAATTTGGAATTGTCTAAGACACAAGTACAAGGAGAAAAAGTAGAACAACAGTTCTCCAAACGGTTGACATGGTACAAAACTTTGACTAAACAAATAGAAAAATATAACAATTGCGGCCTACCTTCCAATAATGCGTACAGAAGCCAAAAGATCATTTCCTTTCTTCTCTCCATGATCCTACACCACAAGAATAATAATTCAGTGAGTGAAAGAGATACAGTAAACTTATATAAAGAACCATTGTGTCATTACCTTTGCATCTTGTAGAAAATCCAAAACTAAACCGATTGTCTCATTTAACCCAGCAATCACTTTAGTTGAAGTGCTTTCGTTGATAGGGTTTTCTGCATGTTTTTGTGCACTTGATCAAAGAGCTAGGAGATAGCTTACTATATTTATGTACCACAATAATTAGTTTTCCATTTCAAGCCAAAGAAGTATGAACACTTTCAAAATCAGAAGTATATGTACAGTCAAATGATAACTGACATTTGGAAAATACAGGCATAACTGTTTGCACAAACATAAAGAAATGAGAGATTTGTATAAAGCTTACAAAAACCGCATGCCAGAATTGCTATGCAATTCAGATTTGAGAATCATTAGTAATTCATATGGAGGTACATTTCTTGCTTCATGCAATTTATACTGGACACAACAAAAAAAAATGCCTTCAAATCAAGAGGATTGTTTAAAGAAATAAGGGTGGGATGTCCACCAATGTTACTCCAAAAAGAAAACAGGGTGGGATGTCCACCAATCATTAGTTGAAGTGCTTTCGTTGATAGGGTTTTCTGCATGTTTTTGTGCACTTGATCAAAGAGCTAGGAGATAGCTTACTATATTTATGTACCACAATAATTAGTTTTCCATTTCAAGCCAAAGAAGTATGAACACTTTCAAAATCAGAAGTATATGTACAGTCAAATGATAACTGACATTTGGAAAATACAGGCATAACTGTTTGCACAAACATAAAGAAATGAGAGATTTGTATAAAGCTTACAAAAACCGCATGCCAGAATTGCTATGCAATTCAGATTTGAGAATCATTAGTAATTCATATGGAGGTACATTTCTTGCTTCATGCAATTTATACTGGACACAACAAAAAAATGCCTTCAAATCAAGAGGATTGTTTAAAGAAATAAGGGTGGGATGTCCACCAATGTTACTCCAAAAAGAAAAACAAGGTGTCTTCCAGCCCCTTCCCCCCCCCCCCCCCCCCCAACACACACACACAAAAAAAAGGATAAAAATGATACAAGAGACATTAAGAAAATGGTCACCCCCCTCCAAAAAAACTTCACAGTAAAAAAATAGTTAAATAATTCAACTGTAAAACAGCATGAAGATTTTCACTTGACATAGAAGAGAAACTTGCAAAAGCAAGAAAGTTCAATTTATAAAATTCTCATGTACACAAGACATTTTAAGATATTTGCATGCAGAAAAATCAAATTCCATGGTCAAGTCAACAAGTAAATCATGGATAGTTTAGAGAATAGAATCTACCATGGAACCACCTGAAAGGAAAAACAATTCCTGCACGATGGATAAACATACCTTCAGCACCATAGAGATCTGAAATGAGTTTAATGATCCTTTCTATCAACGAAAATGATACAGCTAGTTTCTTTTGCTCCAGAAAAATGGACTCTGCAGTTGTAGAAGAACTCGTAGATGTTCCATATTTCAACGAAGCAATATAATTTAGAAGAACAGCGACTTCAATCCTTGATGACTCGAGCACAAGTAATAAACACCTTCAAACATATCAAGTAATGTGTCTCATGCCTGTTTTATTACTGCCAAGAGGAAAATTTCAATAAACATATGATGTTACCTGTCAGCTGGCAATGAGTCTGGGACATCAGGCAAGCTATTTTGTTCAAGTAGCCAACTCCCACTGAAAATAGTTAACATGGATTCCGCTAGAGTAAGTGCCTGAAGCTTTTCAGAGGAAGCTGCACAAAGAATATAATTACTTAAATATATGATGCTAAATAGTCCTCAGTATTCTGAAATAAATCTTTATTTAAATGAACATAATAATAAATCTTATTATATGTTGCATATGATTATTATGACTTCATTTTAGATACAAACCATATATATAGCAGAACTACAACAATTTAGGATCTGAGTCAGCTGACAAACACCTCCAGGTAGCAAACCAAGCAACAAAAGGCAACCCATCCTTGTGTTTGGAGTAGTGCGCACACCATGTCCATATCATGTCAAACACTTGGGCATATGTATATCATTAGTAGTTAGTACGCTCTAAAAGAAGCTTTAAAGTATCTTTATTTTGTGGCTTTCATAATCCAGTCAACTACTCAAATGGAAAAAGGTTCACGAAGAGCAAGCTTCAAAGTTTAATCTCTTCTTTTTTTCAAAACATCATATGACTTGATATCACCTAATCAACTTTCCATTGTGTATACTTGTCAAATATTAAGTGCTCTTAATTTATTATACTTTTCGATTAGGTAAAGCATAAATCCATGTTTTGCTAAATCACTGGTCATCAATAAAAAATGCTATTGTTCCAAACAAATGCCAAAACAATAACAGCATATCATACCAACACGATTTCGTAGAACCGCAATAACACCAACACGAACATATGTGGCCCACACATCCCCGGATGTTGACTTTACAACATCATACAATGCTTCCTACAAATACTGGATGTTAGATATAGATACTCTTAAGAATTGACTTTGATTGAAAACATACCATTGCAGCTTTAAACATAATAAAATATAATAAATCCTCAAAGAAAAACATAAGAAAAAGGAGAAAAGTGGCAATTACAACCTGCGATCAGCATTGGTATCCTTTTTATGGTAATTTGGCCTGAATCATGATTTCTTAGTCTTAAAACATCCCTGTCAATGACTGAGATCTGGTCCCAACCTAAACGTGCATTCCCAGACTAATTAAAACATTTTTTCTTTTGTTTTAGGGGAGAAATGGAAAACATTATCAAGAGAAGCACTTCATTACTATAGCAGTTCAAATACGCAGCTCCTTGCAATGGCATTTTTTGTACATTCAAATCTATTGCACATCTCAAGTTTCTGTTCATCAGATACTCCAGTGGCACCCTATGATAATTTTAACTAAAATTTCAGAATGGTGATTGCTTCTACAGTATATGGTGCATCCATCCAAAATAGATGAAGAAAAAATGAATAATTAAACAGCGTATACTGTTAAGAATTGACCGCTCTTCCATAGAGGCCTGGTCAATAGATACCAGGAATCACAAGAAGTCGAGCTGGTCTTTCAAATCCTAAACCCTCTAAGTCAATCGAAATTGTCAAGTTTTTTTAAAATCTAAATTCTAGATTTTAAAAAAAAATTGCGCAAGCTATAGCAATCAATATGAGTTACAGATATCATATCCAACAAATACAAGAAGAAAATTCATAAATCAAACGTACTAATTCATATTCAAAAATACATTTTTCTTTCATGTACAACTTCACAAAGAAAAACTTTCTATGTTGGAAAGTTTCAGATACCGAATGTTTGGAGGACAGAAGAGTTGTGAGTAGGTGCAGCGCATCAAATTTAAGAGCATTGTGCAGCAAAGCAAACTGTCTGGCTATGATGCCCACCTGAAGTGAAAATAAGAATGAACAATAGTTCTTCAAATTAGTGGAAAGGGAAAAAAAGTATCATCTAGGATGGAAGTGACTATTACTACGATGAGAAGTAAAAAATTGAAGTAAACCCCACCATGCATGATAATTCAATCTTGTATTTGATAAATATAATGTCCAAGGGCAGCTTGGTGAGCATCAGTTGCAAAATCCTCATGAAAAACTCCATCGACTGAGAACCTTCATTCATAATAAAAGCATAAGCTTTGTGGGGGGAAAAAAGCATTTCTCAAATATTCAAAACAACAAGCCCAGTTTAATCAATAGACACTCATCGAAAGACAACAAACAAGACCAAATTACAAAAAAACAAAACAAAAATTAACCATCACATGCACAAAAGCAAACAATGTATCAACTTGTCCTATATCAAGTATGGAGTACCATCAGGAAGAGTGGAAACTTGAGTGGCAAACACTTTCATGGCTCCGGACTCGTGCAGCGCGATCACTCCATCTTCAGAAGCCATTGCCACTAACACTAAAAACTCATAGCTTTCTTCAAGAAGCGACAAGTCAGAACTGCACGAAAACGACTTTAATTAACTATTCGATTCCAAAATATGCGTTCTTGAAAACCCCAAAAAAACAGAAACCCACATGTTTGACATCACATCGAGCACGAGAGGCACTTTGGAGACCATGTCCCTCGACGAGGCGATCTCCGGGACCCGACAGAACCCCGCGAGTATGGTAATCGAGAGCCTCAGATACGCCTCCCGATCCTCCGCACCCGCCGTTCCCGTCCCCGTCCCTACGGAAAGGACCTACGTTAGTGTCGGTGGAAAAAGAAGGGAAACAATTACCGTTGGTTCTGTAGATCACCGGTCTTGAGGAGGCGGTGGAGGAATCGCGGACCGACGGCTTCGTAGACTCTCGTGACCGAGGCCTTGTCGTCTCCCTTGCAGAACTTCGTCGCGAGGAGGAGCCCCGCCAGCCTCTGCTCATCCCTGCCTCCTCTCAGGAGCTTCAGACAGTCTTCCAGTCCCGGCTGTTTCGGTTCTTCCTCCTGCGAAAGATTGGAAGAGATGAATTGATGGACTCCGTGTGAGAGAGAGAAGAGTACAGAGAGAGAGAGACTCACCATTGAAGCTCTGAAACGTTAATAGAAATTAGGGTTCGGCTTTTTAGAGGGAGAAGGGGACTTGTGTTTTTGTTGTAGAAAATGTTGGACTTTAGGTAGTATTTGAAAGTTGGGTTCAAAATTAATTACGCAGGAATGCCCACCCTAGCTTTCTCCCATCACAAGTTTGAGCATTATTTATCTAAAATATATCTACGTAAGAACAGCTTGTAGAAAGAGCTTTCTACAAACACAAAGATTGTTTAATTGTATAATCAAACGCTGTCTTAATTTATTTTACCTACCAAAACTTAGATGAACATGTATTTTTTTTTAGAATTAGTAAACATTATCGAATGAAATATATGCTTTGATAAAAAGTATATATTTTTTCATTTTGAATTGAATAAACTCATTTTTAGTAAGTGTAAAAAAAAATTTGAGTGCGTATATCCCCACCAAGCGTTTTTCTTACCCCACCAATAAAAAAATTCAGTGTTTTTTTCTTTTTCCACCTTTTTTCATTTTATATTTATTGCCTTTCTTTCATTTTCTCCTCTTTTTTTTGTTGTTCTTATTTTATTTTTTCTCATTTTTAAATAAATGTACTATTAAATAATTTTTAAATCTGTTTGTTATTTATTTTCTATATTTTATTAGTATTTGTTTTTACGAGTAGTTGTATAAAGATGAGGATTGATGTTAAAATTATGTGAACAATACCTACTCTCATCATGACAGTCACAGTATATCACATTTTGGTGTGTTTAGTTATATGATTACGATTTTACTATAACAGCTTTTAAGTAAATAATATTTAAAAGCTTCAATTTTTAAAAACTAAAAATGAACTTTCTACGTAATCAGTTTTAAAACTCAAATTCTAACATAATCAATTATGTAATTATGCAACCAAAGCACCCTTCCAATAAAATAAAAATAAGACCTGCATCTTTATCACTCATCATAAATCATACACAAGATATATACACTTACTCTGACATTACATTATTCCATCATCAATCACACAACAAGCATTCAGAACTTTTTGAAGCACTAAACAACTATACCGAATTCCTCTTCTCAAAAAAAAAAAAAAAAAAAAAAAAAAAAAAACCATACCAAATTCCCAATCCCCCAAAACACACACACACACAACAAAATTCACTCCTCCTCATTCAAGTAAAAGATGGTGGGCCTCCCGGGCTCGGTGATCTCCACCAACCCTTCCAACATCTTCGCCACCTTCCCCATTGACGGCCTCGCCTCCGGCCGATCCTGCAAGCACCACATCGCCGTCTTCACCATCCTCTCCACCATCCCCCCGTGCACCCTCCCATCATAACTCTCCATTATCCTCTTATCCAGTATCTCCTCCATCTTCCTCTCCCTATACACCTTCTCATACGCGTACTTCGGGAAATACCAATCCTCGCTCTCCAACGTCGACATCCTGAACTCGAAAT
This sequence comes from Acorus calamus, assembly GCA_030737845.1. Classification (NCBI taxonomy): domain Eukaryota; kingdom Viridiplantae; phylum Streptophyta; class Magnoliopsida; order Acorales; family Acoraceae; genus Acorus; species Acorus calamus. The sequence goes on along the minus strand of CM060863.1, from coordinate 38,661,173 downwards.
TCCTTATCCCGCTCACTATCTCCAGCAACACCATTCCAAAGCTATACACGTCCGCCTTCGCCGTTATCGGCTCCCTCTGTATCACCCACTCCGGCGCCATGTACCCCCTCGTCCCCCTTATCTTCGACATGCTCACCTTGTCCTCCTTCTTCGCCAGCTTTGCCAGCCCGAAATCCGACACTTTCGGGCAGAAATCATCCTCTATCAGTATGTTCTCCGGCTTAATATCACAATGCAGCACCCATTCCAAGCACTCCTCGTGCAGGTACGCGATCGCGCGCGCGACCCCCACTGCGATGCGGTACCGTATCGACCAGTCGAGGATCGGCCTCTCCTTGGCGTTGGCGCCGTCCGAGGTGTTGGCGGGGAAGAGGTACTTGTCGAGGGAGCCGTTGGGGATGTACTCGTAGACGAGGAGCCTCTGCCCCTTCTCCGCGCAGAACCCCCACATGCGCACCAGGTTCAGGTGGTGCATACGCGCGATGATCGTGACCTCCGCCCAGAACTCGGCCTCGCCGCCTCCCACGCTCTTCAGCTTCTTCACCGCCACGATGCGGTGGTCCGGGAGCTCCCCGCGGTAGACGATGCCGAACCCGCCGTGCCCGACGACGTCCGAGAAGTCTTTCGTGGCGGATTTGAGCTCGGCGTAGGTGAACCGCTTCGGACCCCCCGCGGGGAGGAGCTCGAGCCCGAACGTGCGCGCCATGTCCCTGTATTTCGAGTATTTCTTGAGGAAGGCGTAGAAGGAGAAGACCCCCGCGAGGAGCTCCACCGCGAAGAGGGAGCAGATGATCGCGAGGTTCCACGTCGTGGAGTTCGAGTCGGAGCGGGGGACGGGGAGGCGGATCCGCACCGGGCACGTCGTCTCCAGCATCGTCGACATCCCCGTGAAGTTGCTGGTCGCGGACTCCCTCCGCGACACGCGGAGGAACGTCGCGAGCTCCGTCGCGGGGGACCAGTACCCGTTCACGAGTCGCGTGTTGAGCATGCACGACTGGGAACCCGAGAACTTGTACCCGAACGCGACGCAGCTCGCGTTCCTCGCGCAGTAAGACCGGCAGCCCTCGAAGTTGAGGGCCGAGGGATCCGAGAGGGGGGTCGCGCCGTCGGCGAAGCTCACGAAGTCGAGGCGGAGGAACTTGTCGTCGGCGGGGGTGAGGGGGATCCTGCGGCGGCAGCTTTGGCCGTCGGAGTCCCGATCGAACCCCGGCGGGCAGAGGCAGTTGAAGTCATCGTAGCCGTCGATGGTGGCGCAGATCATGCCGGTGCCGCAGGTGCCGTGGATCGTGCACCTCTCCTGGATCGCCCGCCAGACCACCGTCCAGTTGCCGGAGCCGGGGGCGGCGCTGTAGACCTTCAGGTTCCCGTCGGGGCCGAGGGTCAGTCGGCGGAGGCGGTTGGGGGCGTCGACGTCAGCGGCGATGAGGCTGCTCCCGTCTTGGAACATGAGTGACCCCCCGGAGGTCAGGTTGAGGAGGGCGACGGAATTGGTGAAGCTCCAGTAGGAGTCGTTGGGGCCGAAGACGAGGGAGGTAGCGTTGACCAGGGAGAAATTTCCGTTGACCAGGGTCTTCCCGGTGGGGGGGATGATCTGTTCCGGGAGGATCGTGTCGGTCGGGAATTTGAAGCTCGACCAGTTGGCGAAGGTGAGATCGCCCGAGTCGCTGAGGGTGAGTTGGGGATTGGGTGGGGATGTTGATGGGACGGTCCAGGAGGTGTTGTTGAGGGAGAGGACTCCCGAGGGGGATATGGAGAGAGAGGAGGAGGAGGAGACGGGGGCGGAGGACCAGACGACTGTGTTGTTGAAGGAGGTGTAAAAGATGGAGAAGATGAAGGAGCCGGAGGAGGTAGGGGAGGGGAGGAAGCCCGCGGTGAAGGTGCGGGAGGGGGAGATGAGGCGCTTGTTTTGGGTGGGGAGCCAGGGGGAATCAGAGGCGTTGAATGATGCGAGGATCTGCGGTTGGGCGGTGGTGATTGAAGGGAGGAAGAGGAGGAGGGGGAGGGTGCACCAGAGGAGGCGAGTCATGATAGGTGGGTTTGGATTTCGCGGATTTTTTTATTTTTTCTTTTGGGTGGTGATTCAAGGCAGTGCTGTGTTTTATAGATAGAATTGTATGGGTCTTTTTAGGGGGTGGACTGAAGGATAAAAATACCAAGTGGTTGATACTTTACAGGCAGGATATTTTATGTTTATAAAAAATATATAAAATTTTATATTTAATTTATTTAGGACCGACTACTCCCACCATCTAGATTACCACACCCACCACCTATTGGTTTTTTTTAAGGTGGTGGGATTGGACAATCTAGGAAGAAGAGGAAAAAGAAAAAAGAGGGGAGGGGAAAGAGAAGGGGGGGGGGGGGGGGGGGGGGGGGGGAGAGGGTGGAGTACAAAGGAGGCGATGGAGTGGAGACAACAGCGACCCAGAGAGTTGGTGGGGCAGAGCCTGAAAAGAGAGAAATGGAGAAAAGAGAGGGAGAGGTGATACTGGAAGAGTGCTGCTGCTGGTGGTCGTGAAGGTGGTGTTGGAAGAGGAGGTGGTGGTGGTGGTAGAAGAGGAGGTGGTGGTGTCCTCCACCCTCTTCCCCCTAATATGTCCCCCCGAGCCCCAACCCCCCCAACCCTCCTCTTTTTTTTCTCCCTTCCACACCCTCTCCCCAATTGCCCAATCCCACCACCCAAAAAAAAAGTGGTGGTGTGGCAATCTAGGGGGTGGAAATAGTTTCTCCCATTTATTTGATCATTTATTTTAATATTTGTATTTTATTGAGTTGTGAACAATAATCCCTTTTTTTAAAATAAATCCAGTTGGCAAGTGACTGTATAAATGTTGTTTTTAGCATTTTTTAAAATCATAGTAGATAGATGTAAATGAGATCTCTTTTTTCTTGGATGGATTATGCATAATCTTAAAATTTGAACAATTTTTGTATTTAGGTAATACAAAAATTACAATAAATTAAATTTATTTTGTGCAAGTATTAAATTGTATTGAACAATTCATGAATCTATCTAAACCATTTGCGATTATCTTTCTACAAATAAAATTTCTCACATGCGAAATACATATTGTATATGTGTAAATTTATATACTTTTAGTTTGAGGACCTTTTAATTATTTTCAAGTCCCAATGAAAATTTTGGGGCATTTAAGAGCATTTCCAACCATATCCCAAAAGGGTCTCCATTTTAGAGGACTTCTTTTGCTTTAAAAAAAAATTTAAAATAACATAACTGTTGTTATTTAGATTCAATTATTATAAATTTAGTATGCTAAAAATATATCGTCAAACGTCTAAGCTAAGATAAGACCAATATTGAATACACACTTGTTAAGACCAATATTTAATATATTTAATGTATATTTAAAATAATAATTTTAAGATATTATCAATATATATTTTGTATATTTTCATTAATATTGATTTGTCTTAATTATACAAAAATGAAAATTATATTGATAGATATTTTTTTTATAAATAAAATATAGATGGAGATAGAATGTTGAGTTAGAGTAGTATTTCACATGTTATTCTAAAAATATTTTTAATATTTTTTTATATTTGAATTTTCTAAAATAATCTTATTTATTGAAGATGTTCTAAACATATAAAAAATTGTAATAAAAAAGTTTAAGGGCATTTATTTTCACCCTCTCGATACTTAACCCACCCTTTAAAAAAAATCCTTTTTTATTTAGGATTACGTCGCCCTCCACTGCCCCGCTAACCTCCGATCCAGCTCTGCCTCCTCCTCCGTCCCCACCTCCTCCACCAGCACCTATCTCCCTCTCCTGTAAAAAAACGAGACCCCGACGATGTCTCCGTCCCCATCAACGACGTCAACACGTCTCTGTCGCCGTGTCACAAGATCCCGTCGAGGCCATAAACAATGATGCCGGATTCTTCCAAGATTCCGAGACGGACCACCGTGACGCCGTCGATGGCGATGGAGACATCGTCGGGGTCTCGTTCTTGGCGGGAGAAGGATATGTGGTGGCCGTGGAGGAGGGTGAGGACGGAGGAGAAGCTGGATTGGAGGTCGGTGGAGAAAAGGCGGCGGAGGGCAACGTGGAGGCGGAGGGAGCGGATTAAGTCGGAGACCTTGTCAATCGAAGAGACACACGGGGTGGGTTCCTCCTAATTAAAAAGAAAATTTTTTAATGGGTGGGGATGAATATTCAAAGGGGGTGGAAATAAATCCCAGAAAGGTTTTGCGTCGAAATGTTGTATTGATTAATAAATAATAAGTCATGAAGACGTCAAATCACGGCCCGGATTCAATGAATCGAAGTTGACTGTTGACTTGAATAGTTTGGCTGGTCTTTCTTTTCCACATTCCAGTTCATAACGTAAGATGGGGGAGATGCTCTTACACAGTGCTATGAAATATATATATATCTGATTTAATTGTTTTACGTTTTTAAAAAATAATTCATTCAGTTTGAATTTAGCTGCATATATATTTTATCAAGACATGTCTCATTAAATAAAATCTATTATTTTTTCGTAATTGAAACATATAAGAACTATTTATGAAATTATTTACCAATTATCCTTAACATTATTCTACTTAAATTCATATATTGAATTCAATTAAAAACAAATATGAATACCAAAACACAATACATTTTGTATTTGTTTGATTTCGCCATACTTTATAATGACACGAAAAACATTTTTTCTATGACATTTAAAAAAAAAACATAGTTTGGATGATTCTATTTTTGCAAGAAAACTCAATAAGAGCGAAAGCTAACTATACTCTATAAGAGCGAAAGCTAACATTTTTTCTATGACATTTTAAAAAAAAAACATAGTTTGGATGATTCTATTTTTGCAAGAAAACTCTATAAGAGCAAAACACAATCCATTTTGTGTTTGTTTGATTTCGTCATACTTTATAATGACACGAAAAACATTTTTTCTATGATATTTTATAAAAAAACATAGTTTGGATGATTCTATTTTTACAAGAAAACTCTATAAGAGCGAAAGCTAACTATAAGAGCGAAAGCTATTATGAGATAGATAATTATTCCAGCATAAATAAAGAATAAATCATTTTTTGTTTGGTTATGTTTTTAGTTATTTTTCATTGAAAAATGTAATAATAATATTTTTTTTCATTGATAATGAATAAGTTGTAGATAAATAATGAATAAGAAATGGATAAAGATTTATAAAAGATAGAAAAAAAAATTTGACGTGTAAGCCTTTTGATTTGTAAATAACATATGGTTTGACATGTGTGCCTCTTTTATGCTACTGAAATATATTGAGTGGAATAACACAATTCTAAGGGAACTTGAAATATCAATACCAGTTTATTCTCATCTATTCTGACATAGTTATACTCATATATTCCTTGTAAACAAACAATTTTTTTTGTCTTATTCTCCTATGTTTCTCTCTATTTTTCCCATAAACTACCATCCAAAGAGTGGTTAAAATTGCAAATATATTCCACACACTTACCCCATGTTTTGGGTGTGACATAGAGTTATCCGTCCTTGATAGCTATACCGAGATAAATAATAATCCATGCAAAATAAATAATTTTCTGTTATTCTCATTGAAAAACATAAAAAATAGTTTCTTATTGCTTGGTTCATCATGGATAAATACTAGATAAGAAGTGAATAAGAAGTTATAATTTTTAAAATCGAAACTTTGCCCCTTTGATTTTTAGTTTGTGTTTGGTATGGTTGATGGATATAAATAAATTCTTTGATTAAATCAATTTTTAGTTTGTGTTTGGTAAACAAAAGAACCCATGGTTGATGGCATTAACAAAAATAATATGTTTTTTTTTTAATTTTGCATAGGAGCCAAAATTCATGATGTTTAAAATGTACCGCCCCGACCCATCACATTTTCATCATAACACACCACCATCCCAGGTCGGGCTTAAGTCTGGTCGGATCCCGACCAGACCTGGGTGAAGGTCTCCGACTTCATACTATCGGCGAGTAATGAGAAAATATTCTCTGACACAGTTATAACGAACTGTCAAAAAGTGTTGTTCCAGGAGCCATGATTCCATTCCATGTAAACAAAAGAATCCCTTCCCCTATAAATGGAAGGGTATCCCCTTCACAAAAAAGGAGGAGGAGACAGATAGAGAGAGAGAGGGAGAGAGATGACTTCTTCTTCTTTCCCAAAACAAAGAGAACCCTAGACCCAAGAACCCATTTTAAAATGTTACTGATCACGCCAAAAAGGAACACGTGTGGCATCCCTTGAAAAGGGTAACAAAATCGGGTTCATCCAGACAAATATCCCTCCACGGCAGAGCCTCATCGTGTCTTTTCACGGATTTCAAACCAAGCCCGGACCGTTTAGTCCGGCCCATCCAAGGAGGAGGACATTTTCCCACAGCATGTATACCATAAAAAAAATTGTTATTTATTTTTATACAACCATAAATAACATATTTATTTTTATACCATTAAAAAAAATTTAATGTAAAAATGTGCCCCGCTTTTATCCTTTTCAACCAAGAAGTAAAAATGACAAAAAACAAGAAAAAATGTAACCTCAACATATAATATTTGGCATAATATAAATAATTAAACATAATAATTTAATTAATTTCATATTCTTTCTAAATCAATCGTGAGACATTCAACCTTACCCTTCTTTCATTTTCTTCCAAACAAGATCTTTTTTTTTCAAATTTGTCATTTTATAATATATATGATTAAATATTCTCAAAATAATTTTATTTCATTTTTACTAATGTAAACATTAATAATTATCATGTCTTTATTAATATATAGTTTATATGATTAATGTTCATGTTTTGAATTTTAGATGAAATTTATCATTTTCAAGTTAAAATTAATATTTTTAATTTTCTATAAATATTGTATTTGATAAGGTAAAATATAAAAAAGAGAGAGGGTAATTTGGTATTTTATCCAAGATTTAACGGTTTTAATAAAAATTTGATGGAAATTAACTAAAATGATAAATACGCATAAGTTCTATATATTTCAGTAGTATATAAATAAATAGGTTATTTGGAGTGGTATATTAAATAGCATGTTTTTTGTTGATATATATGCAAAAAAACCTTTTTTACATTTTTTAATATTCATTATTTCCCCGACCATATTTTAGGTAAACCAGTTTCCATGTTGGAAATACACCAAAACATCACTAATTCACCAAAACGTTTTCACGTACAATACAAATGTTACATATTGTTCGCAATAATTAACATTTGATCTCCTAAAAATTTCACCAGAAGCCCATGCAAGCCATAAATTTGAACAACATAAATGAAGTGATGGAGTCAACGTGATTTGATGTATCAGGGACACATGTCGATAGATGGCAACACTTGCAGGTTGCCTTGGATGGTCATGATTAATGATCGGGTGTGTTATTTTTGGATGGCCAAGATTTAATTTAAAACAGTGAGTCAACTAATCAGATGGTTGTCATTTGATATGGGGGTATTAGGGTTTACTCTTACAGAACAAATAGATTTTTGGGTCTTATACTCCACCCCAAACGGTGGGTTACAATATTAAATGTTTATTGGAAAATGTGACGATGTTTTAAAAATTAAAAAAATATATTTTTTTTTAAATCAATTTTTTCAAAGGAAAATGTCCAAAAAAAACTTCTAAAAGTTAAAATATCTAAAGGGCGTTTGGCGTGGCAGAATGCGTATTTTAAATATTGATTAATAAGTGTATAAAATGTTATACTGATAATCTTTAAGAAGTGCATAAAAAAGGCGTTTGCTAGCGAAAAATAAACTGCAATTATTTAGATAAGTGTGTTTGGTTTACTACTTAATATATGTGTTTATTAGGAGGATATTTCGGTTCAGTTTATAAGTGCTGAATGTTATTTTAATGTTTAATTGAATATTTAAAAACGTGCTTAATTTTAAACTATTTAAAGAATATGGATTTGTTCCACGAATTATTCCCACTTTAGAGAGTGAATAATGAAATATCACGTAGAAGCATACACAAATTAATCCATAATTTGGATTGAAATATCATCTTCAAGAACGGTGGTAAATGTGCACAATACATAAATCTACTGCAAAAATCTAGAGATTACAATCTTCTCAAACATGAGGACTATTAAATATTTCACAAAAATGAACCCAATAATATTCATAGAGCTGTAAATTATTTCATTATACAATAAAATCATAATAATATTTTATTTCAATCCAACAAAAAAAAATCATTTTTCATCCAACACAAAACAGTGCATAAAATTGGTTTCATATGTGTATCATTCAACCGCTAATCATCATTTCTTTTTCCCCTATAGATAAACATAGAAATGCACTTTGCTTTGTTGCATTCAAAATGAACAAAAAATTCAGAGTTACAACATGGTCAAACATATTTTCTTGTGAAATTCTAAGCCAATGCATATCTTACAATCTTAATTGTGCTGGATCAACTCGCAACAAAATCACAGGTTCGCTTTGTCTCATTATATGACCCCATACACCTTGTATCCACCATTTAAAAAAATCCAAAAAAAACTGAACTAGAAAGACCAGTCAATCAATATTTGGGACGGGCAGCAGAGGCGGAGGTCGGATGGGCAGCGGCGGAGGCTTTGGACGGGCAGATCGGCGACGATCGGAGGGCGAACGGGACCGTGACACCACCGGTAGGTCCTCATGAAGTCGAGAGCAGTAGAGCTCTTCAGTTGGTGAAAGATGCCCATAAACCCATGGATCTATGTATTTCGTGGCAATGGAGGTGAAGATGAAGAAATCTAGGGTTTCAGGAGGTGTTTGGGAAAAATTGTGTGAAGGAGAGAGAGAGAGAGAGGGTGAAAAATTGGGTTAAATATCCTTGGTAATATTGTGTGATGGGCGGGGGCTATTTGGTCTTTTCGCAAGGGTAACCAAGATACCTGAAAGCGTGAGCGGTAAATTATAAGTGAAAGAAATTCAATGATTTTTTGTGAGGATGAACACTGAATGCAGATATAATAAAGGCTTATTGTGGGATCCAACCAAACATCCTTGTAACCAATAAATGCTGAAAATTCAGCTAAATAAGTGCTGATTTTCAGCCAGCCAAATATTTCATAAATAAATCATTTTTTTAATTATACCTAAAATAATTTTGTTTCACAATTTTAGAAAGTTCAATGACTTCATTACCTCTATGATATCTACTATTTAAACATCATTACATATATTTAATTGTTCAACACCCCAATTTAAAAAAATTAATAAAAATATATATATATTTTTAAAATTTGTGCATGAAGTTTCTTATTATTTATTGTATATCTAAATATACCATTAAGATTTAAATTGTAAAACATTGAAATTTTTTGTTATATAATATTTATTAGATATTCTAAATTTTTTTGAGTCTTTTTTGACACTTACATATGTTTAATATTATACAAAAAATCTTTATGCAAGATATTTATAAAATATAAATAACAAATTTTTTTTAAAAATTGGAAAAAATCCAATGAAAAAATTATGAATGACAGTTTTGATAATTTTAATAATTTTTATAGCATATTTACAAAATTTAATAACATGTAAAATCACTTTAAAATATAAAAGTAATTTCTTATATTGATATTAATTTTTAATTAGATGGTGGTTATGAAATTTTTTAAATATGATTAGAAAGAGTTAAAAACATTATATAAAGTTACATTAGTCTTTTTAATTTTTATAATTGAGAAATGAGATTTTTTGTATAATTTTAAAAAATTGCTAATTTGAATATTTCTAACCTTTAAAAGAATTTTTTAAGTATTTTTTTATATAAAAAAATGCATTATTCTGAAAATCGATATTTACAAATTAAAGTCGCATGTGAAAACTATCAAATTGGAGGATTATTAATCGGTCTAACTCAGATCCGTGTCATTGTAGTGATGGTCCCCGGCCTGGTCTTTCTAACAGATTTTTAAAAGCAAGGGAACGCACGCCGTTTGATAAATGGGGTTTAATCATTTTCTGTTGGCGGATCTCCCTGTGGGCCTCACTTGATGGACGGTCAGCATTTCTTATTTGACAAAGTACACTGGGTGATGTCATCGCGTGTGCCCGGAGGTCGATGGAGGGGCCAATGACGTGGCAGAGAAGCAACCAGGTTGTGGAGTTTGACGGGTTGATTTGACTTTCGCAACGTTATAGTAACTTGTCATGGCGATATAACATAACTGAAATATTTTTTGGGCAAAAAAATTTACCAACCTTGAGACTATTAATTTTGGGGATATCAAAGGACAAATTGTTATGTTTCTTATTGGATTGGATCATATTTTTTTTGTTTTTAGGTCTTTTATCTTTTTTTTTTAAAGGTAGGCAAGAGGATTTTTTTAACGCTCATTTGATGGAGGCGTTTGGGAGCGGTGGAGTTCATAGACATCGGCTCACGCAATCATGAAACAAACGGGTTTTTCCTCTCGCGTCGATAACCCACAAGTCTTTTGCCGTATCTGGGTTTTCCCTGTCTTTTCCGACGGTACAAAATAGAGTTTCGCCCACCGCTAGGTTCCCTCCCCCAATGTTTAGTCACCGTCGAGGTCCCCACCTCCAATCCAAATGGGGTATAAGACTGATTCAAACGATGTGGATAGGCTAGATGATATATTTCCTAATTATATTGTACATCACCCAGAAAAGATGCTGATTAGGTGCAATTCGATCGGTTTAATTCGATTTTTTTTAAATACATGTTGAACTAAAATATAATCACGATTTTCAGGGACAATTATGTATCCAAACAGGAGCATAGGGGCCTAAGGCATATAGGATAGGTCATAGGTAGCAAGATGTTGATGGGGGACGGGAAATAGGAAATAGAACTTAGTTTATCCATATTGATTTGAAATAATAAGATAAGAACAATCTTCTAATCTTTGGAAAGGAATAAGATGGCATATTTCCTTACCACTGGTTTGAAATAAAATTGATTAAAAAAATAGGTCAACAATTAAGATCATTGAATCAAAACTCATTCTTTTCATGAGAAATGTAAATATCCATTCAATCAGTCTAAACAAATAAGACTCATTTTGAGGCAGGTAACATTCATATTAATTAAATATTGTATGGAGCTCTAATAAAATGGCTCATGCTCATAAAGTGGTATCCTTTTTTTTATTCTAGAAGATCAGTTCTTCATCACATTCAATCTGGGAATATTAGGCAGAGTTATGACTTGTAAGGAACTTACAAAATGAGACAGAATTCATCAGTCAATAAAATTTATAATAACAAGATTTTAATTTGTTTTTTTAAACTATCTCCCATTAGGAGTGAATTTAATGCTTCTATATACATATATGTAATATAATATTTATTAATATAATGAATGAAATTTATAATTATTCTAACGTGAGTATTTTAAAGAATAAAATGGATACAAAAATAGATGCTGATATGTTTTTTTTAATTAATTTATTACTGTGTATTTGTTTTCAAGAGATAATAGATTCATAATGGACACCCCGCAGATGGATGTGAATGGGGAGCCTGATTGCTTTTTAAAAAAAAAATAAACCGCTTAAACAAATACTTAAATAGCGTTTGAAAACATAGTATGAAAAATAATTTTTAATTTTTACAGCTTTATGCACACCTTTTGAAAGTGTAATAATGATAACTATTATATGAAACATAGATTTCGATGCACAGTTTAGAGTCAAAATCTATTAAATGATGATGTATTTAAATTGATCCGTTTGATAATAGTTTTTATTTTTTAAATAATAATGTATTTGAGTTGACTTGACAATCAAAACTAAAAGCTGTTTAATTTTGGCTGTCAAACATGCACTTAGAGGAAGCTAATGCTTCAATTAATTATTATTTTTATTATTTTATAGGGTCTTAATTTTTAATATATCCATACTTTTATAACAGTGCGTGGTGTGTCGGTTACTTTAGCGTCGTGTGACCATGAAACCTAAGCGGGAACTGACTGTTTTTTAAGGATTATACATGTGAAATATGAAATATCAAATACTACTTTTACTTAGGCCTTTGGATTCATACTCATATCGACTTGACTTGAATCTGATTACACATGTAATATACCCCACTAGATTTGAACATGACCCGGTAGACCTAAACATACAAACGGGTCGGGTCCGATCCACCCCGTCTCGATCCGTTGGATCGGAAACCCGACTATTTTATTAATATATGCTTATATCAGTATTAGTTGACCCATAATTATATTTTTATTTATCAAGTTATTAGCATAAATCTTAACTCATTTTTTATTCACAAATTCATACAAGCCCACAATCACAAGTCATCCACCAAAAAAAATAAAATCAAGCCCACAAGTTAACAAACCCGGCCCACAAAAAAGGTCGTGCCTAAATGAAATATGTGTCATAATTTTTCTTTTTTACTCTGTCACCGTCTCTATCTCTCTCGCTCTTGGTCTCTCTCACTCGACCATTCCGCGCGAGCGACAGTCATCCGTCGCCACTCCGTGCCAGTGACACCGCCGAGTCCGCCGTCATCGTCGCCTGTGTCTTCATCTCCGCCTCCACTCGGCACTCTCTCATGTCTCAACCAATTTCAAATGGGGTAATCTTTTATTTCTAATTTTTTTTATCAAATGAGGGTAATGTTCAAATGAGAAGCTTACAACCCTCCGGCATACATTCACGGGTTATTTGTTCTTATTGTGTAAGTCATTATGTGGTTTCTATGATTCTATCTGGATGAGAACAATACATCTTTCATATAAATGAAGCATCTCTGTGGCTGAATTACATTATCTTCCTTTTGCGCCTCTCATTATTTGGTTTGGATGATTATTTTTCATTTGTCATGGGTTGATATTGTGTGTTTATGTAAATGGTTCTGATAACATAGCTACATAAAAACAAAATAATAATATTTATACGTTATGTCCCCATTTGGATAGCGGAATTGAGTTATTCTGGACAGATGACTATGCCAGTATAGATAACAAATCTACATGAATAGGAGATTTTTTGTTTGATTGTGTTTTTTTTTTATTCTCATTGGAAAACGTAAGAATAAATGTTGAGTTGTTTTGTTGATAAAGAATAAAATATAAATAAAGTATGAAAAAATTGATTCGACATGTAGACTCTTTAATGTATAAGAGGTGTTGATAGGTGATTTGATGTGATAAGGTGTAAAAAGTTGATTTGACATATGGGTCCATGCCTCCATGGGAATAGATAAAATAAGTATAACTTATACTAAGGGTTACTTAAAATTGTTATACTCTCTTATACTTGTTTAAACTGGCTTAGTAATACTAAATTATACTCTGCAAACAAATAGTCATTTCCCTATCCATTCTTATACCACCCTTATATTACTCTTATCCGGACTTAACCCGTTACCCAAACGGTGGCTATATGTTTTGAATGTTATATGTTTTTTTTTTCAACCATCCTCGGGTGCGAGTTTAGGTCCGGGTCCACCTTCTTAAGGACCTGCCGGATTGGACCAAAACCCGTCGGGTACGAATCCACCCTGACTCGGCCCGGACCCGACCCGTTGACATGCCTACTACTCAATATTCTATCTTTATTTTTATTTTATTTTAAAAATAAATTTTCTACCAAAATTCAATCTCACATTTTCTTTCATAAAAATCAAGTCCAATACAAAACTACACTACATAAATCTAATTAAATATTAAATTAAAAAATCAATGTTAATTAAGAAATGTATGTTAATTAACTATGTTTTAATTTTATTATATATATTAAAAAATAAGCTCCTCCCGAACCATCCTTTCAAGTTGGAGAACACTTTAGTATGGTGTTTTGTATAGTGGTGCCACTACATCCAGTTATTATTGTAGTCATCCTTCAGTCCCCGCCCTTCGATCCCCAACCTAGTATACATTATGTGAGAATATATACACATTCAATTATTTAATTATATACTTTAATATTGTAAGGATATGTATTTCATCAATAAGTGCATACTTCAAATAAAATTTATATCATATTGGAATTTGTAAAAGAGTGTAGGAATGATTATGATTGCTCATAACATTTTCATGATGTAAAAGTATATATAATATGGCATACATTTATCATAACTCGAAGTTGTTAATGATGGTGCAATGCTACCTAGGTCTGCGTCAAACCAATTATAAAAAAAATTTAGTTTCCGGAGAATCAAATTTTCAGATAAACAAATATTTTTAAATCTTAATGTTTATTTTGGATTTTTGGCTTTTGTATTAAAAATTAATAAGATAATTTTTATGAAAAAAATTAATTGATTTCAACTTTTTATGAAAAAATTCATTTGGCTCCGTTTGGAAACACATATTGGAAAATAGATTTTTGAATAAAACTGCTTTTTAAGATGATTTTAGGGTCCGTTTGGTAGCGCGTTTGGGGGCGATTCCGCTTTTTAAAAAGCGGATTCCGCCCAAACGCGTAACCAAACGGGTCGGATTCCGGCGGAATCAAAAGCTGGACTCCTTTTAATTTCTCTCTCGAAATCCGTGTTTTTAAAATCTCAAAAAGAACGCTTTTTGGTCGGAATCGATTTTTTGAATTGAAAAGCAACTTTTTCTACCAAACATTAAATTCCTTCCAAATATTGATTCCTGAATTAAAAAAAAAAGCATCCCAAAAAAGTCAAAGGTCTAAAATCATCTTAAAAAGCAGCTTTATTCCAAAATCTACTTTTCAATATGTGTTTCCAAACGAACCCTTAGACCTTGACTTTTTTGTGATGCTTTTTTTAAATTCAGGAATCAATATTTGAAAGGAGTTTAATGTTTGGTAGAAAAAATTGCTTTTCAATTCAAAAAATCGATTCCGACAAAAAAACGTTGTTTTTGAGATTTTAAAAACACGGATTTCGATAGAGAAATTAAAAGGAATCCAGCTTTTGATTCTGCCGGAATCCGACCCGTTTGACTGTACGATTTTGAGATTTTAGCTTTTCAAAAAGCAAAATCCGATCCAATTGTGCTGTCAAACAGAGCCATAACGTAGAAGGACCTATTGAAAGCCATCACTTGGAGAAAATCATAATGTACAAAAATTCATACCAATTGAAAGCCATCACTTGGACAAAAATATATGGTAGAAAATGCAAGGGCTATGGTAGAACACAATAGCAATGATTAGTACATTAGAATGTGACAATTGATGGAACCAATGAATATTATATAAACAAAAGTATCACATCACGACGACGAAGAAGAAAAAGTTAAAAAAGTCAGCATGGAAATCTCATTAGTTTATTTTTTAATGTAAAAACTTACTCTCTTTTTACAGGTTTATATAATGTTTTACACATCGGTCAAAATCCCCATCACCTGTGGTTGTTGCATTCCCTGGTTAAACCGACAAACGACAAACGTACCCTCGTTGTACCTTGATTGTAACACAACACCCACGGTCATTCCTAAGCCCTTCCTTCCCTTCTCAACACCAACTCAACCTAGATCTCTCTCGTTCACGTCGTTCCCATCTCCTCCTCTTCTTAAACACCCTCCCCCACTCCCACCACCACAACCACCACCTCCACCATGTTCCGCCGCATCCACCACGCCTACACCTCCCTCGCCGAACAAACCTCCACCACCTACACCCGCCTCACCTCCACCCTCACCCGCTCCTCCCCCGACCTCGACCTCGACCTCCTCATCCTCAACGCCACCATCCCCAATGACTCCCCCGTCCCGGACCCACTCCTCCACCACCTCTCCACCATCCTCCACACCCATCCCTCCTCCACCCGCGCCTTCTCCCTCTCCTTCTCCCGCCGCTTCCGCCGCACCCGCTCCTCCCGCGTCGCCCTCAAGAGCCTCTTCCTCCTCCACCGCCTCCTCATCTCCCTCCACCACCACCCCTCCTTCCGCTCCGACCTCCTCTGGTCCCTCCACAACAACCTCCTCATCCTCCACCACCCCTCCTCCCACTTCATCCCCTTCATCCGCTCCTACGCCAACCTCCTCGACGAGGCCCTCCACTTCTTCGACCACCACTCATCACCCGACGAAACCAAGATCAAACAGGCTGCGTGGGCCATCGAATCGCTCCCCCAGCTCCAGAGCCTGATCGACCGGGCCATCGAGTGCCGGCCCGATAAGAACCCGCTCGTGCGGGCCGCGATGCGGCTGATTGTGCGGCAGAGCTTCGACGTGTACGCGCTCCTTCAGAAGGAGATGGCGTTTGTCCTCGACAACCTCCTTCAGCTCCCCTATAGGAGCTGCGTCGATGGGCTTGGGGCCTATCGAAGGGCCTCGGCGCAGGCGTACAGGCTTCGGGAATTCTACGGGGCGTGCCGGGAGGCCGGGATATGCGGGCCGTATGAGTACCCAGTGGTGGAGTTGATACCTCATATTCACGTGCGCGCGATGGAGTCGCTCGTCGACGGCATGTGGCAGCTCACCGAGTCGGAGTCGGAATCGTCGTCGGGTTCGGTGAATACGGTGACGACGTCTCCGTTAATGTCGTCGGATGGGGAATCGATGACGTCGGTTTTGTTGATGGTGGGGACGCCGTTGAAGGCGGTGACGTGCATGGAGTGGGAGAGGTTTGAGGAGGAGGAGGGGGATGAGGGGTGGGAGGAGCTGCTAGAGGCGTCGATTGATGGGTCGGAGGAGTGGGGGATGAAGGTTTATAATCCTTACCCGTGGAATCCGTTCTACGAGGCTGGTGTTCATCATCGTGAGTCGTCATGGAGATTGTGAATTTTTATTTTTTTATTTTTGGGAGGTTTTAAAAGGTTGTGTTTTGGCAAATTATGGCAGATTATTATTACTTGTATTTTTTTTTTTTTTTGGTGCTTGTGTGTTTTAGGAGTGAATTTGTAATTTCTGAGGGTTTGTGGGGTTTTTTTTAAAATGTTTTGGGATACAAATGGTTCCTCTGCAGTTGTATATTTAGGCATTATGAGTGTGTTAGACGTTCATTCTCATTCGCATTCTGTTGGAACACTTATAAAATTATGTTTGTAATATAATCTTGTTTTATGTCTAGATATTTTAAGTTAAATTTTTCTTTCCACGAAATATATTAAAACTGCATTTTTGAGGAGGAAGAATTCCCCTTCACAACTAAAGTTATCAAACTGTCTCTATACATAAACTGATTTAGTTTGGGATTATGCTTAGTCTAAGCCGAGCTAAATTATGTGAGAAATTTAATCACAAAGATAAAGATAAATGTAGATTGGATATCCATTACATGGCCATATGAATAAGGCCTAATAATTATTTAAGAGGACATGAATTGTAAAAAAATTGCAATTTAAAGGATAGACCATGTATACTTTAGGGGCTTTGATACACCTAATCCATTTTTTGTGTTATTTTTAGTCCTTCTTTTATTTGATAATATATGCATTTATATGAGAGTTCATTCATTATCGTACATCTTTCAAATAACTACATATAATATGTGAGATAAAAAATAAGACTAAAAATGGGTTGAATGTATTATTTTTCATACTTCAGTCATACTTCGCCTTACTATGCCCTAGTCAGCACAATGAGCTTAATTGGAGGGGTTAGGTATTTGGAGAGGATCAGTAGAGGTGATGAAGGGGCTGTGGGGAAGCATGGGAGGGGTTGAGGGGGGATGGAGGGGTTAGGGCTTTGGAGAGAGGCAGTGGGAGGAGGTGAAAGTGGAAGAGATGCGATGGGAAAGGGGTGGAGGAGTGCAGAGATCCATCATCAGAGCAGAGCATGTATGTCATGGGGTGGTGGGAGGGGAGCAGGAAATGTCACCGGGACAGTGCTTGTATGTCATTGGTTGGATTGGAGGAAGTGGTGCAGTGGTGTGTGCACAGTGAGGATGAGGTGTGCATAAAGATTTGATTTATTATTTTTTGGGTTCTTAATTGTGTTATAAAAGAGGTGTGCAACATGATTTGAGGGATGCACACCGTTGTGAATTTGGATATGGGGTTAGATTTTATTCAAGTTTCTACATCCAAGTAACCCATCCAACAAAACCAACCCATCCAAAAAAACCACACAACTTACTCTTCACTAGACCTAATTATCATCATCAATTGTGAACCCCACGAACCCAAACAACCCCTTCCCCCCTCCCCCCCTCCCAGGTCCGTGGGGCAAAAATCCAATCTGGGCATGTAGACGACCTACCTAAATAGGATCTACGGCCATGCCGCCTCATTATGGGGCCTGGGCCAGCCCAACCTAGGCCCATTCAAGCTGACTTTCATGCCTTTTTAGAGGCTTGATTGGTGGGCTCCACCTGTTAATAGGGATGTAATTCGGTCTGTTTGATTTGGTTTTTTATAAGCCCAAATTGAATAAAACAATATTCACATATAATATGAAAACAAATTGAATCAAAAATCCAAAATCAAACTAAACCAATTTTTGTTTTGTTAATCCGAACAAAACCGAATTGAATCAGACTGTTAAAGATTGATTGGTTGGTTAGAGTTTTTTGTAGGTTGGTTTACAGTGTTACATATATATCAAAATGCTGGGATTGACTATATAAATCAATATATTCATTATATTATGAATATTAATAACATAACAATAATATATTTTTTAATAAAAAATGAACTAAATGAATATTGATTATAAATAATCACATGTTTAAATTTAATTCAGTTCAGTTCGATTAATTCGATTTTTTTAAGTAAAACTAAACCCAATCAATAGCTAAACCAAACCAAACCAAACTATAAAACTATTAACCCAAACCCGAAAAAATCAGTTTAGAACAGTTTGGATTCGGTTTAACCGACCAAAATTGCACCGCTACCTTTTAACCTATGTGTGAAGGTTGATTTAATTAATTGATTAACTAGGTGTCACCTAATTGTGATGTACATATAATATAGTGATGTAGTTTTTCACTTCCCTTTTCTTATAGGAAATTTTAATAAATAAATGTAAATGTTTTTACAATAACTGAAACATATACCGAACCACCTCTTGGCAGGCTCGATAAATGTATTTTATTTTCATTGAAAAAAATAAAAAATGGAACACTTTTAACTATGTGCTATACATTTTTATGATTTTAAATTGAGGGCATTTATTTCCACCCCTTCAACTATTCAACCCACCCCTTTAAATAATCAAAATTATGTTTTTCTATGAACAGGAACCCACACCAACATGAACTCATTTTAGAAGCCCTTGAAAATGGGATTTTCTGTTGTCATCGACGCCTGCAACGACGAGATCCCCTCCCTTGCCGTCAGTCCGGCCACCGCCTCTTAGTGGATCGCCTCCAATGTCCTCCCCTTCTTCTCCTCCACACAGATCATCCTCATCTCCGTCGATAACAAAGTTGTCACCTCCGGTGACCCCAACCTCTCCTCCCAGCTCCTCCCATTCGCTCTCCAATCCGCCTCCATCGCCGACAAGATCATGATCTCTACTGTCCATTCCATGGCTGTCTTTGGCTAGTCTGATCCCCCCTCGTTGGGGGCTTTCGAGGCCTCCCTCACCGACACCATGAAAGTCCTCTTAGGGTTTCTCCAATCACGATTCCCCCTCCACAATTGACCTCTACCCTACTTCACGTACCAATCTGACACGCGTCTCGAAACCCTAGCTTTCTGTCTTTTCCAGCCCAACCAGGGCCGCTTCGACGTCAGATCTTGCATCACCTACATGAAGATGTTCGACGCGCAAGTCGATGCCATCCGTTCGGTGCTGAACGACGTGCAGAGGGTGACAAAGCTGATGTCATCAGAGTGACAGGAGGAGGAGATCTCGAGGAAGTTCGGATGCGCTCGTGGCGGGGGGAGAAGGTGACGATCACCGAGGGAAGAGCTCGAATCGAGAAGAGGAAGAAGAGGGGATTCTAAAAGGATAGGGGTGGGTATAAAAGATATCATGTCATCTTTTACTGTGGGGTGGGTGGTTCACAGTTTTTAAAAAATTGAAGGGACGGATCAGATAATGGGGTGGGTTTGAAAAGTACTAGGGTGGAAATAATGGCCCCTTTTTAAATTTCAACAATATGCGCCTGTTTCCACGGCCCAGCCCGGCCCATTGTCGATGCTCGACTGGACTGGACCCCTCCCCCACAACAAAAGAAAACCTCATCCGCCGCCACCACCGCCGCCAGTTTCACCTCCAACTCCCTTAAAACCTAGACCCTCTCGCATCAAATCAAATCCTGTAATCAAAAGAAGAAAAAAAAATCCTAAAATGCAGGCTGCGACGATCCACCACCAACCCCACCTCCGCCTCCGCCACCGCCTCCCACCCACCACCGCCGCCCCCTCCCGCCGCCCCACCTCCATCCGCATGGGCCTCCGCGACGACGGCCCCTCCCTAGCAATCGTCGGCGTCACTGGCGCCGTCGGCCAGGAGTTCCTCTCCGTCCTCTCCGACCGCGACTTCCCCTACAGCTCCATCCGCATGCTCGCCTCCCGCCGCTCCGCCGGCCGCCGCTTCACTTTCGAGGAGAGGGAGTACGTGATCGAGGAGCTCACGCCGGACTCGTTCGAAGGGGTCGACGTCGCGCTGTTCAGCGCTGGTGGGTCGGTGAGCCGGGAGTTTGGGCCGGTGGCGGCGGCGAAGGGGGCGGTCGTGGTGGACAACAGCTCGGCTTTCCGTATGGTCCCGGGCGTGCCGCTCGTCATACCGGAAGTTAACCCCGAGGCGATGGACGGGGTGAGAATCGGAAATGGAGCGATCGTCGCGAATCCTAATTGCTCCACCATCATCTGTCTCATGGCCGCCACTCCCCTCCACCGGGTGGCTAAGGTGAATTCAAAGATCACATCTTTTATTGAAGTTGGAATGGTTTTTTTTAGCGGATTGTGTTTGATTCGTATAAATGTGGGTATATATGTTTTTTTTAAATCTCACATTGAGATTTCTGTTTTGATGTTAGCCTTATTGATCAAGATTATATTTTTATTTTGTTATTTAATAATGAGCGTTTGATTGTATTTTCACTTGAGTAAGAATATTTGATCCATCTATTACTTTTGTAAGTGGCTTGGTGTGAATGGGTCTTTGAACTTATGTATACGAGGTCTTTCTTTAGGGATGTGGGGAAGTGTTCTGCTTTATTTTATTGCTTGGTCAATATCCTTTTTCTTTTCTTTTCTGGGTGATTGTAAGAATAGTGGCATATTGTTGAAGAAGATAGGATGACAAATGATATTCATCAAGAACAAGAACAAGCCTGACCTGGGTAATGTTCCTCCTTGGTGAAGAATCTGCATCAGTTATTATGCAGACAAATTGGAAAGAGACGTAGTTATTTTTTTAGTTCTTGGAGGATTTGTCTCCTTTAGGCCTCTTGTTTTGTTCACTTTGTATTTGTTTTTTACTTGCTTTTATTTGGTTTAGGAGATCTCCTGTCTCCATTTTATTTGAGGGACATCATTGATCAATAACTGTTCTAATCCTTTGATCAAAAAAATAGGAAAGAAAGAAATAAGGAACAAGTCTGGCCTAAGGTAAAAAAACAAATGGAAAATCTTAATCATTTTGGAAGGTTTTATGTTCAGTGTTTAGAACATGGGAGTGTGAGAAGAGGTTCTTAGACGAGGCCAGACAGTGGCTTCAAGGTGTGAGGAATCTTTAAATTTTAAATTCAGAGCAATTCTCAATCAATTTTGGCCAATTTGTCTAGCTTTTGCTGGAATTGTATACTGAGACTAATCAGACAATATTCCGTCATGATTTTGATCAACTGCTTTTTGGTTCTGGTGAATATCTTTGAGCCTTTTGTTATGCTTATTTCTGAACATTTGCAAATGCAAATAAAATATCTGATTTCTTCTCACTGTCATGGTTATTGAAGATCACAAGATTTTCATTAAGGACAAGAAGTCAAGAACAAGCCTGGCCTGGCTACTGTGACTAGTACAATATATATGACCAAACAGACTTGTAGGGAGAATTCTTCGATAGGATATTCTTTGAATTGAATCTAGCAACCCCAGGGTAAAAAAGTGGAAAATCTTAATCAGTTTCGAAAATTTATATTCAGTGCCGTAGAAACGTGGGAATGTGAGATGAGGTTCTTAGACGAGGGCAGACATAGGCTTCAAGGTTGCGAGGAATCTTTGATTTTTAGATTCAGACCATTTCTCAAACAATTTGGGACTACTTGTATAGTTTTGTTGGAACTATATACAGACTCTTCTGTCATGAGTTTCATCAGCTGCTTTTCATCATCTTTGAGCCTTTTATTATGTTTATTTTCTGACCATTTGCAAATGCAAGGAAAATCTCTAATTTCTTCTCATTGTCACTTTGAAATACCTCGACATGTTTTTATGAGCAAGGTTTTACATTTGTTGGAGCTAAAGCAGATATACAGTGACAATTACATTCATTATATGAGAATGGATGATAATGAACCCACCATTACCTCTTTTCTTTCTTTCTTTTTTTTTTTTTGGGGGGGGGGGGGGGGTGGGATCATTAGTTATACTAGAATAGAATGTATGGTAAACAGACCAACCATGACTGGTCAGGTTCTCAACTCAATTTTGACCTGTGGGAGGCCAGTTGGTGAATCATCACCCTGTGTTTCTTGACTGTTGGCCTCAGATACAGAAGTTTAAAATCTATAATTGCTCTTTTTGTTTGAACTTCCATGCACCATTTTAATCTTCTCACATCAGTGCGAGTTTTTTTTTTCCACGTATGCATGCAGATACTTTCTCTATACCTGGTCTCTCATGAATGAATGTTGGGAATTGAGTCTTCTTGATTGGTATGTACATGAACACTTCAGGTAACACGGATGGTGGTGGATACATACCAGGCAGCCAGTGGCGCTGGTGCTGCAGCAATGGAAGAACTTGAGTTGCAAACTCGAGAGGTTTTGTTCTTTCCACTATTTGATTTTCTCGGTGACATGTTTCATTTTCATTGCATCTCAATACACTCCTAATGCCTTTTTCTTATGGAACTGACCATTCTATACTATCCATCCAGGTCCTGGAAGGCAAAAAACCTACTTGTAAAATCTTCAGTCAGCAGGTCTTGTTTGTTTGCAACTCCCTTGTTATAACCATTATCCAGCTTCAAGTTGCAGCACTGACTGTGTGTTATTGATGCAGTATGCATTCAATCTCTTCTCACACAATTCTGCTCTTCAGTCAAATGGGTATAACGAGGAGGAAATGAAATTGGTGAATGAAACTAGAAAAATCTGGGTAAGACATTTGGAATCCTTGCATCCATTTTCACCCATTGTGTAATCCACATATATATTTGGCGTTTTTGTATATTTGTCAGGCTTTCCATTCTTTTTTTATATGAAATTAATAAGACTGTCCTTACAATTTTTATATAGAAAGTAGAATTCATGTATGTTTTTATAATCCATGTTCTGCATGTATGTGGCAGAGTGACAATGATATTAAAGTGACTCCAACCTGTATAAGAGTTCCTGTGATGCGTGCTCATGCCGAGAGCATTAAGCTCCAGTTCGAGAAGCCACTAGATGAGGTGAGAAAGCAACCCTGCACATAATTTTATTTCTTTCACCTAATACTTCTTTCCTTTTGTTTTATTTGCACAATCGCTCAAATTTCACTAAGGTCTTTGTTAGTAATTCCCGTGTTGACCATTTTTTGGTTGATTTGAGTATCCAAATTCCTGAATTTAGGTGGTCTATAAACCGTTTACAGCATTCACAAGTAGAATTAATCAGCATCTTTCTGGAAATATCATGTTCTTAAACTGTTTCTTCCAAATATATTCTTTGCATCATATAGTTTCTTATTTCACTGACTTCATTGCAATCATGTGTTGGAATGTGGTAAAGACACCATTTTTCCATATGTTCTTTATACACTCCTTTTACAAATCATAGACGCATGAAGTTGATGTTTGCTGAAGATATTTCACATTTTCTCATTTACATATATATAGATAGCATATTTCCCAGACATACATATGTCACCATGTATTATAGATTCCTATCTACTTTATATTTTGCAGTCTTAAATACAATACATTCTAGATAGACAAGCTCCTGTCTTCTGTTTTTATCAAGTACCTCCAAGGTCTGAATTAAGTTTGTACAACTTGTCCAGAACACCGCGAGGGAAATTCTGAGCAATGCTGCTGGCTTAGTTGTCATTGATGACCGAGCTACAAATTCATTCCCCACCCCCCTAAAGGTCTCTCTCTCTCTCTCTCTCTCGTGCGCAGATGCACTCTCTTTTCGTGTTTTTGAGAAGCATTTTCCGCTGAGTGCAGGTATCAAATAAGGATGATATTGCGGTGGGTAGGATACGCCGTGATCTGTCTACGGACGGAGACTACGGGTAAACACACATTTAATTCAATCAAACAATTTTGTTATACAATACTACTGTTTCACTTGCCATAATGAAAGGTTCACCATCTTTTGAATAGGTTGAGCATATTCGTGTGTGGTGATCAAATACGCAAGGGAGCTGCTCTCAACGCAGTACAAATAGCAGAGATGCTGCTCTAGTTTCCATCCCACCTCCCTTGTCAAAGAGAATAGGCAGAGATCTTGTTGTGCCATCTTTTCCAGTTTTGCAGGCATTATTATTTATGTGATTTAGTTATGTGAGCAGATGAATTTCTGTTTCTGTTGCGAGGAATAATAATATATATATTAGGCTCTGCTTATCCCGTCATTCAAATGTACATTCAGGTGCAAATAACTGGAATTAGGAATCAGGTACATTCAATCTCGCATGGAAGCCCTATGCTATGGGTGAATATGTCTAAGGCTCCGTTTGGTTGCATGATTGGGTATGATTCCGCTTTTTGAAAAGCTAAAATCCCAAAATCGTGCAGCCAAACGGGTCGGATTCTGGCGGAATCAAAAGCTGGATTCCTTTTAATTTCTTTCTTGAAATCCGTGTTTTTAAAATCTCAAAAACAACGATTTTTTGTCGAAATCGATTTTTTGAATTGAAAAGCAACTTTTTCTACCAAACATTAAATTTCTTCCAAATATTGATTCCTGAATTTAAAAAAAAACATCCCAAAAAAATCAAGGTCTAAAATCATCTTAAAAAGCAGCTTTATTCCAAAATCTACTTTTCAATCTGTGTTTTCAAACGGAGCCTAAAAAAACTTGTTCATTTGTAAGGAATAAGTTTAAAAAACATAATAAGTGTAATTATATTATAATATGTTGGAAGGCTAGTATTAATATTCTAAGTTCTCCTAGAATTGTGTTATTTCATCTGCAATTTATTTTGCAAGAGTAACCCAGATGTCAAGTCACATGTTATAAAGGTTCCCATGTCAAATCAGTTTTATTTTTTTTATAAATATTTTTTTTACATGTTATTCACTTTGTATCCACGATTTATCTATAATCAATTTAAAAAAAAATTTATTATATTTTTTGATGAAAATAATTAAATATATAATCAAGCAAAAATGATTTATTCCATTGTTCTGTAATATCATTTAGCCTAGAGTTTATGGTGCTATCTCATAGTCGGGTATATACTTCGATTCTTTTGTAGTGTAAAATTTATTTAACAAACCATGCATGATCACAAAAAATGAAGCAAACTGAAGTGTGGATCACCCCCTTCAATTTTTTGAATATCCATATAACCCCCTGTTTTTATGCTGTTAATCCAAATCCCTCCCTACGTTACTTTGTTTATACTGAAGTGTGGTTAACCTAACTCAACTTCAGTAAAAGACTTTTATTCTTCTTCGCGTACCATCCATTTCAACAATTAACTAAACTAAAAAATCCCAAATATATCACATCTTTCTCAACCCCACAAACATTTCATCAAACATTTTGGTAGAGGTTGAGAGAGATGGAATTGTGATGACTTGGACTTTGTTATCATATGTTATGATCACACAAACATTTCATCAAACATTTAGTAGTTTGATTGGATAGGCATAAAATTAAGCACTTATACTTTCTGACATGATTATAAAGATGCTTCAAAAATGCATCACTATGTCGGATTAAGAGAAGTGAACGAGGAATAATCAAATTCGGGTTGAAATAATGGAGTTCTAAGTATAAAAAATACAATGGTTTAGAAAAAACACAATCGGGTGGTTTTTTTGTGGCAGGGGCATTTCGGTCATTTATAGGATAATTTTGAATTTTTGTTGAATATTAGGGTTTTTTTTGCATATATAATTTCAATCCAGAATATTTCTTAATATTAGACTAAAAACTAACTCAAGTATCTAAATATTTAACATGATAATATGCACGGGGTTATATAGATATTAAAAAAAATGAGGGGTTATATGCATGTTCCCTATTATTTAGCCTCGAGTTTATGGTGCCATCCCAACGCCGGGTATATGCTTTCATATTTTTGAGCTGTATAATTTATTTAACAAACCAAAAATGAAGCAAAAAAATGAAGTAATATTATTCTAATGATGAATTGTATCTAAAAATTTCAGTGGGGCCCTACGAGAACTTTTAAAATGGGGGCTCTATCACATAAAAAAAAAAAAATCATTTTAACATCTTAACAATGAGCTTTACATGCCTAATTTTTTAATTTCGTCTCTAATTAGCAAGAATGTGTATATAATTATAAAAGAAATATCCACGATTTTTTTATAAAAGAAATACTAAGATTAAAGAAGGGCCTAAGGCCCTAAGTGCCTTAAAATGAAGATCGATTAATATTATTGCAAAACCTTAAGATTTTAATTTTGAAATGGCTGAAAGAGGGATTTTGGAATGAGAGAGAGCATTGATAAACCCTAAAAGGAAAAAAGAAAGCATTGGAGAAGGGGATGACTATTCAGTGTTCACCTTATAAAATAGGTTTAAAAAATTGATCATGTAGAAAGAATTATAACCATTAGATGAATGCAATTTTATTTGGATGGCTAGAATTGCTTACATTTTTTTAAAATCCATTTTGGGCCTTTATATGGGTAATCAGATTTCATAGTGGGCCAGACTGAGACACATAATAGAAGTATACATATATTGCTGCTATGAACATTAGGGGGCCCTTCCCAAGTGCGAGCCCTAAGCTGCTGCCAACTGAGCCTACACCCAGGGTCCTGACCTAAATTTTTAATCTTGAAAAAACATATGTTTAATCTAAGTATCTAACACCTTGTTATAACAAAATGGGACTACATATGAAACTATAAGAAAGGCTGCGTGTGTTGAGTCTGCCAAGTATACTCAACACAGGCAGATATCAATTTTTTTTTTTTTGCTGGGTGTCAGATCTCAAATTAAATCATGATGTATTCATGTTGGGATCAACTATCCCCACCACCCATATTTGTGTGCCCATAACCCACAAATTTGTTTTGGTTGATGAAGAGTATGTATTCAAGTTGTTCTAGTATGTACATTGTTGTGAAACTATCTACTTCATTAGACAAGTAAAATTGTAAAAAAATTTAAATCATGTTGGGATTGCAAAAGTGGCTACAAGAACGATGAGTGAGATCTTCCTTTTGAACAATAACAAACTGTTGCAGTTTCTGTACTGATTGACTTTTTCAAAACCAGTTGCATATAACATCCACAAGCCAGTTGAGATTTAACTAAAAAATACAGCTTGTGGCCTAGTTAAGAATGAAAATTTTAAAATAAATTTGTGACTTTAAAATTAGTTAAGCTTGTGCATCACTTTGAATTGCTGAAATACAGAACAAGATAAATTAAAAACCATGCTATAATACAAATTATGAAATTATGGATGGGGATGAGAACACAAACAATTTTTTAAGTGAGAAAACTAATCTAAGTTTTGTGTTGTGTGACTTCTGGGAAAACAAAATTATCAAAATTTCTAAAAGAAAAGGCCACTGGGGAGAATTAGCATCATGTTGGAGGAAGGCTATAGATACTCAGCAAGCTTAATTAAACCCATTTGACAGCAATGTACAGCACAAAAGGGGCTATTTACGGAGATTGAGATACAGACCTTAATGGAAGTGCTTACATGAGGACCAGAGGACCTCTTGCAAAGAAACTTTGAGAGTCACCTTCCCATGAATCCGACCGCCTCGGGGAGATCACAGATCTTCCTGGGGAGCTTTCATTTGTATTCCCCAATAGATTGAACTCTGAAAAATGATTGCCCCAAATGTCATAGGTGAATTCTTCCTCGATCCCTCGCCTTTCCACTGATTTTATCGAGTCATCCTTGCTCAGCTTGGATCCTGGAGCCCGAGCGTGGGGTGCAATGGCAGAAGTCGAGGTCAAAAACGCTGGAGCCTTTACATCAGGTGCACGCCAACCCATGACAGGAAATGTCGCAGATGGCAGAAGAACAGGCTTGCTGATCTTTCTAGGCTGTGTAGGCTGATCGGTTGGAGCAAGTAACCAGTTTCCATCATAGCACTTCTTGGAAGTCTCAGGTTCCGGTAATATCGTCTCCATGGAAGCTAGAAAAGCCTTTTCCTTATCAATACTTATGTCAGTGGCTGCTTTTGCGAATGGTTGTTCGGGAGTATCAGGGGAGAGAGGGCACATTCGTCGTGGTGTGCAAGTCGTGTGGGGCGACAAGGGTGAAGAAGGGGTGGAATTTCCGCTCTGACTGCTTGAGACTTCAAACTTTCCTGCGAAACCTTTTCCCACACCTGCGTTCCTTTTCTTACGCCTTCTCACTTTCTCCTTCATGATCTTCACTGTGAGGTTGTTGGTTGGTGGACTTTCCGAAATAGTGTGCTCAGTTACAACCATAGATTCAGTTGGAGAGGACACCAAGTTGTCCTTCTGATGGTCCAATGCAGCAATATCACGGACTTGCTTGTCTTCCAACTCTCGATCCCTACTCTCGGAACAATCAGGGTACTGAGAAACCTCTGTTTTCTGGACCTCATTGAGTGACCTGGATTAATGTGTTTTAACTAAACTTCAGATCAATATGGAGAGTCAATATGAATAATACATTATCTCTGTTCCTATATGGTATAGCGTGTTCAACTATTTTACACAAGTGTGTGTGTGTGGATTAAATGTGTTTTTTTTTGTTGAAATAAAAAATGGAAGTATACTTTTATGGATATTAATCACAGGAAGTAGAGTAGAACCTTGCATTTCTTGGATTACGGTGCAATCTTGAAGTTTTCTTGGTCTGGCTGATGGTGGCAATGGAATTATCATTCTTGAGGAAGCAGCCTTCCATCCCTGAAGATAAGGTGTGGGGAAGAATTCGACAAAACAACATTAAAGTTATTGAAGCGGAAACTATAACCACTAAAGCCAGTTTCCTCAATATTGTCCAGAAAAATGACTTCCTACAGAGGCCAAGCATGTACAAGGAGAGGTTAGCTCTCATAGGTATCACAAGAATGCCAGTAGCCATGGCCAGCTCAAGATCTCTATGGACTATTGCAGCAGAAAAGTCTGTTTGATAGGAGATCAGAAGCCTCATTGATTCCCCAGGTTCCAGGGAAAAACCTTTACAAGTATGAATTAGAAACCCATCCAACCCACAAAAGCTTCCAGAGACATCAAGCCGCACAACCTCCACAGGCAGATCCCCTGTATTTATTGCGTATAATTCTTTCGACAATGGGCGAGAGCAGGCTGCACCGGTGCTCTCCATGGTAAACATATACTTTTGGGGGGATATGTTGAGTGGCAATGGCAAATCAAGATTGAACTCTAGTCTCTGAACAGGGTTGGAACCCTCATGAAGGACTAGGGAATGTGACCCTCCAACTCCCTGTACAGGCAACCACTCTACACCTGTGAGGTTGTTCCTTATCAAAAGTGAGCTTCTCCAGACACATTGATTATATGGTTGGAAAATGATTGGTCCAAATAGAGCTTGACCAAGGGGATGGACATAAGCTTCTGTTATCGCAGACTTTGGTAATAAGAAGCCATCACTCATGTCTGCAGAATCATTATGAACAAATCTGCTTACAAAGGGAACTGAGGCTTCATCTGAATCCTTGCACTGGTCGATGATTGTTCCCGAGTTCAGGATGAGCTGCATCAGGACAGGCTTTTCACTTGGGTTGTTCACTGTAATCCATTTGAAACGACGGGTTCCAACCTGGACCACCGGAAACTGTATCTCCCGGTCTTCAAGCACTGAAATGCCACTCATAGTTTTATGAGATCTCCAGTTCCTCAATATCAATTCGTCTGCTTCTGCAACCTCCAAGAGTTTTGACTAAAAAAATGAAAACAATATATTGTGACAATGTGAAAGGTAGAAGTTTATGTAGCAGAAAGTAACTTAAAAGTGAATAAAACAGAAATAAAAAAAGAATGCCTTAAACATATACATTGCAGTGGTACTTATACATTAGAAAATATACTCTCAAAAATATGAACTCCAGTGTGCAAGTACAAATAGTAGCCTCTTTTTAAAAGGAAAACAATAAAGAAAACTTGCACAATAAAGGATAATGCAGAAGAAACCTTAAGCTAATTATATCATGATCAACATCAGCATTATCAACTCATTCAGCCTTTGTTTTCCATTTACGTGCCTAAACGAGTATTGAACACTAATCCAGGCCCCTAAACCAAACAACCCGAAGAAGACATGCAAACAGGCGAGAAATTATCAATTTCATAATACCAATATCCTCATCATGTTAAGAACACTCATAATAAAGGATCTTATACCATGTCAAAATCCCAAGAGGAATTAGAGGATCCTTTATTACAGTCCATATTCTGTTGAGATTTAGAGATTCCCATACCTGGTCCTCCCTTTGGTTCTTCTGTATTGACCTATCCCTACAGCTACGCAGTCTATGCAATTTCAGTTCAAACATGAAAACAAAGCCCAGTCCACACAAGTGGCAATGAAGCACAAAAAGTTCGTTTTATATCAAACAAGGACACAAGTGTTGATCCTCAAATTTCTGCGGGGAGATGTCAGTTCAGATACTTGTCACCATGAGATGTCAACATAGCATATATCTTAGCCTCCCGTTTGGATAGTGACATAAGCTATTCCAGTATAGATAATGATTCCAGTATAGATAATAAATCATTTTTTGTTTGATTGTGTTTTTAGTTCTTCTCGTTATGAAATGAAAAAATGAAAATTTTGTTGTTTGATTGACCATAGATAAGTTGTGGATAAAATGTAAATAAGATGTAGATAAAGATTTATAAATGACAAAAAAAATGATTTGACATGTGAACCCCATGATTTATTAGAAGTGATGACAGATGATTTGACATATGAGCCCCTTTATACCAGTGGAATAAATACCAATAACAGTTTATTCCCACTTATTCTTGCATAGATATACCCACCTATTCCTTGCGAACAAACAAGTTTTTAGGCTTATTCTCCTTTATTCCACCCTATTCCTCCTACTCAAACAGGGCATTGAAGTACAAGATTTAATGGAAGAGGAAAAAAACTAGGTCTACCTGATGCGATCAGCTTAAGAATGCATGTGCCAATTGAAATTAGTTTTCCATTTTACCCAATTTCTCTAAAATGTAAGTTGTCCAAGTTATTTCATTCACTTCATTTATTGGTTCAAAAACTACCATGAATAGGTCCGCTGGGATTTTCTTTGGAAACTTTTCAAGGACCATTGATTTTTGGAAAAATGGAGGAGATGACTACATGATTGCATTAGCACTGCGCACTTGTCAATTTTTGTTAATGGCAAAGTGGTTGGCTGTGTCAACATGGGGAGAGGGATTCAACAAGGAGAATCTATATCGCAATTCATATTCATCCTATTTTTAAATGTTCTCATAGAATGATTCGTAACAGCGTCTCCCACGGTTGGAATAAGGGCTTGGAGGTTACTAAGCATGGTTCGAGGGTCACAGTGTCACACACATACAATATGCGGATGACTCGATCTCCTTTGTGATGATTGGAACGAAAATGTGGATAGTTCAACATTTGTCTTCAAATGCTTTGAGATGATGTCTGGTTTGAATGTGAACTTCTCTAAAAGAAGCCTAGTTGGCATCAACATTCCATCGAGGAGATCTCATTGCACACAAGAAGGTTCAGTTGTCAAGTTGCAAAGTTCCCTATCAAATATCTTGGACACCCGATCCACACGGGTAGTCAAAGAAAGAGAGATTGGGATCCCCTCATCCAAAGACTAAACAAGTGCCCCTTTTCTACAGCACAATACCATGCATTCTGCAGGTGCTGTATCCAACACTGTGTCCATGCCCATGCAGTGAGTACTGTTGCATATATCTGACAGTCCAAGTGTTTTTTTTAAAAAAACTAGTTCCCCCTTACAACCGCATAAAAATGGAGCATTGTTGTAGAAGTTTGTTTTTGCTCCCAAGTAAATTCCCTATATAGGTTTTTTTAAAAATGGATTTTTTCCTGGTGTCCCGGGTTTCAGGTAGGTTTCGCTCTCAAGATCCCTATGCATTGTTTGGATAGAAATATAAAATATAAATAAATGGTCAAATATTGATGGCAGCAGGGGAGTACTCCAGGTATTTGTAAGAAGAACATAGACATCCCTCAAACACACACACAAACACAGTAGACCTCCCTGAGCCAATATGCTTTAAAAATTCAAATAGGCCAACCTCTTCATGGAAGCCAACACATCTGCGACCTTATGGGGAGCATCAAATGCTTATCAGAAAAAAAATTACATCAAAAAAATTTTTAATAGAGGGAAAACTACCTCAAAATTTTGACACATCATGAACGGTAAAAACAAAAGCAAAGGTGCATGGCCACAGAAACTCAGAAAGTTCTATATGTATATCATAAATAAACCTGAATGACTAAAGAAACACTGAATTTTAGAATATATAAGTGCCTGTGTGTAAGCATGTGGGTATGTGGGTGCATGACCAAAAACCAATAGAGAAGTTGCTCCCATATATTTTACAAAAGGAACAAATAACAGGGAAAAATAAATTGACCATGAAGCAAAGCAGTGAACCATATGAAATCCCTGGGTTTTCTTTTTCTTATTAGATAATTACTGAAACTGAAACCAGCATACCTTTGTTTGTGATAAATTTTGATCAATATTTCCCAAAGATTCAGTTCTTGTGTTTCTTGGCTTCTTGGCACATTCCCCACCCAACTCAACACATGAGTTTCCTGAAGCATTAGATGTTGATCCATGTTGATTTCTTGAACATCTATTGACAAAATCTTTGCAAGGAATCTCGATTTGGGGACTAGTGGAATCATTAGTTATTACAAGGAGCTTGCAACCTAAGCTAACTTGAATAT
The DNA here is from genome assembly GCA_030737845.1 of Acorus calamus. Taxonomy (NCBI): domain Eukaryota; kingdom Viridiplantae; phylum Streptophyta; class Magnoliopsida; order Acorales; family Acoraceae; genus Acorus; species Acorus calamus. The sequence continues at coordinate 38,628,076 of CM060863.1, read as the reverse complement.
CATGGTCAGAAAACTCTGTATCTATGAGAGGAGCATATGTAACAGAAGCTATTCGTGTAGTGGTCTCAGGGTAAAGTATCAGTCCCTTCATAAAGCGGACATGAAGAAGTTTCATGCCTTCTGAAGCTTCGATAATGTCAACAACTCTCAGTAAATGTGAAGCACCATTTAAAAGAGAGAGGCTGAAACTCGCTGGTCCTTGAGCATCACCTGGACCAAGAAACTCAAAAAATACAGAAATTGAACCAGATGAGAACTGAGGTATTGTGCTACTCACATCTACTTCAATTGGAAGAACTATTGTATCGGGAATCTCCTTTGAAAATGTCTTCAACCTCATACAAAAAGCACCAAAAATACTTCCTTGTATGTGAGCGGGAATGCTTATCTCTACAAAAGTTTCTCTGTCAAGAGGATTGATTTCCCAGTTCCCTTTTGGCTTTACCCCCATCAAACTCATTTTGTTTCCTTTCCCATCAAGTACATCGTTAAAATTCATAGATGCAGAAGACTGGGAATCATCAGTTTTACAAGCAACATGTGCTGAGTGAGATGTATTTTCAGAAGAGACTGCAATCCAAGCACTTACTTCCTCAACATAGAGGATGCCATCAAATGGATTGAACAATGATATGTTTTTTCTTAGATGTCCATCTGAAGAGACATCAAAATCTATTAGAGGTCCTACACCATAAGGTGACTCAACAGCTAACCCACTAGCATGTATAACAAAACCTCCCAAGCTCGTCTGCAAGACAAGGTGAGCTGATGAGCGCCCTAGCAACCTTGGTAAGAAAACAAGAGCAATCGACGAAGTTTCCCCAGGCTCCAATGACATTTCAACAAAATTGTATGCATAAAATTGTGGATCTGTGCTGAATGGTTCATAGAGATGTAAAGCGCTATCACTGTATGAGTTCTTGATGTTCAGGAAAGCTACAGAAGGAACATATAATTCTCTAGTACCCCATTCCAAGGACGGAGGGCTTATTTCCACTCGTGGCAATGAATTGCCATCAAGAAAATCAAATCCAACCTGCTCCGAGTCCTCTTCAAGCTCAGAAGCTTGGCCTCTCAATTTCCAAATTTTTGGTAACAATGGCTGGTCACATGAAGAAAAGTCACTCTGTTCGTCTTTCTTGTTTCCAAGAGAGAACGTGTCTTGCCTTGTGGAGCTCAAAGAGCATGACATTACCTTGCCATTTGATAACACAAATGCTGCATACCCTGGCATCCAGCTTGAATTAGTTTCCCTAACATTAGGCGGGTGCGACGCATCAGTTGTTGTCCAGGCAACCATGTTATCAGGTTCTGCTGAAAAAGTCCCCTTGCACTGGTCCACAACATTGAAACAGGATAGTGTGGACAGAAAGCAGAAGTGGTTAGAGTTGGCACAGATTTTGTTTGACTTGGAGAAACTAGGTGAATCATCCTGGAGATGAGTTGATCTAACACCACCAAAAAGTACATCTTCATGGCATCCATCTTCGTGTCCAAATGACACGGAGGCGTCATACTCCACAAATTCTTGCAAAGCATCCACATATATAAACAAAGGGCATTTCATGGAACACGGCCCGCTCAACGTAAGATACAACAGGATACATGACAAAGCAGAACCCATTGTGATCTTTTCAGTGGCAAAAGACATTCCCTGCAAAATACAAATTTTAAAAAGAAGCTATTAGAATGAATAGTAACTTATAGTGCAATGCACATATGAAAGCATTAACATAGCATTATATACAGCTGCTGCACCTCAAAAAGAGCATATTAACCAATGTAAGCACAGGTCAATGAAACAAGCACCAGAGTCCAGAGAGACTAGATTGTGCGCCAAAAACATTACAATTTCTAGTACAATCGGGGAACTAAGCACAATCGATGAAGAAGCAAGGTGTCAATCAATTGGAAATTAATGTGAAGAGAAAAAAAGAGAGAGAAACTCTCATTCAATTCAAAACACAGGTCTTCTAAGTTCTAATACAAAAGGCAAATAAAAGGAAGGCAATAACTGGACTGCCGGCTGGATACTCTGCCGTCCAAAAATATCAAAAAATAAAACTCATGAAGGAGATACGCCTTTGGGAAAGTGTGTGATATTCCATGCTACCTTAGGATTCAACCCACTTGCATCGAAAATCAATCAATAGATTTTAATAAGTTTTTTTTGCATTCAGCAAACATTATAAAAGCAAACAAATATTTCAGGGCATCAAGTTACACAAAATGAAGAAAAAAAAAGATGATACCTTAAACCAAACATATCCAGTTGCATCAATATCACAACTACCATTCAGAGTAATAAAAATTTCATGCGAATGGTAGTTGAAGTTTCAACCTTTCAGTAACTAATCCAAATCCCCATTAAAAAATACTTTTAAAATCTTCACTTTGATTAAAAAAAAATACCATTCAAATAAAAAAAAGCTTCTCCATCTATCTTCAACTGTTCCTAAACTTACCAGGACTTAAACCACACTCCAATCAATCCAAACAACAATCATCAGCAAATCCCCAAAAGCCAGAAGTCCAGTAAATAAATAAATAAATAATTTCAAAATCATCGCATCTCAAACTACAAACTCGGGAGCAACTACATGCAATACACCCGCCGGAGTACCAGAAACAGCAAAAACCACCCTCTCAGGAGCTCCATCAAAAAAGAACAGAAACAACGGTGTTCAAAAGACGTTATTGAAGCTGACCGACTGTACCATCGAGAAGCGGCCGTATCCGCCGCCGATTCCCCCATCATCAACGCCTCAGATCATCGGACCTCCGTCCGAGAGATTTCTAGGGTTTTTTCGTTCTCTTCTCCGACGAGCTCCAGCGACGACGAAACGTCCCCAAAAATGGCTGCAAAAACTAATGAAGGGGAGAGAGAGAGAGGGGAATATTTGTTTTTGTTTTTCTTATACGAAGCTAAAATGACGAAACTGCCCTCCACGCCCTATTATACAGTACGCCGTCAGTTTTTTTGGTGGCGCCATACCTCCTGGTCTGGTGTTCCGCGCGAGAACGATGGATCTGCCGTGTACCGTCGCGTTGTTTGATCTGGACCTTACACGATGGCGCGGGACCTTGTGATGGTGGTGGCTTCTTTTTGTGGACCGCGGGTACGCCGTACCAGGCTGTCGGATTGTATTGGTTTGGTGGAGTGGCATCACATGATGGGGTCACTTAATTTGTTGTTTTCTTCTTTAGGGTTGTGTTATGGGGGGTGGGACAAGGTGTTCTCTTGTTAATATCTCCAAGTAAGATGGGTTAATTAATTCAGATGGGTTAAGTTAATTATTTTTCTTTTATGATTTTTAGGTTTGTGGTATTGGGAGTGGGACAAAAGTTTTAATATCCATGTGATATGGGTTAATTAATTAGTTTACATGAAACCGTGATTATGACCTGCTAAGCAAGCTTTTTTTGGGTAGTTTGGTAAAGTGATAACTAAGCTTTATGAAAGTCAGTTACCACCCCCTTTCTGTAAAGAATGATCAAGGATCAAATCCTAAAGACTCCAATCTTCAATTTTTTTTAAATGTATCAATTTTGTCGCTATTTTTATTTGTTAAAATTGAACAAAATAAAGAATAAATGTTATGGTTGATATATTGATATAACCAGATAAATTTTTATTTTTATTTTAAAAACATAAAAATTATGTCAATTTTATTCTTACTAATTTTTTAAAGGGATTTTTAGTTTTAAGTCTCCGTAAACTAAAGAAATTTAGCTATCGATCTCTCACTTCTTCATATTTAGGTTTTAGTCTCTACATTTCAATGATATGTTCCTTTTTAGTCCCTGGGAGGAACTTATTCCTAAATTATTATTGAAATGTAGGGACTAAAGCCTAAATATGAAGAAGTGATAGATCAATCGCTAAATCATATAGTTTATGGAGACTTAAAACTAAAAATCATTTTTTTAAAACATATGGAACAAGTTCTTCTGCACCAAGTTGTTCTCTCACATGTTTTCCTTGTTTGACCACATTGGTTTATCAAAATAGGTCTTTTTATGTACATGCATGCATGCACTTGTTTTTTTAAAACAAAATTTTTTAGGGTAAATTGTCCAAATGCCCATTGACTAAGGGTCTAATTTTTTTCTGCCCTTGGATTTTTTTTATCCCTGAAATCTGGTCCTTTTTTTTTGTCCCTGACTTTTCATAATATCTGAACTACTTTTTACATACAGAGTTACAAAAATACATAAATATAATGTGATACATACAGAAATTATACAAATAGTTACAAATATTTAATAGTTATCTATAAAAAATATTAAAGTACGCAAAGATGTATAAGTACAAAATGATCATGTATACATTCTCAGTGTCATTATATTATCATCTGTAAGTACATTAAACGTATACAAAATCACGACGTTTTTTTCATATCTTAATGATCAATTGTTGTTTCCTCCCTTAATCCTCTTTATTCCCTCTTGGGTGAAATGGAAACCCATTGAAAGATCATCGAACTAGACATTCAATATACTTTATAACGAAAAACGGGATTTTCAACCTACATAAAAAATACAACAATCAGTCAAACACCTAAATAAATTTTCTTTTAGCAATATGAACAAAATTAGTAATAGCATGAATCCGAACTAAAAATCTATGAATAATTGTAATATTTTAGTCAAATTACTTCTTGATCCATGTATTTAACAATTACAGAAATTAGCATTTACATAACAAATACAACAGAAACTATCAATGTAATGCCCAATGAGATAATCTACCATTTACACAATAGAAATGTAATATCATATATCATTTTTATAAGAATTATTACAACAGAAATTATAAAAACTATAATTTACATAACAGATATGTAATATCATATATAAAACTAAACTAGACACAAATTACAGAAATATAATGACAAATTACATAAATGTAAGACCAATTACATAAATGTAATATTAATTTACAGATGTGGGGCAGTTTAGGCATAAAAAATGAGGTGGCACAAGTCAGGGGAAAAAAAAAGACAAGATTTCAGGGGTAAATAAAAAATAAAAAAAAGTCCATGACAGAAAAAAATTAGACCCTTGGCCAAGGGGCATTTGAACAATTCACCCAATTTTCAATTAAGACTATTTTTAATGTTATTTTTAGCACTAGATGTTAAAATCTGAAAGAGGGAGAATGAGATTAATCTTTGTATTTCTCTTTACATATACAAATAAGAGTTACACTATAATTAATACATAACACATATAATATAACACTAGGTATATGCATCATCGGGAGGATAAACAAATTTATTATTATTATTATTATATGTACATGGACTTGTTTTTTTGAATAATTTATCAACCAGCCTGGGACGAATGCTGCATTTGGTTGCACGATTACAAAATTGAGTTTATGTAAAAGTTATGTTTAAAACTGATTTGCAAGAAATCGCGTCTCTCCATAATTTCTGAAAAAGCTCATGTTTTGGTCTTTTTTTACATAAATATGTGAGCAATTTTTAACTCTAATTTTTTTTAAAAAAATAGGTTTGAAAAAAATAACTTTCTACAACTTTAAAAGTTGTCTAAATCTGTTATTAAACGGATCCTAAAAATTTCAGGAGCATTTTTTTTCTCGTATAACTAAATTGTTTGGAAAAATTAAAAATAACAAATATTTTTATCAATTTTTAAGACGGGTGACAGTCTGATCATCTGATAAAATTTACTCAAAAAGTACAGGATCAGTGGTGCCGTGCCATGATACTTGATGCCACCTTTATCAGCCCTTCTTTGTTACAAATTAAAAAAAAACTTTTTATCTACCACTTCAAAATTAGTTTAAACAATCACTAATACGACATTTAATGTTTAAAATTCTTGAATCTGTAAGTGAAGTTGTAGATAAATTTTTTGCAAGTAGGCCCGTTGACATGTATTATGCATATTATTTTGCTCGTGTTCAATGATGAAAAGTGATAGAACGTGAGAGAAAACTATTTTTTTTATAATTTAAAATTTTAGTGTTTGTATCATCAAATAAAAAAAATTAATAAAGTTTTTTTTATTAGGAAAGCGAGAAATTTTTTACATTTCTTCATATGTAAGAATTTGAGAAAAAATGATGGAATATAATATTATAATTTTTCATTATATGTACAAACACCATAAAAATTGATCAAAAAGAAAATGTTTTACTTTCTAGCAATTTCTCTTTGCTTCAAATTCCTCCACTTTCTTTATTTTAATTTCCGTTCAACATTGTGCATATACACACCCTATATTATCAAAAGAACACTCGATAGAATGTTATGTACAAACTCTTGTGGTACATAGAAGGAAGAAAAGTTTTTCCCTTAAAGATAATGTGAGGTGTAACCCCAAATGTAATACCACAGATAATCAACACATTTTTTATTTTTTAAAAATAGTAAAACTCATATAATGAATATATGTTTTGATAAAATTATATATCGTTCTATTTCGAATTGAATGAACTTATTTTTAGTTAGCATGTTTTAATAAATTTAATGAGGCATATACCTCATCTAAGAAGGTATGTGAAGGTATGTACTCCGCTGGATGGTTAGTAAAGTATATGGCTGTATTTAGGACTATAAAAAAGTTTGCATGTAACAGCACCCTTAATTTAATTTTCCTAATTATACTAGCTGTGCACGAAACCATCGGGTAGAGAAAAATTTAAATGTCAGTCTTATATATCTTCATAGTGTCATACACTCACATTAATTAGGTATGATAAACGAGTTGAGCAACTCGAGCTCGGCTCGATTGAAGTCGTTTGAGCTCATTCGATTAGACAAATGAACTGAGCTTCAACACTTTTTAAAGCTCAATTTGTAAACGAGTCGAGCCCGAACCCGAGCTTATGTCATTTTCACATTTGTGATTTGTGAAAGTGATTTCTCAAATGCTAAACAATTTTTTTTAATTAAACGAACCCGAGCCAAGCTTCAATCAAGCTTTTTACGAGTCAAACGAGCTGAACTTGAACACGAAATTAAGTTCGAATAAGAGCTGAGTTAAACTCGAATCAAGTCTGATACTAAACAAGTCAAACTTAAACATGTTAAAGTTCAGCTCGTTTACCACCCCCGACGTTAACAGGACATAGACCCGAAATCAGGTGTACCCCTTTTGCTTTACGTGGATGGAGTGGAGCGGAAAAGAGTTACCTATATGTATATCAATAAATATACTAATCATTGAAAAGGTTAGGGGGTGCCAACACATGCTGAAATCTAAAAATAAAATATAATACAAAGATGCATGATGAAGAGAGAAGATGAGAGACATAAAACACGAGAGATTACATTGCTTTTATTCACCTCATATCGAGCTGGCGCTGACATATATACTCAACCTGTTTTACAACTTTATCCGTAACATAGAAGTGGTCCCCAATCCGCCCATACACTCCACCGGTAGTAAAACATAAACTGTCATAATTTAGCATATATCTCATTAATTAGTGCGTTGTATGAAAACTAAATTTTTATTTTAGTTTTTATATATAAAAAATGTAGTTATACATGTAGGTATATATTTTATTTGTCGTAATAGTATGCCGTATGTACTTTATTAAGCATATATATATATTTAAAAAAAACAATAGGGGGTGACAGGGCTGAATGTGGGCTTGTGCATGTATCATTTTCCTAAGGAGTGCATTGGATGCTACTTATGGAGCCAAATAGTTTTAATTAGTTTATATATATATACACACAGACAGATGTAAACAACCAAATCATATCTGATTATGAAATCTGATCTTATTACACTCTTTGTTTTCTATTATTATTATTATCCCGCAATCACATGTTCCATTCAAAGTAATATGTGATTGTTGCATTTTTTTTTTTTTTGAAAATGATCGTTGCATATTATAAGAAGCCTTATAATCTTGATATCATTGAAAACGTCCTTGTCTGCTCATGGGAGGCCATCACTTTGCTCTGAGTCTCTTTTACTCTTTTTTTTTTTTTTTTTTGCTTGGTTTTGAGCCTTAGGCATTACATTCCGAACCAAGAGTCACCAATGATGGAGGAGGGAGGGCCTACACCAAGGAGCACAATGACCGAAGGTTTGACGAGAGGAAAGGAAATTGATGTCTACTGCTTTTCATTTTTTTTCCGAAGCAATTTTTTAGAGCATCACCAATGCTATCGAAGTGGGAGACTCCTAAATTATATTTAGAAAGAAAGTTTAAAAAAAGATTTTATTGAACTCCTTACATTTAACATTAATTAAGATTTATCCAGTAATGAAGTCTTCCCACATTTAGAAGTGAAACTTGACTCCGTTCTATGTAGACCTCAACTTCACTTTATGAATTAAATGCTTCTGATAACTCTTTTGGTGGACCCTCAATGGGCTCACATCACACTTTATTAATAAAAAAAATTATATAGAGAGTTATTGATGAAGCAATGTTAGAGAATACAATGTTGTGGAAGACCCCCTTAGTGGGGTGGTCGAGACACACCCTCCCCCAAGGGGAGGTTGGGAGTGCGACTCCCAACTTTACCAAGCAAAAAAAAAAAAGTTAGATAATACAATCTTTAAATGATCTCCTATCTTTTTGGATAATGTTATGTTCAACCCCATTTCAAGCCTCAATTCCAGTTTACATGTGTTTTGAATTTAATAAAAATAGCATATCTGATCTAAATAGATACATGCTTTTATAAAAATGAAGTATATACCCCAATAAATTGCATGGATGCATTTATAGAAAATGTAAAAAAATTCTTTCAAAACATATAACTTGTTAACGTGAGCATATGCGTTGTTAATTTTCTATAAACACATATATGACTGGAATTGAGATTGAAAATGGATCTAGGTGTAACAACACCCTATCTTTTTTGGCTTTTAAATATAGATAATATTTAGAGAGTGTGAATAGAGATGTTCTTAGTCCTTTACTCTTATTTAGTAATTAGTATTGTAAGAGTTAGTGGTCTGTTATCAGATTTCTCATGGTATGTTTATCTCTCATTAAACACTTATTTCCCATGGTCTGTTTAAAAGAAATAAAAAAATCAAAAGCTTCAATGAGTGAATCGATGGAAAAATATTTATTAAACAAATCTAAAGATAAGATATTATTGAATCTATTTGAAAAAAAGGAATAGAGGATCTAATTAATTTATCGAATTTATTCTTAATCAAAGGATTTTTTTTTGTTATTTCTGTCCAAATTGTACAGGGTATTTTTATATTTTACTGTGATGGTTGATCCACCTTTCACCTTTGGTCATCATCCTCAACCGTACGTCAAACAACCTGACATAATTCACAAAAATTAAACTTTACATTGTTTACCCAAAAAAAGAAGAAAAAGAATATTTCAATAATTAAAAACATAAAATCTAAAGAACCAAAAAAAAATCTTTCAATAATTTTAAAAAAAATAGAATCAACGAACCATGAAAAAGTCATAAAAGTGGGATGGATTCTTGAGGGGGACATTCTTTTTAATTTCCTGAGCATTCATAACACCTGAAAGCTCAAAAGAGAAAGCAGCCTAATTAAAATGATTGGACGCCTGGCCATGATCATCACATGAGTTCCAATCACATGTCATCCAATCTCTTTCAACTTGCATACACTATAGCATTGAAAGGGCCACTGCTGCCATTCTATGTATTCTTATAGTTGAACGGTCTCAGTCCACTTTAATGTCGTGCCATATATATATATAATATTTTTCAATATTCATCCGAGATTAAGGGAACAAAAAAAATTCTAAATATGTTTGTATGCAAAAATTGATTTTAGACAAAAATTAATTGATTTTGTAGAAGCTGACTCTCTATAGTTTTTTGCAAACTCAAATTTTTGATATTTTTTTTTTACGGAAATATGTGTACAATTTGTTGGTCTAAGTTTTTTTTATTTAAAAACAGACTAAGACATTTGTATTTAAGTTTGAAAAGATTATGAGTTTGTAAAAATCTGATTTTGTCTGATCTGTTACCAAACAATAAAATAAACTGTAAACTTAAGTAAAAACAACAAATAAATTATAGTTATAAATGCATTATAACATATCCACTTTGAAAAAGTGAAGGGTGGGTAGCTTCCTACTAACTCTATAAAAAAAAAGCTAATAAAATGGACAACTGTACCCATCAAATATTAATATTTACCATCCTATATAACCCAATAAGCCCTGCAATTTCTGTCATCTGTTCATTTATTTTTCTCTCATCTTTCTTTCTTGTTGGATTTTTTTTTTGTTTTTGGATTTTATCAAGATGTGAATTGACTGGAGCATCTACATAATATCTTCATTATACATGGGCACTTTAATGTATATCATGAGTTTACTAGGTGATAAAATTAGGATAATGAAAGAGGACAAAACTGTAATCTTGTATTTTCATAAGATTAGTTGTTAAACATTCTATTGATTCTAACAATTCAAAATCTATCTTTTCATATTTTACGAACATGATTTTGAACCTTATTTGAAAAGTCATGTAAAAATGTGAAATTCAAAAAGCTATCTATAAAACAATTTTATACAAAAAGTTGGGTTTCTAATCTCACATTCAAACATACTCTAACGCTGCGTTTGGACGTACGATTGAAAAAATTGAGACTTTTAAAATCTTGCATTTTAAACTCAGTTTTTAAAAAATATTGTCTTATTAACTTTTCAATCGTAAGATTTTTTGTACTTCAAAAAGAAAAATGATGGTTTGAAAATGTTAAATGTTAAAAATGAGTTTGAATTCGCGTTTGTGATTTTTTTATTTCCAAATATAGAATTTATCCAAAAATATATTCAAACGTGGCCCAAATCATATTATTTAAATTTAATCAAACCAAAAAAAATATTAGATGAATGAACTCAATTTATTTGATGATTTGGATTGAAAATATGATTAAAAATAAAAAGGAGAACATTTAGTTCCTCGTGTGGGACTGACTCATTGAACCTTCTCTTTTATCTATGGATGTCCTTGAGAGTCATAAAAAATCACATCACATATAAAAAAATCACATTATTAAGTTTTATAAAAAAAATAATATTTTAAAAATTAACATTCAAATTAATTTGAAAATTTTTTTTTTGGATAAAAATAATTTTAAAATAAAAATAGTAATTTTATTTGTTCAAATAACCTACTACTCATTTTTAAAATTTAAAAGAATTTGAAAATGAACTTTCTTTATCCCAAGACCCAATTCAATAAATGCCGTCGGCCTTGTCCCAGACAGGTCATTAAAACAACCAAACCACGAATAATCATCGACCATCTGATCCGAATCATCTGGAACAAATTTACGGACCCATAAGTGGAACCTTCGGGAGAAGCCAGTTCTATTAAACTCATAAGTTCATCTCAGCCGTTCGTTCATAAATCAAATCCGATTTGGCGAAATTAAGGCGAGTCCAACGGTCAAATCCACCCTCGGAAACAACAAAAAGACCTCACCGTCTCTCTCTCCGCTCCGTATACAAACACATGAGCAGGTGATCTCTTATTAATTTCAATATTCATTGCGATCGCTTTCTGCTTCTCCCCGCGAAAGGGAAATGCATCCCCCTTTGACTCTCTTCACAAAATCGCATTCGTTTGGTCTCCTCCAATCGATCGATTGGCTCAGGAGCTCCGATTTCTACGCGAGGTGATGATTTAGGGTTCCTTATTTTCAATTCTTGATGGAATTCTCGGTCAGTCTTTTGATTTGTTTTTGTTTACTTGTTTCTTCGGGACATAGTTTTGACCGTCAGTCTCGCTATAGTGCTGAACAAATCACATAATAGTTGCTAATTTTACATCTAATGTTCGAATTAATCGAAATCGTGGTGTGATATCTGATAATTGGTGTACTGATAGTTAAATTTCATGATCTGGAGATGTAATTCTCATATTGGAAAGAATTCTGAGTCATAGATTGGCAATGCATACATAGAAACAGATACCAATGAACTGGCCACCTATGACTACTTCTGGACTCATGCAATGAATTCAGATGAGACTCACGTCGCAGTTCACAATTTCTGCGACTTCAGTAATGATAATGCATGTCTCTGAAGGATGTGCAGACGCAACCGACGCTTCTTGGGATGAAAGTGGAAGCATCAATAACTATAACATATATGCCCCCACATGCAATTACAATGCCTCAGTCGTCCCCAAGCTTGGCTCGGTTTGTTTTTTGTACTATAAATTTTATCTTAAACTCTTCAATTGATAGTTTGTCTGTTAATGGATACACATGGCTAATATGATATGATTCAGATAGGGGATTTTGATCCGTGCAGCGATATGTATATCACTATTTAAATCGCCCAGACGTGCAGACATGTTACTGCACTTCCATATGAATGGACAAATTGTAGGTGACGAATCTGGTAGATTATTAGATGCATAATTTGATTATGGACTGTAATTATTTTTTGAATTATGTTTAGTGGACCATCTTGGAGAGACACGCCACTTTCGATGTAACCCACCATTAAAAGAATCATCTCTAGTGGCATAAGCGTCTGGTTATACAGGCAAAATCCTTTGAACATTCTTAATTATACATTCTACCTTGCCCTGCAAATCTTTTATGATTTGTAGATTAAATGAAAAACAATTTTGCAGTGGTGATACGGATACCGACTCGGCTGTACCAGTGACTTCGACAAGGTATTTGATAAACAAGCTTGGATTACCTGTTCAGAGCTCATGGCGGCCATGGTACACAAATGATGAGGTAGCACAGTTTGTTGATGATAATTTGCTACTGGATCCAATATCATAATAGAACTCCCAAAATTGCAGGTTGGAGGGTATGTTATGGAATACAAAGGATTAGTGTTTGCAACAGTACGGGGTGCTGGACATGAGGTCCCCAGCTACCAACCTGAAATGTCACTGACCATGTTCTCTTCTTTCCTGCAAGGGAAGCTCCCTCCATCTTTATAAGAACTTTTGAGTCACTCTGTTCTGCATATAGAGGATGCTGGGGGAAGGAAGACAGGATGTGGTCCTAACTTTATATATATGTTTGCACAAATTTACAATTTTGAGTGTATCTGAAAATTATATGTGCTATTTTATAACCTAATAATAGTCTTTGAATGGCGATGATCCACAATGTACAAGTTCAATCCTTTTATATGGTTCTCAATTTGCAGGCTTCATTAGTGTTAGCTTTTGTTATAAATCAATGCACGTTACACTAATATCACATAAATATTATCAATACCATGAATAACATGAACTCCAACCACGCCATTGCTCGAGCAAATCCGTCGCAATGGCCAGCACAGAGTGGAACAAACAAGATCTTGGAATATAAAGAAAATGTTACACCCAGCCCCACTTGCAGCCTCCACGTGTTTTTTTAAAGTATTATATATACATGGCTAATGAAGTTTATTTTTTAATAACAAATTTGAGTACATATGAATTGAATTCATATATATATATATTTTTCTCCTAATCAAGTATACTCTACTACATGGTGGAGCATGTACTACCCTATGCGATTTCATATATGTTGTGATGGCAAAGTGCAAAACAGACATATGAAACAGTCATATATGGCCCCTCTCTCTCACCAGATGACACTCTTTGCTATTCAACTTCCCCAAGTTTATCCACTCATCTTCATGTGCGAGCCCATGTCATATGGTTTGATGCCCGTGTTAGTTAATCATCAAATTAAAGGCTATTTATATGGTTTCCATTTGCGTTTAGTTCAGTGAATTAATGGTGGATATTGTTACATAAAACTCATTTTTCAGCCTCAATTCCAGTCTACACATGTTTTGAATTTTTTAAAATTAGCATACCTTATCAAATGGGGTAAATGCTGTTATAAAAAATAAAAATATACTTCAATGAATTGCATGTACATAGATCTAATTGGATTGTTCTTGAGCGCATGGATGTTTCACAATTAGACTTATGTACATGCAGGCATGAGATTTAGAATATTTTATTTCCAGAAAAAGATAGACAATATAACATTTAAAGAGAGTTACCGTGGTATGAGATTTAGAATATTGGATTATGTATAAAATATCCAGTTTTGAACATCTATGCAAATACAAAAAAATGTTATCCTTGTTTGTTTTTACATGTTTTATCCTGTTCTTTTTGAACACCAGGCCCGTTTGGATAGAGACATAAGCTATTCTGGGGTTTATACCTATTCTAGGAATTGTTGACTTTATCAGTAGAATAAGTGATTTTCTGTTTGGTTGTGTTTTAAATTATTCTCATTGGAAAACGTAATAATAAAGTGAATGTGTTTGGTTGATGAAGAATAAAATGTGAATAAAGTGTAAAAAGTTGATTTGACATGTGGGCCCTATTGATGTATAAGAGGTGTTGACAGGTAATTTGAAATGAATGATGAAAAAAAACAGTGGGACCCACTTATGATTATTGTTGGAATAGGCTAATTCCATAGAAAATGAAGGATTACTATACCCCTTTATTATTTGTTATTCCAACATCCAAATACCACCTTATTCCTCTCACACAAACACCTTTTTTTCCCTATTCCCTGCCTATTCCCACCTATTCCTTCCCTAACCCTCTACCCAAGTGTTCTCCTGCTTCAAACACATGCAATGTTAATTGCTCGGGTGCGGTTGTCATGTTAATTCTCAGTACTCTTTCGTTTTTGTTTTGTTTTGTACGTTTTTTTTTGTTTGGCTCTGCATTTCTGGAATTTTTGTTGGGTTCTGAATCTTTTGTTTGGCTATATCAGAGTAAGCCAATCCCAATGATACATATGAAACATTTTTTTTTAGGATTTTTTTTTATATTATATGAATTTCGTTGAACAATTCATAAATTAAAGTGTTAAACTAAACCATTCTTGCTAAACAATCCATCAATCGAATTAAATAAGATGGACAAAAAATACTTTTTCTAATATTAATTTGAATTGAATAACTTCTGCAAGAAGCCTGAAATTGAATTAAACAAATTCATGAATCACAACAAACAACATATGAACCATTCGTAAGTTTTTTCCCTCAAAGAATATCTCACGTGCTTAACACATGAGGTGTCCATATATTAGTCCGGTGGATTTGAACTCCAATCATTTTCGTAAGCCTTTTATCGTGCACAACAATCACCATCGGTTTCACTGGAGAGTTATGTGACTGGGATTGGACTCATAGCTCAATTGTGATCAACAAAATCTACAACCACGAGGACCTGGGTTTAGACCTCACCACTTTTAAAGTGGAATGTGAGATTGAAGTACTGCACCCGGGTATCACTCTTCATAAAATTCCACCGTGTCCAAATCCCATCCATGCAAAGGTCTGAAATCTCATGCAATACATAGGCCATATTCATTTCAATCAATATGTAAGCATATGGTCAGATTCATCTCATATTCTATTGAGCAAAATATACACTAATGTCACGTTGATCACAGTTGTTTAAAAAAATAATGAACAACATGAACTTCAACCTTGTCATTGTTTTCATCAAAACAAGAAAAATCCAAATGCACATAAACAAGCATGTTACATAAATTTGCCGCCCTCCAAGCTTCAAAGTCCTTTCATTAAGCCCTTAAAACTAAACAAAATCACTCTTGTACATGCAAAAAGCAATGGCTCTTAAAGCCTTATCATGGTTTCTCTTCTGCTGTTACATTGTCACATTTCCAAGCACCAGTGCAGCCAATCAAGGTGATCGACTGAGGGACTTCACAAATCTGAAGAATCCCAAGAATCCCATGCTATCAAAATCATGGGTCACCTTTGATGCTACACAATCTCATGTGCCAGTTTATGTGGCTCCACAAGATGGGCTCATGGAAACCGATAGGATCGTCTCGTTGCCGGGACAGCCAGGAGGGGTGGAATTGACCCAGTATGGTGGATACGTGACTGTTGATCCAGAGCATGGAAGGGCTTTGTTTTACTACTTTGTGGAGTCCCCACATAATTCTTCAGACAAGCCCTTGGTTCTATGGCTCAATGGAGGTAACTACCCAAATGTGTTTCATAGTGATTCTGACATGAAAATAGCCTATGCAGAGCTGCCCTGATAGCATGAATCTGGTAACTAACCAAATATAGCAGGTAACTAACCAAATGTAGCATGGCTTTCTGACATGAATCCCATGAAGTATCTATCATTTATATGTCTAGCATGTGAGGTTTGTCGCTTTTTTAGTCAGAATCACTTTTTGAGGATTGAGGAGACCGGATGGAATCCCGTCTTGATCACCAGAGCACTTGTGCAATAACTATTTCGTTTATGGGATCATTTGGTTAGTTACATAAATCAGTATATACAAAAAAGTGAATCATTTTTTATTTGATTGTGTTTTTAATTATTCTTGTGGGTGAAACATAATATTAAAATTTTATTATTTGATCAATCATTGATAAAATGTGGATAAAAATGAATAAAAAGTGGATAAAAATTTATAAAATTGAAAAATAATTTAACATGTGGATCCCTTGATTTATAAGAGATGATGGTAAGCGATTTAATATGTGTGCCCCTATTATAATAGCTTCACAGATTGAATGAAATAACACAATTTCAAGGGGGACCTGGAAAACCAATACTAGCTTATTCCCACTTACTTTGACATAGCCACACCCACTTATTCCCCTGCAAACAAACAAGTTTTTGAGTTTATTCCTCCCTATTCCCCCTCCATTCCACTACCCAAACAGGGGTTAAGGGTGTATAATTGACAATATTTTCATTGCAATGCTTCCCTTTTTTTTTTGCAATTAACAGGAATCATTAACAAGCAATCATGCTCTAATGATACACAGGACCAGGTTGCTCCTCGCTTGGGTATGGAGCCATGGAGGAACTGGGACCCTTCAGGGTCAACAGTGATGCAAAAACACTATATCTAAACGATTATGCATGGAACAATGGTGAGTGAATTCATCCAAATTCCACCCATTTGTAATAACACCATATGTGATTGTATGTAATTCATTCTTTAACAAACTTTGGAATTGGATGAATTATCATGTCATTGCAGCTGCAAATATGATCTTCTTGGAATCACCAGCCGGAGTTGGATTCTCATATTCTAATACCAGTTCCGATTACGAAAAGAGCGGAGATGAGAGAACCGCCAAAGACGCCTACACATTCCTCATTAACTGGCTCGAAAGGTTCCCCCATTACAAGACGCACGATTTCTTCATAACCGGAGAGAGCTATGCCGGTCACTATGTACCTGAGCTCGCAGACACAATTCTTCGATATAACAAGATCACAAACCAAACCACCATAAATCTTAAAGGCATTGCTGTAAGTAAACACTAACTTCACTACTAAGACCAATAGAAACAATGGATGATCCAAAATGTTATGTTTTATAGATTGGTAACGCATACGTAGAAACATACACCAATGCCATAGCCACCCGTGATTACTACTGGACTCATGCACTGAATTCAGATGAAACTCATGCTGCGATTCGCAAGTTTTGCAACTTCAGCAATGGTGATGTCTCTGAGGATTGTTTGGAAGCATTGGACACTTCTTCAGATGAATATGGAAATATTGATAAATACAACATATATGCCCCCCTTTGCAATTACAGTGCCTCGGACGCCCCCAAGCCTGGCTCGGTTAGTTTATCTTATGTACTATAAAATTTATATAAATGATTCGATTGATATTTTGACTAATACATGGTCAGTTTGATGTGATTAGATCTACGATTTCGACCCATGCAGCGATTACTACGTCTATTACTATCTGAATAGCCCAGATGTGCAGAAGGCTCTACATGCAAATGTTACTGCATTGCCATATGAATGGACAAGTTGCAGGTGATGAATCTAGAACATGACTACATGGAGTTTTATGTGCAAAAATGCATAATTGATCATGGACTGAAATTTTTCGAATTATGTTTAGTGCATTAGATTGGAAAGATGCGCCACTTTCGACGTTGCCCACCATTAGAAGGATCATCTCCAGTGGCATAAGCGTCTGGTTGTACAGGTAAAGTCATTTTAACTTTCTCATTTCAAAGTTTAGTTTTTCTCTGCACTTTCCCTATGATGTTGAGATTATATAAACAATGTTGCAGTGGTGATACGGATTCGGTTGTACAAGTGACTTCGACGAGGTACTCGATAAACAAGCTTGGATTGCCTATTCAAAGCTCATGGCATCCATGGTACACAAATAGTGAGGTAATAGGAGTCTCCATCAGTAATAATCTTCTTATTGAAAATTGCTCTATAACCAAAATTGATCATGCATCCAGATATCGTAATTGTAACTCCCACTTAAAATTGCAGGTTGGAGGGTATGTTATGAAATACAAAGGACTAGTGTTTGCAACGGTACGGGTGCTGGACATGAAGTCCCGAGCTACCAACCTGAAAGGGCGCTGACCATGTTCTCTTCTTTCCTGCAAGGGAAGCTCCCTCCATCTTCATAAGAACCTTTCAAACCAAAAATAGGCCAGGACTCTTTCTTCATAAGAACATTCTCACGTATAACAGAGTACTGGGAAGGAAAGTTTGGATATGGTTCCTAGTTATGGGTTTTGGAATGAAGCTTCCAAACCACGCTTACCTAAAAGTTATCTCAGTTGCTTTATATTCTAATAAATAATAATCTTTGAGTGACCTTGGTCCATAATGTATATGGGCTTTATTCTTTTCTTTGGTTTCCCATTTCAGGCGTTAGATTTTAGCTTTTTATCCTATTTAACAATACACATACACATCAGATGATCAGACTTTTTTTTTCAGTACATCAGACTTGCCACACATAAATTATCGAGACCACAAATAACATGAACTCTAAAAGTCTAAACCTTCCACACCAATCATTGGCACTCCAAGCCTCAAAATCCAGTATGATTAAAGTTTGCTTTTTAGGTTGGTAATGAATTCATAGTAGTAAATACTAAAAATCTACCCAAATGATCTTTGGAAAAAGTTCAAACACAATCCATTCTGAAAAGAACTTTGTTGGAAAAATATTGTATGTAGAGAAATGTTGTATGGAAGAAAAATGTATGCATATACAGAAATATTGTATGTAGAAAAATGGATTACAAAAAATGTAAATGATTTCTGAGAAAATCTTGCATACCACGCTAACAGACTGTCCCAGGTCTGTCCTTGGCCTTTGGTGTGTGATGAAGCAACTCCACACAATCACCAGCACAGAGAGGAACCAAAAAAGATCTCGAAATAAGAAACTCATCTCTGTCACCAAACCGCAGTGCAGTTGCAGCTCCTTGTGATTCGCATTTCCCTGAGTTTTCCAATCCACATCATATGCAAGCCTGGTGGAATAGGCGAAGGAAGAAATACTTTATTTGTAACATTTCTCAATAAGCTTTATTCAAAAAGAAATATATTATGATTTTGCGTAAATACCTCAACGTGGTCATGAACTCTCAGAGCTTCGAGAATGCTGTCAACCACCTATAAATCACCAAACCGAGAAATATGATGTCAGGCAAGTCCAACTGCTTTAGGTAGTAAGGTCTTGCTGATAATAAATATGACACTTTCATTTAGATTCAAGTAGTTACTAAGGTCCATCGAGATGGTTTTTTAAAATGTGAAAGAGAAATCCACAGGTTTAACATATATAAATTTACAACTATCAAACTTTAATTAAGAATTATTCAGGTATACTATACTATGACAGAGAAGCATCTGAACCCTCAGAAATACATCTATGGGCTGATGTTAGGGAACAAACAAAAACAGAGAATGATAAATACCCTTCTAGACCTGGGTTCACTGGGTAATACACATTCTTCAATCCCAATCTTTTTGCAGCCGTGGCAGTTGTCTCGCCTATGCAAGCAACAGAATTATCCCAGCCTTCAGACTTTGAGATTAGGTTGATCCAAGCACTGTGACGTGCAAAAATCATGGTTACATTGGCATGAAATTGATGCATCCAATTACAACACATAGAATACTATGTCAAGAAGGGGAGAAGAAAATGTAAAATATTATTACCTCCAAAGGTCATAACCTTTGGAGAATGACATAAGAACAAGGATAAGAACAAAAAGAAATACCCTTCCCATCATTATGAAGCTGTGGTGAAATGATCGGAATCATAATAAACTCCAAAGGTTTCTCCAAAAAAAATGAAAGCACTAATTTATATAATAATTAACATACAAGACTAATAGGGTTTGTCAATCATGAGACAACCAAAAAGTACGACCAAGTCAGTTATTTCTCACCGTGCTGCAGACGGAGAAGCCAATGCAACAACTGGAGCAGAAAGTGCTTGAGTTAAAATCATTTGGTCGACGTCATGAACAGGTACCTGAAGAAAAACAAGAGACAAAGGCCCATCAATTCCTATGAGTGAGAGATACCATCATTTCATAATGTTAAACTAGTCCACATATGATGTGCACACAAATCCATAAGCTTGAACCACGGCTATAAACTAGGGATAGATATAATATTTTAGAAATATTCAGTCAACTGGATCCATTTTGATAGTGCTTCTGAATTACTGCTTTCCATGTGCAATTAGATGAAGGATTTGATCACAAATTAACATTATTCTCCAAACAGTCTTCACAACTTTGAAAGCATATATGTTTTTACAAACAAGACCAAACTAATCAGACATCAGCTTTTACTGAAAAAAGGGCCGCACAAACTCCTCTTAAGTGGCAAATGATACAAGTCAAAGATTCACAGCTACATGATCAACTTCTACACATTAGCAAATGGTTTGCATTAACAACTGAAAAATGCAACTACAACCACAAATGATAATGATAAACACACATTGATAATTACCTACATGCAATTGTACATGCATACATTCATACATGTATCTATACATACATATGTATTAGTGTATGTAAATGTATGGATGTATGCACATATGCATGTGGTGAAATAGGTACCCCCTCCCCCCCCAACAACAAAAAAAAAAAGGAAAAAAAAGAAGAGGAGGAGCAAGTCATGGTGAGGGTGGATTTAATGCAGACAATCTTTTTTTTTTGTGGTAAAAATTGCAGACCATTTCTTTGGAGGTTGGTAGTTTTTACTGGCTAATTAAAGATCAATTAGTTTTTTTTTCTCCTTTTGTCAAAGGATACTGAAGGATGAGCTTACAATAAATAACCACACTATGGTAGCTTTTATGGCTAATCAAAGATCAATTTTTTTCTCCTTTTGTCAAAGAATACAGTAGGAGGAGCATACATAAGAAAACCACTATATATTACTAGAAGAGAGCTAAAATTTAGATATTCTTTTGGCAGTCTTGGAAAATGAAATATACATGTAATATATATATTTAACCACCATACAGATTTCCTGATGTTTGCAAAATAATTTCCCAGTAACTAATGATCTGCTGCTATACTGAAAACTAGACCGCATATTCAGTAACATTCTTTTCCAGAAGGCAAATTAAATTCTAAAGCCATCAGGATTGCTAAATAAAAAGGCTTACAGTGTTGTATGTGTTGAGCCTAGTGACCTTGAATCCACGATTTGACAGGCCTTCCTCTGTAACAATAAAAATGAAGCTTTCAAATGGGCTCTGTTTTCCACCACCAAATGTAATGCAACTAATGGACATGGATGAGTCTTGATTGGCATTCCCTCAAGCCATTATGCTAAAAAAGGCAACATCGTTCTAAAAAACTGAGTCATTTTAAAGTGTGACCATATGCAGATCAAGTTTAAAATTGTTGAATATTTGCAACATCTAGTTCTCAATGGGAAAGTAAGAGCTCAACAATGCAACATATATCTAGCTTGACCTTAAGCTGAAAATTTATGATGCAATATTTATTTGGCACTACTATTAAGAGCAATCTCAATTTTAAAAAAATAAAAATATAACAATGCAACTTGTATGATTATGATTTCTCGTGGAAGTTACGATGTGTGACCATCAAAATGATTATTCATGCCTTCATGAGCAGCAAAATTGTTTAGTAAAATAATAATCAATCAGAAGAAAAAATAACAAGGGGACTTAGGAAAAACATAGTAGATTCAAGCACAGGAACAACAATGTGTCAAGGTAAATATACAACCATATTTTCTGTATAATAAATGAAAAATGAAAAACACTTGTGATGGTCTCCATTGACCCCCCCCCCCCCCCCCCCCCAAACAAAAAAAAAAAAACCCAAATAGAAGGATCTTCTTTTGAAAAGAAACCACTAGACCACATGAATCAGTCTTCTAAATGCAAAATCACAAAACTACCAATGGAAAAACATACTAGGGTTGAATAATCTAATAATAAAAGCAGTATAAAACCTCCAGGATATACTAGCAATAATAAATAGAATACATATAAAAGTACAAACAAATTTACTATCCATGCCAAGGTGGCTCAATTGATGTTATGGTTCCATGAACATATTAGTTGATCAATGATTCATTGCTTGAATCCGTAAACAAAATGAAAGAACTATCAATTCTCTAAATATGCTACAACAACTGCCTCAAAGAAAAAAACTAAAGAGAGCCACAAAATCTAACAAAATACTACTCACCAATCAGAACCATAACAGAAGCAGAACCAGACTTCCCTTAACAGAATTTTGCCGGTCGCTGAAAAGAAAAAGGATTAAAATACAGTCCAAAATACTGAAAACACACACATAATTACAAGATCTCATCACTTTTGACAGAGTTTGAAATAGGGATTCTTGGGACTTTATAACGTTTTGCATCCAAATCGTACAATATAAAAAAATCACAGTTTTTTATTGCTGTCTTCACAGTATTTCAGCAGCAAGTTGATTAAAATTTTGCAAAATAGGCGCCAATCATAACAGTCGCATATTTTAGAATTCAGACCCATATCAAGTTCTTCAAACTATGAAAAGAAAAAGAAATAATCTTTGATAAAAATAATGGGTTCGCTGAATAACAAAGAGACATGCATTAACTAATTAACTCCAAAGTAAAACTTGCAAATCCAATGGGAGAGAGCCAAATAATTTTTTATCTAAAAGGAAAGAATAATATAAAACACACAGATTGTGAGGGTTGGGTTTCCATTATAGAAATACTCTCATGAGGCTAATGTAATGCGTGGAAATATATCAATACATACCCTTTGTTGGAGAAAAGGCAACATGCAAAGATTTCTCCATTGGGTGGATCTCTTCAAAGATGCTTGCGGTACCAGCCCCAACAACACCTATCTGGACCTCTGGAGTTCCAGCAGCTCTATAAACAATCATTTATCCATATTTCAGACGGTCCTTATAATTACCAACCATTTCAACTTGGAGGGAAGTGAATTATAAGAATTAGAAAAGGATCAGGAAAGCAAAGTAGAAATTGAAACACTTGAAGAGCATGAAAATATAACTTATCCTCTTTCTTCTTTTTACTGAACCAGATAAGAACTACTAAAAAAAACAGTTATCCACTTGGTATGCTTTGACATTACACATAAAAATCACACAAAAGCAAATTAGGCTCACAATTTGCATTTTAATCCTTTAAAGGGAGCACTCAGAATTGGAGGAGGAATCTGCCTCTTATTTGCAGTAGGCACATGTAAGTCATTTAAATTAAGATAAGCCAACACGTTGTATCAAAAAAGAAGACTAGAGCTTCACAATTCACGTCACACATTATCACATAATGGAGGCTTAAACCACAAGAGTGTCTGCTGTCTTGAGGCGGAGGCAAAATAAAATCAGACTATTATTGAAATAACTTGAAGGTTTAAGAATACACTAATCTATATGAAATGAAAACCCCATGATAAAAACTCAAATTATGATCCTTTACCCAACCCTTGGAAAGTGTAAACCCAAATACAGCTGGTTGCATGAATGATTTTTACCTGAAATTTTTTTTTTGATGGGTAATCAAAATTTTGTATTGCTTTGTGTACTATTGCTTTACAAATATACAAACCTTAACCAAAAGGAATAAAAGGCTAGAAAGAAAGTTGAGATTACAAGATAGACCTCCCCAATCCAAAGCCCATTCTACTCATAAGCAGCAGCAAAGGAGCACCAGAAAAACAGAGGACTACCTCATTCTTGTATAACCATTCATCAGCTTGTCCTGTTCTAATGCCTCTGATAGTTCATGCCATAACTGCTCAGACCTTATCTTTGTTTCTCCTCTAGTGGACCGAAAGGCAGCCAATAAGTCCACAGGGGAAATACCTTCTCTATGGATGTGGGTGGCTTTCCAGGCGTCCACTTGTGCCAGTCCTTGTTGGATGCTTCTGAGGGATCGAATGGCCGTCCATGGGATCTTGCCTTTACCCCGCAACCATGCCAAAGCAGTGGTAGAGTGCGATTCAATCCAGACTCTATCTGCTGCAATACCCCTTGCCAACCCCATGCCTTGCTCTATTGCTTTAAGTTCCAACAAGTTTATGGAGGGGAGGTCAAGTCTCCCAGCAATCCCCAATATATATTCAGCCCTGTGATTGCGTAGAAGAGTGCCATATCCTCCTCTGTCATCAGCGAGAGATCCATCAATGTTCAATTTGATCCAGCCCTCTCGAGGAGGTTCCCATATGACATTAAGAGTCACAGTTTCTTTGATTTTTGTTTGCAGGCCAAAAGTAGATGCAGTTTTGAAGACAGCAGTTGGAGGAGTTATCTGAAAAATCTTTGAGTGGGTGCTTACTTTTATACTGTCCTTTATCTGCTTCAGAATTTCCAATAATGGTGTGAAAATACTCTATTGTTTCTCTCAATCCACAAGTACCAAATGGTGGTTGTGATGACAAGATAAGCCACCACCTCAGTAAAAGGATCAGTGAAATGGGTAGTCAGCCATGGGAATAAAGAGTCAAACTGACTGGGGACAGGGCTTCGGATTGAAAGATCTCTAAAGAGAATGGTACAAATGAACCTTGAATAAGCACAACCCAGGAAAAGATGGTCCACCTCCTCAGTACCAGATAAACACTAGGGGCAAATAGTAGCTTGTGAAAGTCCCCACCTATATAACCTGTCTAAGGTGGGAAGCTTATTCTAAATAGCCTGCCAAGCGCAAAGAGTATGTTTTGGAGTTTGAATAGGATGCTATAACCATTTTGCCCCCGCACTGCCTGCCATGCTTCAGTAAGTCCCAATTTACCTGTTCTACTAGGAGGCCAAATGAGGACACCATTTACCTGAAATTTAGCCATATGGCCCACATGGAATGGATACTGTGTGTTCCATTAAGCCTTTTCAGCAGATAAACATCAGAAATGTGACTTGTAACTATGTCAGCATCAAGGAAAAAAACACTTAATAGAATTCTAATCACAACATTCCTAGATTAACAGGTAATGAACAGATAAATGTGAACTCTTATTAGAATTCTAATCACAACATGACAAGATCAAATAGTTTCGGAAATGAAACTATTAAATAAATAATACACTGGACTTGATTAAGGTGCGTCCGTTGAATGCAGACAAGAATAAGGCTTACTTCCATGCTGTCAGGAAAACCAGAGCAGCTTCTGGAGAAGTTATAACAATCCAGTCAAATTTAGTATCTGCTAGCAACAAAACAATCAAGAAAATTTACAATTTAAAATTCTCTTGAGAATGATTAGAGGATTGAGTACACACATCAAACTGGTAGCTTAAAAACACAACAGAAATCTCACACATAGTAAACAAATGTTAATGTAAGTTAGTATTTCTTGTTCATTCTTCCTTCAATACAAACAGAGATTATGAACAAAAAGTGTTATAACTGTAGAAGTACCTAATTAATAGTTTCAATCCTCAATTTAAAAACTAGGCATAAAAAATATAGGACAAATAAATGACGTGTAAACAAAGCTGACAGAGAGTAAAACGATAAGTGATGTTTCCAATTGTACCCCAGGACAATATGACATACAACTGAACAAATTCTCAAGTTTGAGCCATTACCAGTTAATACAGACGAAAGCTTATTTAAATCAGGCCCTTCTGAGTGCTTAATGAGAGGTACCTCCAAGCAATTAATGTCATGTTTAGCCTGCAAAATAAATTAACCGAATGCTTCAATCTTGGATACGATGGTACCATTTATGATTAGAATTGTCTAGCAGCAACCCCCCCCCCCCCCCTTCATTCTATGATCCAGCACGCTTTTCAAAACTATGCATTATAGAACGATCCAATAACCAGGGTTTTAATAATATTTCTAACAAATCAGCAATCTCATGAAATTCTCCTAAAAAAAACTGAGCGATATTCATCGTCATGAAACAAAACCAACCATTCAGACGAGTTTGAAAGTAATATCACATCATTGTCACGGAAACAAGAATGGGGGTTAGGAAAACTTTTGAGACCCAAATTTTTTTTTTTAAAGACAGCTATGGTTCTAATCGCGGTTACTTACTTATCTCCAATAAGCTCAATAATGGAGAAAGGCGACTTTCCCCAACCACAAATTCAACTATTCAAGATGGGAAGAATCAAAATTGTGCACAAAATTCTCTCTTAACCTTAACAAAAACCGCAAAGACAACACATTTAACCATTCAATTTGTGGGCTTGTAGACAGACCGACATCAGATGGCATAATTATTTAACATTCTCCATGGTTAATCTCAAAATACGATACCTTTTAAAGAATTACTTCATACACAGAGAGAGAGAGAGAGAGAGAGAGAGAGAGTACCAGAGCTTTGATGAGCTTGGCATTCTTGCCCCGTTCACGGGTGATGACCACTTCAGGTTTCTTGGAAGAGGAAGAAGAGCGATGATTCTGAAGGATCGAGAGATGGAGTTGTGTTGCAGAGGAAGGAGAGGGGGCATCGTAGTGGTAGAGAAGAGACAGATCGGCGCCATTGTTTCCTTCAGTCTTTTATTTATTTTTTTTGCTTTTTTTGAGGGTATTGGAGAGGTTAATACAAATCTCTGCTTGGATTCACTCAACAAGATCAATTTTGGAAACAGACCCACAAATCCAATCTAATGTGTACAGTAAATTATTATTACATTTTGGTTTGTGGTCTGCTTGCCTTAAATTTTTTTTAAAACACCCCTGAATCATGGATATAGCTTATTCGACGAATTAGATGATTTTCTATCAACATATAATTGAAATTAAGATTAAAAAATAAAGTGTGTGTAACAGCATCATTTTTTTTTTTTTGTTATTGGTGTTTCACTTTTGTGGCAAATGAATTTTAATTTTTTTGTTTGTTTTATTAGAATATATAAAGGTATTTTAGATGAGTTAAAAATAATATAATTATTTGTCTTACTAAAATAGATTATATTTGTCTTCTTGAATATACTTACAGTGAGAAACGAGATTGATTGACATTATTCAATTTGTAAATTGCCCCATAATTATAAAAGCCGAAGAAAATAATTTAATGACCAAATTTAACCACTTTGGTAAATTTAGGGCAATTAATCCCAAAACTAATAACACTCGTAACAAAAATTGATAGTACTTTTTTCTTTGGGTGATGAATAGAAAATCCAGCATGAGAAGAAGCAGTTGTGAAACAGCCATCACATTTCTAATATTATGAAACCCGAACAAGGGGGAAGAAAATGCAAGTCGAATGCAAAGTAATTTTTTCATCACAAAGACCATTTGACCAATATTTTTTTCCAGAATATCTCTTCCACCCTGTTTGCATCGCGACATTGTCATGACAATCCCGGTCCAGATGTAACGTTTCAAACAGTCCAATGACGAATACCGCAACCAAAAAGCAGGTGCCAAATGATCAGCAAACTGAAGCAAAAGTTAATTATGAAGAACAAATCTGTATCTAGTTCAGCAACTCAAAATTTCTGACAAACTGAGGCTAAGAAAGAAGGGAAAACAAATCCAGTCCTAAAATTGGTTCCAGTTCACCGGAAGGATGACAATATTACCAGCCATCATAAATCCATCTAATTCTCGATCGTGTCTGCTGCTGCTAAGATTTTCACTCTGCGAACTAAATGGAGAAGAAACCTAGCTCACTTGCTGTTGGTTTCCGTACATGGGATAGCCCCCATAAGCACCGGCGTACATGCTAGGGTCCTGAGGTGGTGCAGCGTACCCGTATCCATCATAAACCTGCCCCCCATAGTATGGGCCGTTCCACTGGTTGCTGGAATCGGCCCTTGACTGTTAACGAGCGACAAAAAAAGCAGTTTCAGTCAAATAAAACAATGGCATCCAAATCAGATGATTGAGAAAGAAGCTGAGGTTTTAATAATCATTGATTCGGTTTCATCTATCTGCCCAAATCACAAGTTAAGTGCAATTTCAAAACTCATTGAATCAACCCCCTAATTCACACTAACATAAGCATAGTAGTAAATAATTAAGAACAAAGATATATCCCCATGTGAAGAGCAGAGAATAAATTCAGGATGAACCCAATTATATAATTTAATGACATATTGGCTCCTTCAATCAACCTGCATTCTCATGTAGTGGAAAAAAACTATGATATTAAAAGATGACCAAAAAAAAAAAAAGATGACCATAACTAACAAGCCTTATCCCGTCCATGCAGGTCAGCTTTATGGACTGAGATATGACTGATTATAATGAGTGTATAAAAATGGATAAAATAAAAATTCATGACAATCAAGATTTTATCACACTTTGCAAAATTTGGATCTGATTCTATTGAAAGGTACCTGCTTATTTGCTGGATTACGGCCCCAAGAAAGCCGGACTATCTGATTACCAATTGTTTTTCCGTTCAAATTTTGCAGCGCTTCTTCAGCACCATTTCTGTAAAGGTAAAAAAGGAGCAAGAATCAGCTGAAAATTGATTCAAGTTTGTGCTTCAATCCATCCACGTGCCCCAAATGGCAAAGCAACAAGATACCTGGTAACAAATTGAACAAATCCACACTGTTTCCCAACTGGAATTTTCACTGACACAATCTCTCCATATTGAGAAAATGCCTTCCTAAGGTCATCCTCACTAGTACTCGGGTCAATGAGTCCTCCCACAAATATCTGTAATTATAAACTAAGTGAATGGGATAAAAATGTTGACCATACATATCACAGATGACATCAGGAACTCACTGTCGTGTTACTTGATTCGCCCTCTGCCACGGCAGAGGCATTGTTGGATGCAACACCACCTAGAAATACAAAGTCAATTAAGAAATCATAATAAATTATATGCAAGGCATCATCGGAACTACAAATATAACTTAATCGCGTTTCAGGGATTGACATCCAATCAATACAACAAATGGATTGTGAAGTGTCAGTAGTGACCAAATGGCAATAAACAACTAAATTTATATTAGGAATGAAGAAAATATAACACAATATATGTATTCACAAAAAAATCTATTCAAGAACAATTACAATATAGCCATTCAAACCAAGATGCAGGAAACCTTATCTACAACACAGATCATGAACTGGGATAAAGTTTCCAACATATACCATCAGACCTTAAAAAATAATTGGTATAAACTAGATGTTATGTGATTTAAAACATTTAGAACTTAGAAGGATTTAAAGCAGTAACTCTAAACCTTTTTTTTTTGACGGAACGAGCGCCCTGCCTTGATTTATTAATCTCAAAGAAAATGCCCAAAGCATACAAAAGGAAAGCAGGGAAATACATCATGGCCATGTAGGTCAAAAGCTTTGAAGATGGATCGTAGAAGAGGTGTCTACCATGCAATCTCCCAAAGGCGCCAGAAAAACAAACACTACTACTCAATGGAGATTTACCCCTAAATAAACAAAACTATACTAGCACCAGAACAAAAAAGCCCCAACCTGTAATAAACCTCATCACCATCTCCCACACATTTTCCTCATATAGGGGCATTCCCCTAAAAATAAGACGATTCTGCAACAACCATAACGCCCAAACAACCACCGGGACTAAAGTTTGTGAGATCATGGCCTTCACTCTCCCATCTCCTTTCTTTCTCATCTTTCTCAGTAAGACTAAACTCTGTTCATTTTCTTAGCCTCTTTTGTGTAGCTATAACTACACGCTAACTGAAGTACCGGATGACAAGTGTATGACAGATGCCATATTGGTCCAAAAAGGGAGGGGCATATGGAATCTATTGACGATACAGGAGCTAAACACATTTTCAAATTATAACTTAAGCAATGACAAAAGGATAAGGAGTAGATGTTAAAGAAATACTTTGTAAGAGTATTTTCTTGAAGTGAAATTAAATATTACAGGATTTAAAGCAGTAAACAAACTTGGTTTATTTTCTTAGCAGACCTGCCATTTGTAGCTCCAAGTACACGCTAAATTATCAAATTACAGAAGTGTTGTAATGACAGATGCCAATATTTTATTCAAAAAGGGAATGATATGGGGATATTTATTGGCAGAACAGGACCTATATACAGTTTCAAATTATAACTTCTGTGACAAAAAGGATAGGAGAGTAGATGCTGAAGAAACACTTTGAAGGAGCATTTTCTTGAAATGAATTTTGTGTGAAAACTATAAAGTGATTGAAAAAGATATCCCAGGCAGAGAGGCAGCACACACTGGACGTTTAGAGGACATAGAAGAGCAGGAGGTAGAACAGGTTGAGAAGTGCTATATAGGCACTTCAATTTTCGATTTTTATTTTTTGATTGCAGGAATGAAATGGATTGAAAGGTGGTCATTTCCATCTTTGGTGTGAAATAACTTCAATGCTTTCATTTAGAAGCCATTTGGGGGCAATTAAATATTTGGTGGAAATTAATGGATATAATGGCCTACCTGACAAAGAATTAAATAACATATAAAACAGGTGAAGTCATTTCCAATTCCATATCCACCTCATTTCAATCAACTAAACAAGAAATTAAAATTTGCCATGTTGGACTCTTGTAGATTTGGGGCGTCTTATGCACAATATTGAACAATGGATCACTTATCAAGCACTGGATCATTGCCATACACATTGGTTGCCTTTATCGTGATGTGGGCAGTATATAATTTTCATTAGAGGAAGGGGGAAAAACAAAAAGTAAGCAGAAGAATTAGCAAAACTGTCCCCAAGTTTTGCAATAGTCCTTCAAAAATGATGAGAAGGAGAGGGATTACATTTTTTTTCCTTCCAAATTTTATAGCATTTTTAAATTACTTGTTCTAGAAAATAAGAAATGGAGGGAGGAGGAGAAGATGGAGAAGAAAGACGAGAGAGAAACAGAGAGAAGAGTGGAGTACATTGCTAATATTTACCTTATTTTCATCAAGAAGTACTCCGATTATGGAATAATCACTTCTATACAGACAAAGTGCTGCTATTTCGAAGTTGCATTTCATTTACTTTCATTCATAGTGGGACACACTTCAATTGATATATGACTATCATACAAATTAGAACTAAAATTTTCTAGAACATCAACTAGGTCAATTATGCTGTATGTATTATAATGAAACACAATTTAAGTGTTTGTTGAAAATGAGGGCATAAAATCTTTATGGAAAATGTATAACAGATTCATTTAACAGAACAAGCTTACAATTATCTTCAACAGAGATAAAATAACAAAATAATGGACTTGGCCTTTCAGAAAATTCAACAATGTCCAATTTTGCAAACCACAACTCTAAGAAAGGATATGTTGAAGTTGAATTATTTACTTTGCATATCTTGTACTTGCATTAATTATATGATTTTGAATATATTTCTTTACAAGGCACACAATCTTCTCACAATTGTTTTATACCACTTCATTACCAGTCACCACTAAACTTCCCCCTCATACAACACCAAGAGATTATAGGTAAAGAAGTGAGAGATGACAAGGGATATGATCAATAATATTGAGTTTCACTAACAAGCATGCGTACAAAGCAATTAATTCCATTGCAAAGTTCTTGAACAAAAAGTATTCACTGTAAGATGCAGTGAACTTAAAATTACACGTATGCACGCGTTAGATTTGTGGATTTGGAATTTTGGAGTTTTTTGGTTATGTGGATACCCCAATAATCACAAAGAGTACAAGCAAAATTAGCAAGTTAGATAAGCAAGCAATTCACAAATGAAAGGGGAAAAAGATGAAGAATAATCCCAAAACGTTCAAAGACACAAACAAATCAATACTAATGCCTTACCATGGCACTAGAAACGCTTCTGAGAAACCTCTTTCCCATAGTTGGATACTAAGATGAAGTATTGTAAAATTGGCAACAAGTTGGAGTCCTGGAGACCATTGCTCCAACTGTGAACTTGTGTCTAACAACCTAAGTAACTACATGAGCATCTAGGTCAAAATAAACAATGCCAAAAAAATAAAAGGTGGCAACAAAAATAAAAACTTAAAAATGACCAATGTTAAGCTATATTCTGTATCATATTGGGACAGTGCAAGTAAAAAAGCACAAAGGTTCATCATATTCCAGTTCTTCAATGTGCAAATTTGTCGAAATCAAAGATCAACAAGTTCTCTTTGAAGGAAGGATTTTGCATTATCAAATATAAAATATCAGTGTCATTACTGAAAGATAAGAAGATATAGGATATGCTTAAATTTTACCTCTTTGTAGCCTTCTGTTAATGATGGGTGGAATGTCCATAAAATTTATGATATAAATACCAGAAAAGAAGAGATACAATATCTCACCAAGAAAACCTAGAAAATATAGATACATAATTGAGGAATACACCCAGAAGCCCACCCTATAACATAAGAAGATATAGGATATACTTAAATTTTACCTCTCGTAGCCTTCTGTTAATGATGGGTGGAATGTCCATAAAATTTTATTTTATTTTATTTCATTTTTGAATGTCCATAAAATTTATGATATATATACCAGAAAAGAAGAGATACAATATCTCACCAAGAAAATCTAGAAAATATAGATAAATAATTGAGGAATACACCAGAAGCCCACCCTATAACAAAATTACTATTCAAAAGTGTGATCGCTATCTCGTAAAGTTACAAGATTATAGAAAAATAGAGGATAATCTTACAATCCTAAAGGCAGGAGAAAAGTCACTGTAATGGATCTCTTCAAGAAATTATTTTGCTCAAATGGAAAGATGAGCACAACAGTTGCAGAAAATTTCAATCTATTCTTGGTTGGATTTTAGTTAAATGATGCTGATCCTCGCATGTGCACATCCAAAATTTGGCGAGGTCAGCATAAAAGAAACAAATGACATCAGCTATACACTTTTGTGTGCAATAGTTAAGATATAATAATCTAAATCAATTATCAAAAAATTAAATTAAATCAAACATACATGCAAACAACTCAGATTCAAACATACCTGATTGTTGAAAACCAGATGATTTTTTCGGGGTTGCCGCACCAATCCTCATTGGTCTACTAGAACAATAAATACCATTCATTTCCGTCATGGCCCGTGTCTTCTCATTATCATCAGCAAATCTCACAAAACCATAGCCTTTAGAACGGCCAGTATTTGCGTCCATAACTACTTTTGCACCCCTAACTGATGGATACTTACTTGCAAAAGTTTCTTGCAACAAAGTATCAGTAACATCTGAAGCCAGATCACCCACAAAAATAGAATGATCAGAACCAGAATCTGAACGCCTTTCACCCATGCTAAATGAAGCCCAATTCAGACGAAAAGGCTGCTCTGTATTAGGCATTGGAGTGCCATTGAAGTTTTGTAGAACTCTTTCAGCTGCAGCATGTGAATGGAATTCTACAAACCCATAACCTTCAGAATGACCAGTCTGCTTATTGCGGATAACTTTTATGGACAAAACCTGCATAAAATCATAAGTTACGTCCTTCGAACCAAGACAGGCATCACTACAAAATAGGACGAAATGGTTACAAGATGAGCATAATTGGAGGGCAAAAATAATACTTCAAACTAGCTTCTTAGAGTGAAGTCGGTAAACCCAAAATAATGGATCTAAAGTCCCCAATTTTATTAATGAAATTTGGTGTTAGGAATCCTACCTTTTCTTAAAACATGTATCTAAAGTATTACATTCGAATTCCTCTAACAATTATATATGGATATCTCATTTTATGTATTATGAATGATAAATAAATCATCCATAAAATGTAGTGAAAGATCTTTGCATATGAGCATAAGTAACATGTCATTTAAAGTCCTCTATCGCAATATGTCATGCTTCCCATTGTATATTTGCGCATATTTATGTATTTCACAGTATATTTTCACTTCACACATTAAACATTACATAACATATTAGCGATAGACATTAAATCTTTTTGAACTGTGATGTTTGCATGACATTCATTTTTCCCTCATTTCCTGATTCTTTAACCCCGCATAAACAAAGAATAAGGGGGAATAAACGGAAAAAAAGGAAAAAAAAAGTTGGCTATGCCAGAATAAACTAGGAATAGGCCTGATAACTATTCTAGAGGGGTGTTGGAATTGTTTGTCGTTTATTTATACCAATGGATAAAAACACCCTCCTGTATCATTTTTAAAAAATTATCCCAGCTAGCATTCTCACACACAATCCAAAATATGTCACATCTATCACATCACACACATCTTTCACACTTGTTCCCAAACAAACAATTTATGTAGAGATATAGTTTTTTTATTTTATTTTGCTATCGGAGGTATCCTAAATCCTTTGAGGCAAGGACTGATCCTCCGGGTGTCCGCACCGACCCACTTGGAAATTTCCTTATGGACACCTAGGTAAGTTGAGGATGGGAAACGAACATGCGCCAATGGGAAGCAAACCCATGGTACTAGCCAACTCACCAAGACCCTGTTGGGTATGCAGGGATATAATTGTCATTTAACACATCATAAAACTCTTATCCACAACTTATTTTCATTTTATCCAAGATGAACCAAATAATAAAACGATCACTTTTACGTTTCCCAACAGGAAAAACAAAAAAATGCAATCAAACAAAAATTTGCTTATTCTGCATAAATTGTTATCTATCCCGGTATAGCTATCGAGGGCAAATAACTCTCTGTCACACCCAAACGGGGATAAACATTTTTGTCCATGTCATTTTATCATAAAGAATTACAAAATGCATCACTTTTTAAATTTCTTTTTACGTAAAACACAATTCATAAAAAATAACCATTTTTCATAACTCATAATTCAGTTCAACTACAATTTCACACCAAAACAAGCAGAACAAACATATCCAACACAAAAAAAAAACATATCTTCATCAAATTAGAATTTTTTTACCCAGAAAAAAATTACAGAATACCTCTCCAGTGTGAGAGAAACAGTTGTGAAGATAGTTCTCCTCCATCCAGTAATGGAGGTCCCCGACCCAAACCGTCTTATTCTCCTCTGACGATGACGGCGCCGCAGCATTCCCACCCATAGATCCCTGCATCTGCTGCTGCTGCAAATGATGGTGGTGATAGGGATACGGAATGAACGGCTGCGGAGGCATCATCTGCGGCTGCATCACCATCGGGTACGGCTGCATCGCAGCCATCCATTGCTGCTGCTGCTGCTGCTGAGAGTCTCCACCGCCGTTCGTCGACTGCATCATCACCGTCGCTTCGATATATATATAGAGAGAGAGGGAGAGGGAGGAGGCGGAGGAGGAGGTGCCCGGTCTGCGCAGACGACCAGGTCGGGAAGGTGAGGTTTGGTAAGAGAGGCGATTTGGGATAGAATTAATAGGAGAAGCTAGATTTGTTTACAGCCGTTGGATGGGTCGATCACACGGCTGGCGTTGACCAAATCTCTGAGTCGGCAAATCTATGGTTTTGTTGTGTGTATATGTAACATTGGTAATTGAATGTTATATGATTCATGTATATATTCAAGTATATAATATGGTATATGTTATGGAAGGAAAAAATACGCATACTGAGCTTCGAACACGTATTCAGAGAAAACGGGAGACCCACTGGAAGTCTGGAAGGCCCATGTCACCAAGGCCCAATGCATACAGTTCGGCGTAAGTAAGTTTGTCAATATACGGATTTGATACATTGATATCAAGGTTTTATCATAAATTATTCGATTGTGTATATTAATTTTCAGATTCAAAGTGGATATAGATATTTTTTACATAATTGACATATATAAATATAACCAGTACTAATTTAAATGATCAAGTGATACTTACAGTGGAATATAATAATAAAAATTAAGATATGAAGGTTTATCATCACTTTTAGATATCACATGAACAAGATATTTTTCCTCTTATTTCTCTATTATTTGGTCAATAAATGTTAGTTCTGACTTCGATCTCATTTAGACAAGTGATTTTTTAAAATAAAAGTCCATGCTTTATCACATAGAATACATACTCTGAAACAATAAAAACTCAAAATTGCACAAGAATCATAGTTGTGTGAAAAGAAATGACTACAATGAAAATGGTAGTGGGGACAAGGCAATCATTGATGAGTGAATGTACGTTTGGATCTTTGGTGTGACGTATTCAATGGTGGGAAAGATGGAGAAAAACCACTACAGATCCAAATGTTTTTGTACACACCATCCGACACCACGAAAATACTAAACGATGTCTCATTTTTCTCTTTTCAAATGCCCGTAAAATAATACTTCTTCCACTGATGGGTCTGAACCGCTGGAATTCTAGAGCGGGTGACCTCATTGCAGATCCAATGACTCCCTATTAATATCAAGGATTAATTATCCCTATTAATATCAAGGATTAATTATCTAGTTTGTTACATCCTTAATCAACCTCCTCTTTGAGTGATCGAGGTTAATCTGATCCGCTCAAAAACCCTCTATGGTTGGTCTTCGATGTTCTTGAGCAATATGGTTTTCTTAAATCAAAATTATGTGTTATCTACTTTCTACTTAACATTCTAAATTATCAAGAAAATCTTTTTTTTCTTCTTTCATATAGATGTCACACTAGATTTACTATGGGAGTATCACATGCCTCAATCTACCTATCTTCGATATCGGGTTAATTCTTTTTCGACCAAGGTATCTTAAATCATTATCAACACCACCATCCTCACCCCTTATATATATAACCTAATACATGACCCACATTCTCAGTTGCAGAGGTAAACAATATTTCAATTATGGGAAAACTTTTAAAAATAACTTTTGAGCTAGGGAACACACCTTGTTAGATTCTTAAAAACATGAAATTTTAAAACTAAAAACTGTTTTGACTTGTTGGGGGCATTGAGAAAAGAATTTGGATTAGCTATGATTCCTACAAAAGCTGAAATTTCAAAAATTGTACACTCATTTTCCAACATCGGTCATGGGTTAATATAGGTGGGTAATAGTGGGTTATACATAGGTGAGTAGAGAGTAATGAATAGTTCTTAAGCTAAATTGACTTTATACCCCTGAACAAGCTTTAATTTGTTGAGTCATACATAAAGTAATACATAAGTGGGCCGGTAACAGGTAATGAATAATTGAAAGGGTAATGAATAAAGTTTTAATTTAAATTATTAAACTTTAATTTGTCGAAAATAGAGTCTCAAGGTTTGTTTTATATATATATAGACCCTTTAACAAATTTTATATTATTATTAAAAAAACCCTTGAAACTCTATTTTCAATGATATCCCTCAAAAATATTTTAATTATGCATGAATGTCATTTTCAGAGCTGGTCCTGGACAAAAGGGATCAAGGCAATTACTTGGGGCCAGTAACCACATGATTGATAGAATAAAATAAATGAATGGTTAATATTTGTCATTTTTGCTCATGAATCCCTCTATCTATATCCCCCCCCCCTCATGTTGTTTAAAATAAACCTTGCTCAAACACTTATAGGTATATTTATGATTTTATAACATTTTCATTTCATTAAAATTTACAATTTTTTTTGGATGTTAGGCTTTGAAATATATTTTATAATATTATTATAACTTTAAATAAAATGTATAAGATTAAACTAAGTTAGATTTTTTTGAATATGCATGGGGCTTCACTTTAAAATTTTGAAATGCATGACTATATAAAAAAAATATCAATTCTCATGGTCGCCCTAACCATTTTGAAGGATATTTTTTGCACAATATTTTTTTAAAATTTTACAGGAATATCCTTCAAAAAGACATTCATGCACAACTTAAATAATTTTGAAAAATAATATACAAAACACTAATTGAAATGTGTAAGTTTAAAATGAGAAAATGTTATATATAATCCCATTTGCATCCTGGTTAACATGCATAAATTTGATTTTTTTTAAGCGCATAACTATATAATAAAATATAGTAATATTTTATTAAAATATTGTACATGTTTATATGAAATAAATGCATATATTTTATTTATTTTTTTATAATAGTGTATATGGAGATAGTGGAATATGTACTATGTTAATCAATTTTATATAATGTGAATAAACATGACAAATATAAATAGAATTATAAAATAGACCATGTTCCATTGAGATTTGGAGTTGTGGGTATTTTAACACCCCTCAAGGGCCGGTTCTGCCCCCGAAAGCCACCTGTTCAACCGCAAAGGAATCTTGTGCTTTTGGCGGTTAATGATCATGCATGTTTTAATTTATAATTAACAAATGGGGATCCCCTGTCCAAAGAGAAGATTTCTTTCTATATTTCATAGAGGTTCAGCTGGTTGTATAGTATGTTTGGTTGGTCTGCAGTACATAATTAATCCCCTTAGTGGGAGGGCAAGGACAGTGGTTATTCCCTTGATTGTGAATGGTGGCCAACTTGTCCTCCAAACTCCAATCTCCCCCCCTAATTAAGATAATTAAAAATATTACCGACAAATAGTACTGGTCCCTTCTTAATATACTGTCCACCATAACCAACCTTTGAGCATAAACAAAGGCCACAACTAACAGTGTCTTTCAGGACCACTGCCAAGAGCAAATCAGTCTTAGGATTCCCTTAGATTCAACTGACAGAGTATTGGATTTTTTTGAGCCATTGGCGAATTTTTATTCATAATGGTAAAAATTGATCTCCTTTTCCTAAGATGGTTTAAAGTTTTTTGTTGTTTCAAGTTTGCCATGGTACTGTTCCCTGGTTTTTTAATCATTGTAGCCCTCTTTGTTTTGCATATAAGAAAATGAATAATGGTAGAATATATTTGATTTTGAAACATACTCTCTGTTTTGCATGGACAAACTTTAATAGTTATGTCTTCATAAATTAGAATACGTAAATTGCAATAACTGTATTTGGGGAGGTATGCATGTTTAAATTTTGTTTACCCAGCCAAAACTATGAACAATGTGTTATTCTAAGAGATAGATAAATAACAATTGCACACAAAATCATTTAATTCTCCTTTCTTTATATAACTAATCTTTTTATGCTACAATAAGCTTTTTGGGGTAGGGGGGGGGGGGGGGTGTAAAGCTTAAACAACTAGTGGTTATAAGGAATTCCAAACAAGGGAATGGTACTGCTTGCATGTTTAGTGTAGGCTTTTTTTGATCTCTCAAGCTATAGGGTTCTGCCCTTTTTTTTTTTAAATTCAATCTTCAAAGATAGGTTTTAAAATGATTCGGGAATCCTAACCATCCAAATACAGATTCTTAATTCTCACATCTCTTGTTTATTTTTGGCCACCCAGTGGTGGTGGGGACTGGGACTCAAAAAGGATACCCTCCCAACACCTTAAATAAGCATTGAAGACCAGAAGGTCTCAGTATCTTCAAACTATTTCTGTCTCTAACAATCTTGTTATGGCAGAGAAGAAGATCATGTACACCTGCATTTTCCCTGTGCTGATGCTCCTCTCTCTAGAGGTCCAACCATCAGAGGGAAGGCGATTGAGACGGACTTCGGAGAAGGGGAAGGAGTGCCTGAAATGCGCGGTTGGTCCAGGAAAAACCGATGCGAGGATTGGACCTTCAACAATCAATGTACACGAGTTCCGACCAACGGCGCCGGGACACAGTCCTGGTCTAGGGCACTCACTGAAGGACAAGGGCGTTGATAAGAACGTATAAATGTTATTTGTGTGGTTTTACAAATGTATGTATGTATGTATTTTGTTTATGTATTCTTTTCCCCACCCGTTCTATTGATGTATATGCATTGCATGTGTTGTTCATATGAAGCAATAAAGGCAGTGACATCCCTGCAGAATTGTTATCTGAATGTATCTACTATTATTGTTTGTGTGTGTTTGTTATCATTTTGAGTATGTTTTTCATTTGGAGATTGTTGTGTGAATAATAATGTACCAATGTTGTTCTGTATATATATATATATATTTTCAATCTCTCTGTCTCTATTTCTCAACACACGTAAGTAATCGCATGCATGCATGATCTATCTATGATCAATCAAATTAATTCAGATGATGATATATATTTCAATCAGAGTTATAGTTTCAGTGATAAATACATAAATCTTAGTGGGTGGTGGTGTTTTTTTTCCCTTTTCATTTAGGAATCACTGAAACTTCTTTTAATCAAAATCCAAAAGAACAATTTGCACATGCAGGCAACATGCATGCCAACAATGAAGAACAAAGATTTTTTTAAAATAAAGACTTACACAGCAGAACATCTTAATCAGGATGCCAAGTGCAAAGTTTACAAATAGACAAACATTTGCATAAACTTTTAGATAGACTTTGGTGTGAGTCCATCAAAAAATTTACAAAGTATGAACAAAATTTGTATGAAATATATAGATACGCCCACAATTTCACTCAAAAAAAAAAGAAGATTTGTATGAAAGGTAGGTACGAGTACCTTCTTTTATTATAGAAGAATTAACGACGAGGAAAAAAAAAACACTTTCATACCAAAATACAGAATTAGTATCAATATTTCAGACACCTGAGATGCATGAATAATTTCTTGGAATCCCCAACATCATTGCTGCTGTGATTAATCATGCACGCCCACAATAAAACTTGTTAAAATACAATTTCACAATGAGATGGAAGATGAATTTCTTATAGATTGTTTGTACATGCAAGATTTTACTAAAAATGACTATCTGTATTTGATAATAGATGAGTTCTAATTTAGAATTGTAGCATGGTCGGGCTTGAACCTAGACTTCAATGATCGACTAAAAACTTTTCAAATATGAGGGTTTGGGTCAAATCCCACCATTTACTGAAATTATAAGGCTCGTTTGGTAATTCTAATCCAAAAGAAGAATTTTTTCTTTATGTGAAAGGTAAAAATTTTGCATAAAATATGTAGAAATGAATACATGAATAAAAGATGACAAACACATGCCATAACTGGCCCATAGAGTTTCTCAACTATAAGAACATTTTGTTATACAGTTTGTTCCTATATATATCAATGTCATTTTGACTAACTATTTAATAAACAAAACTTATTTGTTTTTGTTTATTTTGAATATAAACTTCAAAATATAATTTGTTTGGTTTACACAATTTTAATTACTTGATAATTTTTTGTCAACATTTGCGGGTGCGTTTGGTTGCACGATTACAAAACTAATTTTGCAGGAATCTGCGTTTTAAAACCAATTTTGCAAGAAGTTCACTCCCACCTCTGACTTTTAAAAATCGCAGCTTTTAGACACTGTTTGTTTGAAATTTTCCTATAGAAAGCTGCTAATATCACGATTGCAGAAACTGTTGTCTGTTTCCTACAAACGCAAAAGTTGTTCAATCGTGCAACCAAACGCTACCTTGAAAAAATTAGTTGAGTCCATCCCAAAATAAAAGTGCACATGGCTAAGCATTTTGTGTGATGTGTTGTGTTTTGGATTGTGTTCTTTGTCTTAATGATGATTTCAGATTTTCTTCCATGTACATGGTTTTATTTTAAATCATGAATGTTCACAAGTATACATTTCAATTACTTTGTGTTCTCAACCAATACGTCAGAAATTTTACTTTTATCTATATTCACATTGAAAAGAGGGCGGGGAAAAAGACAAGGGCTTTGGAGAGGAGATCCAAGTCAACCAGTGGAACTTGTAGAATTGAAACCTGAACCCTTGTTGGATGCAAACTATAGAATATAAGGACAAACAAATTTTACATTGCGAGATGCACCTCGTTTGCTTAGGGGAAAAAAACTAATAGACATGCTCGGATAAGTTAGTATAATCTCTGATGGTAATTTCACGGGGATGGAATAGCTTATCTATGACATGCAATCCAAAAAAAAAGGATTATAAATCAAATTAATGACGATAGAATAAGAAAATGTAATAATTGGAAACTATGTGATAGCTATCTATCCCAGAGTACCAATCTATCCGAGATAAGACTATGTTGCCCCCCAAACAGGGGCTTAGTCTTTCCTAAAGGGTAATATATATACTGTGTGTCCTTTATACTCAGGAGTCAGAACACTGAAAGCAGTCCAACCAAAATTTAGGAAAACGATGAAGGGAGGATTAAATTCATAATTCATGCAACCATATGGACAACTAAGATAAATTTGACAATGGAGTCTTTGAATACCAATCTAAACCAAGGCTTCAAAATGCTAAACAGAAAATCGACTATATACTTGGCAAAAGGAGATGATATCCAAACAAATTACAATCAATGGCGCTCTTAACTTGGCTGAAAATCATGACGTAAACAAATAAAGATTTGATCAGCAGAAAACAATTTTTCTACATCGAAATTTTTCCAGGCTTTAGACAGAGCTCGGCAGAAGAATTGGAGAACTTATGGAATTAAAAGAACCAATATGGACAACTAAGATAAATTTGACAATGGAGTCTTTGAATACCAATCTAAACCAAGGCTTCAAAATGCTAAACAGAAAATCGACTATATACTTGGCAAAAGGATATGATATCCAAACAAATTACAATCAATGGCGCTCTTAACTTGGCTGAAAATCATGACGTAAACAAATAAATATTTGATCAACAGAAAACAATTTTTCTACATCGAAATTTTTCCAGGCTTTAGACAGAGCTCGGCAGAAGAATTGGAGAACTTATGGAATTAAAAGAACCAATAGTTAAAACATTATATACAATACATAACATGATAATATCTCCAAACATGAGTGTTGAAAAGAGACCAAACTACATGTAAGTATCATTGAATGGATAAAAAAGTCAGGGGATTGGTGCCTAACAAAATACATAAGTGGAGAAAAGGAACCAAGATTAGCGCACATTACCTTTCAACGATTGCCGGGAATTGGTTAAAGCCCTTGGTATGTTACTACTCACTGCATAAGCAATCTGTAGGCCTCATTGGTCATCTCCAGTGCATATTCAAACCCTACACTGTTGGCACAATCCCGGAATTCATCCATATCTGCATTTGGAATCTGGATGCCAACCAATACATTCGCCCCTGTTTCACCCTGTCAAAGGAACCGAGAGCATTGAAAGTTGGGAAATGATATTAGTCTGCTCAGGTATGGAGTTAAGATGAACATAAGCACAATGCATGCACCAAAAAAAAACAACTTGCCATCAACTATAGCGGATGTTTAGAAGTATTCTATCTATGTCTCATCATGAATTTCCCAATATGCATTTCTGTTTCTAATGATACCTAGGATACAAGCCTTGGCATGCAATATTGAGTCAATCTTCTACACCCCAACTATAATGTGTAGAAAATTGCACACACCAGAAGAAATGGATGGAAAGGCCTGTTAGTCTTCCTGGTTCAAAACCTAATGAATAACAATGATACATCAACATCTCAAGAAGCCAGTACATGTCATTTGTATCTACACAGTTACCCACATTTGTGGGCATCTTCATTCTCAGATATCGAATGTCCTCTTTTCCATTAAACACATGTTAACGAGTCATCTTATATGACGTGTAGCTTCTTTTCTCCAGTCACCCGTATTTCATGTGAGGCCCACAATAACACAAAAATGTAATGTTCAACAAGAACCTCAGAAATAAGGATATAAAAACATAAGTCTAAGAACATGTGACAACTGGACACTAAAGCATGGACACTGGCTGTCACATTTCTGTACTTCTGGTTTGCACTTTCTAACCAACATTTTATGACCAACAGGGCATGAATATGCAACACACTTCTTCATAACTATATGTGGTAGCATATACATAGATGTTCTTCATTCTCAAGTAAGGACATGCGTTCTTAAAGAATAGAATAACACACTCTACCAAGATTTCAAGGAACCTGGGTTCAATTAAAATCTACAGATTGGGATGCAACTTAGAAACATGTCCTTTGGTTTTAAAAGAAGCAACCAGAAAGGACAGGCTACAATTAAAACAATAATGCTAAAGAGAACAGGAAGGAAACAGAGTAAATTTAAAACCTGTGCTCGATAATGGAACAGACTGATATTCCAACGAGGGCTGAAGGCATTCAAGAATTTCATTAGAGCACCTGGCCTCTCGGGGAATATAAATCGGCAAAGAAGTTCATTTTCAAGATTTGAACGGCCTCCCATCTGAAAATTTTCACAAAAAGTGTAATAAATCATCTATATATATTTAATTTACCCACCAGAAAACTATTTTTTACAAACGAATGAACTATCAAGTGAAATTTAAAACCAACTAATATATCATAAAGTAAGCTGACAAAAAAAATGCATTAATCTTCATATAACTTATAACAATAGACATTTTATATTATGCTAATCTGCAGAAGAATATAAATGACACATGAAAGTTGTGGTGGGCTTGACCACACATCAATATGTGCATACATCTCAGATTGCACAGGAGAGGTCTTCCTTTCTTGTTTCATCTTTTTACTGCTGTATTTGATTTTTTTTATGTGTTTTCTTCTTTCTTTTTTAGGTGTATGTTGTTGTTGTCGTCGGTTTTTTTTTTTTTTTTTTTTGTGCGTGTTTTTAAGTGTTTTGTGTTTGAGTGTGTAAGGAAGAAGGGTCGGTGGTGGTCAATGGTTGGGGTATTAAATGGAAGAAAGCAGAATGTTTACATATATCAGAAACTGTGCTTAGAAAAGATATGTGTGATATGAGTCAGTAAAATTAAAATTTTCCTATATTTTAACATATCTTTTGAAGTTTACATAGAATTATACTCTGCAATGAACTGAACAGAATGATTGCTTAAGATGCCGATAGATGGTTCATATTCTTGATAATCTCCAGCAGAAAGAAAGCGTGCGGGA
This sequence comes from Acorus calamus, assembly GCA_030737845.1. Lineage (NCBI taxonomy): Eukaryota > Viridiplantae > Streptophyta > Magnoliopsida > Acorales > Acoraceae > Acorus > Acorus calamus. Next base: position 38,583,185 of record CM060863.1, on the reverse strand, counting down.
AAGCTAGCTAAAGCCAGAAATATATTCCTGTGAATGCTATTGTTAGAAAATTTTGCCTGTATTAAAAAATATATTTATATCAACAGCTTCCTACGATCTTGCTGATAAAAAAAGATGATATAAACAGGTCCCTACTTTTATTCACAGGATTGAATTATTAGCATTTGGAAATAGGAGACCAAGCGGTCTTTATATGGCAATAAGGCATCCTCAGATCTCTTTCATTTACCTTGTACTCTTGGAAACTATTTGTTACGAGGACAATAAAAAAAACTATGTAACCTTCAAATTGTGTCCGATAAGAAGGATTGCTCAAAGAAATAAAAAAATGCTCCACAAAAACATTAATGTGGTTTTACGATGTTTACCTGATATCTACCCACTATAGAGCAAAATTCCTAAGAGTCCATTTGATGGGCAAAAGAGGGACCTTTCAGCCAGTCTTTGGACATGATTACTTGGTGGTAAGGAAACTTATTGTAACGATTAACAGGCTTTAGCTCATGCAAACAAAGGGCAAATTTGAAATTTCCTATAGTTTAAAAGTGCCTAAAGAAAAGTAGGTAAACGTAAATGTGCTTTTTGTTTTAGTCTAAAGCATAATTTTCATTCTTATACAACCTTGTAGATATATAATTAAATGATATATTAACATTACATCAAGAGGATGTTTAAGCTGGTAATCCACTAAGCACCCTACAACATTGATACATCTAGAGAATACAATTTTCATATTCACCATTCAAATTCCCTCCATTTCTTTTACCAATTACATATTAGTAAACTACCATTAAACGTTGTTTCAGTTATAAAGCCAAATAAGCAGAAGAATAAAAAAACAAAAGAAAAATAAATTGGTTCAGTGAGGCATCCTACAAGATGACGTAGATGATCTTTTGCCAAGTCATTCTCAGTCAGATCAATAGTCTTGAGTTGAGAGTTTTCCATCCTGTCCATCATTGCTTCCAGTTCACCAACAGTATGAAGACCAACACTACAAAAAGGGCAAAGACAATATGGTACACATTAAAAGATTCAAGGGTCTTCTGTTTCTCCATATAAGTTTATTACAACATAAATTATTACAATTATAACCAGCAACAAGTAAAACGTTAAAAATTATGCAAGCAGATGAAATTCCTACCTGTACAGAACAAGTGCTTCCCCTTTACGAGAATCATATCTGTATTTGAATTCTGTGATGTTCATTGGACCAACCTATGAATAGAGATTAACAATCAAATGAAAAAGGATTATAAAGCTTCATATATTGATATAGTGCCTTCCATAACTTACAAGCTCACAAAATTTTTTGAAACTTCCTTGTTCCTCTGGCATAAAAGTTGCAAGAACAGCCTCTCGTTTTCGACCAACATCAGCAAGTTCAGTTACCAACCTCAACCTATCGAAGTTCATGTTGGCCCCACTAGTTATTGCTACAACTGTTTCACCTTTTAGACCATAGTATTTGCAGTATGCTTCTGCACCAGCCAGAGAAAGTGCACCAGCTGGTTCCAAGATGCTTCTTTTCTCCTCAAACATATCCTGCACTTTCATTACAGTATAAGGACACCAAATTTCAAGTGATTGTGTTCTTCAATGCACAACTTCACCAAACGCATATAGTCACGAAATAAGTTCAGTATCATTACAAACTCCAGAATATATAAAATAAAGACAACAGTATTTGAAGAAGCTGAAGTTGGAATCATTTTGAACAGGCAAAAGAAAGCCGCTAAATTATATTCCTACAAGTTGGTCACTTGACCAAGGAAGTTTCAATGCGACATCTGGTATATAAAATAATTAGAGGAAGTGGGGCTGCTGTTCCTGCCTAAACATTAACAGATAGGTTTTTCAAAAAACCAAGTTAAGATTTCAACCAAGATCTGCAACATCACTATTAATGAATGGTTCTTTATTTTTAGGACAACAGGAGATTGTTCAATCTGGAAAGAATTGTGCCAAAGTACCATGCATTGTACGTGCATTTAACAATAATTGATGCATGTCTTGAGGGCTTCCTAAATCAGGAATTATGATAACTAAACCAACAATATACTGCAGAGAAAAGATTAAAAAACGAGGCAAACTTGTTAACCACTGAAATGCGACAAAATCACCTTTATTGATGCACATATAGTGTCACGGCCAACCAATACTACTCCATCCACTAAATCACGGGATAAACGAAATGTTTCCTCTCCAACTACTTTCACTGCAACACCATCAGCAAAACCTCCCACCTGATCGAGCATGATCCTCTCCCCATGGAATAAAGACAATGCCATTGCATTGGCATCAGAAGGCTCCACTCCAATGATCTTCACCTGAATAGAATATTTGATGAATGAGATATTACCAAAGGGTTTATGCCAGAGGAAACATCCATGTTGAAAATTCAGGATTATATGTGCAGTCTTCCTATAGTTTGATATCACAACACCCGACAGCCGACAAATAATTTTTACATAAACTCTGGATCAGGGAGAAAAAGGAAGAAGACAATGACAAAGGTCAAATTTTCTTTATAAGATGGCAAGGATGTTGACACAGGACAATGGTGTGAACAAAAGGCAAGCATCAAGTTTAACCATGTGCCACATTGGGATGGGATCTATGGAAAATATATGTAGACGCAACAAGCTATAGAATAGAATAAAATGCAGACATGTGAAATTTGGCTCAAAAAGCAGCATCTCTGCATTTTCACATAATGGATACAGAAGTTTTGACCAAATTTAGATATAGTTCCCAGCCCACAGTTCAGGAGTCCTTAGCACAAAACCAAATTATTTCAACAGATATGTTTCGTCAGATCATATATAGCATTTTGTCAAACTGTAAATGACTGAAACAAAGCTGAACCACAATTAAATTCAGTCCTCCACATATCCTACTGTAAGCAGAATACATACGTAAGCATACACAAGTGCATCTAAATAGAGGAGCACCAAGACAAAACCCAATAAAATTCAGTTTGAGGACACCTATATACCCATCATCATAGATAATATAAGAATATGTAACAGACCTCCGGACGAACTCTTTTCACATAAGTTGCTATGCCTGCTATTAGCCCTCCACCTCCCACTGGCACAAAGATGGCATGCAGTGGTCCTTTCAACTGGCGAACAATTTCCATTCCAATAGTTCCCTGCCCTGCAATTACATCTGGATGATCAAAGGGAGGTATGAACGTTCGACCCTCCAGCTCAGCTTGTTGCTTAGCATAAGATTGTGCTTCATCATAGGAATCCCCTATTAGAACCACTGTTGCACCCAACCTCTCAACAGATTTCCACTGAAAATTAATTGAACAAAAAGAAGCAAAAAATGTTATTAAGGCAAAGATAAAACTCTGAAAGTGGAGACAAATATGATCAAGTTTAAAGACAAATATTGCAAAAGAAACTAAAATCTTATTTGTCTGCATGATTTAAAAATTATTTCCTCATTCTGGGAAAGTAAGAACTAGAGAATTGATAATTCTTAGAGTTCCTATTCAAAGAAACTGTTTCTCCAATATATAAATCCAATTGCTTTAGGTAATTCATTTTTTCCGTTCCACAAAAAAAAAGAATGTTATGTGGGCTTCAAATATGCATGTCCAAGCAGTATCAGTTCCCAAAATTTATAGGAAAGATTTTGCATCAATAAGTATCTTGAACCTTGATTTCTGGTGTTGTAACAGGCATGACGATCACAGCATTGCAACTTAGTCTTTGAGCTGCCAATGCAACCCCTTGGGCATGATTCCCAGCTGAAGAGCAGATAACACCCCTATCCAACTGCTCCCTGGAAAGTTTGACCATCATATTATACGCTCCTCGCAACTTGAAAGAGAAGACCTGTCCAAAAAAATATGATTAACCATAAAGTAATGCCCCACACACGCGCGCACATTTAATGAACTGATATAAGTGACCCGATTTAAAGATGCACCAATGATACCATATTCACAAACTAATATACAGTGCACCAATCACTAAATACCTGTGTATATAATAACTGTCAAAAAGAAAAAAGAAAGATATTGCATTGGTTAGTCTTACCCTCAAATCTAAATAAAATTATAAACATCTATCTTACAAATCACATCTACTTAAAACTACGGTTAGTCATTGTCACAAAATAATCAAACCGTCCCTGTCTAAATTTAGATGTAGATACATTTCCAAAAAGAATTAATATCATCAAATCAATTTTTTTCAAAAAAAAATTTCAATCAGAAGGCTTTCCTCAGTCAAAAGACGACAAGAATATCCCACCATCCCATTCAAGTTTCAAAACCCACATATTTATTGAAAAAAAACAAAAAAAACAAGCATCCCAATACATGCTTTTAATCTTTCATACATGACACACAAATAAAGAGAAACCCACTTCTTACGTTTACATGACAAAAACAAAAATTGACCCATAATTTATACAATCAATTCAATCCAACCTATTCACCTATAATAAAAAAAAAACAAAAGGACTTACAGGCTGCAGATCCTCCCTCTTGAGCCAAACACTGCAACCGATCCTCTCCGACAGCTTCGGCGCGAGTTGCAGAGGCGACTCGATCGCGACGTCGTAAACCCTAGAGGACAGGATGTCCGTCAGGTAAGCCATGGCGTTCGGCGCACCCTCCGCCGCCGCCGAAGAAGAAGAAGACGAGACCGTCCTCTCCGATATCCCGCCAAGGCACCCGCTTTCATACTGCAACGAATCGCTCGAGACCTTTTTCAGCTGAACAACCGCCGAAGAAGACAAACCCGTTTTCTTCTCCTCCGTTTCTATCGAGGTGTCCGTGGCGGCGGAGGCTTTTGCGGAGAGGATCTTGGATGGCCTGGGGCAGGGGAGGGAGAGAGTGGAGGCACGTGCAGGGTAGCGGAGCGTCGGCACGTGTGGCGGCGGAGAGAAGGAGAGGCTCTCCATGATGAGGGGGGTCGCGCCGCCGCCGACGCCGCTGGTGGCGGCGGTACGGTGTCGGTGATTAGTCTGTTACGGGGAAGGGAGGGTTTCGTGGGAGATTCAGGGGACGAGATTTTATTGGATGTTCAATAATGGAGTTTTATTATATAAAAAAAAAATTAAAAAATTTTGGTATGCTTTCCCCCAAACTAATTTTACTGAATGAATAATTTTTAATAATTAATTAAATTGAATATTAATTAATGGAATTGGAATTTTACTGAAGTATTACCAAAGGCATGATAATATCTCTAATTTTACAGGTAACAGGACCCTCCGCCAAATCCATATGTAATGTTCTGATTTTAGAAATTCAATTATTAATATTTGGCTAATTAGTATAATAAAAAATTTAAAGGTTAAGACACATATCAATCAAAATGCATTAATAAATTTTTTATAAATAATTTTATTTTAATTAATGAAAATATTAATTCATTAATGAACATGAATAGGATTCTCATCAGTGTATTTAGTGATATAAATAATTATTTAGAAATTATTTAGATTGTTGAATTATGTGTAAGAAATAAATTTTTATATGTTTAATTAGGGGGGTAGTCGATTCGGATTTTAATAGATTTATGTGGACATTATTTAAGTGATGGACTTTCACAACTTTGTGAACTTTTACACACTTTCACAGATTTTTGTAGACTTTCACAAATTCACTCTCACACACTTTCACATACTTTCATAGACTTTCACAGATTGACTTTTATGGATTTTCATAAACTTTTATAAACTTTCACATACTTCTATAGACTTTCATAGACTTTGGTAGACTTTCACAGATTGATTTTATGGACTTTTATATACTTTTATAAACTTTTTACATACTTTCATATACTTTTGTAGACTTTCACATATTGACTTTCATATACTTTTACGGGCTTTTACAAACTTTTGCAAACTTTCATAGATTGATTCTTATGTACTTTTAGATTTTTCAAACTTTCACATATTGATTCTCAAGGAATTTCACAAACTTTTGTAAACTTTCATAAATAGATTTATATTGATTCTCGTAAACTGTACTTTTGTAGACTTGTTTCATATTTTTAAAATAACAAATATTCAAATTTAACACGAATTATTCACACCCAACATAAAATATAATTTACTATAGTAAATATCGATCTTTATGTATATGAAATGTATATCGATACAAAAAAATCATTTAAATTTATTTGTGCTTCGACATATGCTGTTTTATTTGTTGTGTTCGGGATTTAATGTGTGCCCATGAAGATGAATGTGAGTTTTCTATCTTCACATTTATAGTCAGTTTTTTTTTCATATTACATTCTTTTAGAAACAATACAACCCTGTGACCTAGCTACTTGTGGGTAATTTCAGAATTAAGGGTTTGTTGAATCATAAACATGTATAATGCTATGTAGATATCAACGCAAGAACAATATGCTTTAGTTAGAAAAAGAAAATAATGGTGGATGATCTAGGTATATATTATATAATATACAATAATGAAATGATTGATTACAACATAAATAAATCCACAATTCTCATATATTTATCAAACATATGAGATAATATCAATATTTCATTAATCTACATATTCATTAAAAAATGATAAATAGAGAAAATATGAAAAAAATTATGAATAAAATATGAAAGACATTAAATAACCATCATCCATAAAAGAAAAGAGTTTTGTTAAAAGAAAAAAAGTTCATGAGAATCCTACCCATTTTGAAATGACATTTTCCTTTATATTTCTCTATCTAAAGTCCACAAAAGTCCATCACTTAAGAAAGTCTTTACAAATCCTGTTTAAATTGAATAACGCATGACAAAATGTCTAATATGAGGAGCATCAATTGAATAACACTGGACTTTTTGTCAACGACAAAATGTCTCAATTGAATAATACTAGACTATTTGTTCACGAAAAAATATCTCAATCGAATAACGCTGGACTCTTTGTCAACGAAATAATGTCTCAATTGAATAACATTGAACTTTATGTCTATGAAATAATGTCTCAATCGAATAACGCTGGACTTTTTATTTATAAACAAATGTCCTAATTGAGTAACTCAAGATTTATAAATTCATAAACATGAACATTTTATCCACGACAATCCTAATTGACTACCTCTGTTATACTATTTTCATGATCAGGACAATCTCCAAGGTGGATGCCATTGCATGCCCAAGGTGGACAAATCCTTTACAAACACAATGAGAACTATTATTTAATAGTTCTATATATCTCAAATAAAAAATTATTTTTCATTTTTATGAGCCGGTCATACATATTTTATTTTTATAAATATACATGTTTCAATATATGAAGTGTTGTACATTTTAAAACATGTAAGGATCCAGATAATATTGTCCTTGACGTTATGCAAACATACTATAAACCAGCTCACTTCACGTCTTCACCCCAATCTCCATCTAAGGAAACTATTTCAAGACCAAAAATTCAAAATGGTGACAGACCAAGGAACAAATCTCCTCCACTGAAGGAAACCATTTAAATCAGCAATTTAAAATAGAAATCCCTTGATGCATGCATCATCTAAATGGAAGAATAATTACATTAGTGATATTCCTTGATTTGCTTTGATTTGATTTATGCAACAAATTTCTCAAGATAAGAAAATTTAATTTGTCATTTATGAAGAATGTATAACAATATGAATCTCTGGGAATTCTGAATGGAATGTCGACCTTAATTTGACAAATCCCATTTTATTCAAAATCTTCTCACTCACTTACATCAAAGACAAAATTAATCAAAGACAAAATCTTGTCACACATAGAGAGGCATACTGTATAATAAACATAGGATTCTAATAGTAATCTATCCAACGATAAACTCACATCAGAATGACTAGGAAAATGATAAAACGTGGAGGAAGATTATTATCCAACGATATAATAAACAGAGGATTCTATTAGTAATATATCAAACGATAAACATAGGATTTTCAACCACAAGATTTTTTAGCATAAAAAGAAAAATTATGGTTTGAAAAGCCAAACGCGAAAAATGTGTTTGAATGTGTGTTTCAAAATTTTTAATTTTTCAAACGTAAAATCTACTTAAACTTATATTCAAATGGACTCTTAAATAGACTTGATTCCTGAAAACAGCATTTTTTACGTTTTTTAAAAAACAACATACATTTTTAATTAAGTTAATTTTTAAAAATATCTTTAACAGTACTTTTTAATTTTTTACTTAACTAAAAATAGAATCTAAGGCATTCTAAATGTGTCTAAAGTTTTAGATTGAGTATATATAATTCATCATGATTTATAATTGACTGCACGTACTTAGAAAAATGGTGGAGCACAATGATGAATGATTGCAGGTATTGGCACGTGGTCAAAACTAAAAAGAAATGTACACAAGACTACGCATCAACCATCCCCTAAAACGAATATAAACAAAAAATTAAAATCAAATAATATTCAATAGTAGTCTCTTACAAAGCTTTAATTTTTTTTAACAAGTTAATTACGTTTATGCAGCTTCAAGTACTTTTTCTTATATCAAATCAAAACATGCATCAAAGAACATAGTAAGAAAAGCTAAAACAATTCAATAGCAATTCTTAATTAGTCCAAAGAGTGAGAGATCTCCTTGAAGAGCTCGACATGCTCCCCGGAAAGCGCCAAGAAGACGTCGACGGCGCCCTTGTCCTTACAGGACGGCACGAATATCAGCAGCCCCTCCACGGGCAGGTTCGGCGGTAGGAAGGCGCAGGGCCCTCCGGTCCCGAAGTCCAGGTCATGGAAGTTGAACCTCAGCCAGCTATCCACCTCGAGATTCGGGCACAGCGAGTTCCCTGCCTCGGGCGCGGTGGCCGACAGCTCTCCTACTTCTCCTGTACTAATCATCTCCCCAAAGTCGATGAAAGACCTGAAGTAGGCCTCGTCGACCTTGGCAACCGAGTCATGGATGGCCTTCACCACGTACGCATGGCTCTCCTTCAGGATCTCTCCCGTGCTCAGCCTCGGGTAGGCCCAGAGGACCAGGTTCCCGAAGAACTCCATCGGCACCGCCGGTTCCCTCATCCGGGCCCGCCCGTTCACCGCCACCCTCACCTGGCTCGACTCGCCCTCGCCGAGCCCACGAGCCTTCGTTATCTTCTTCCACACGTGCGCCAGCAGGCACTCGAACGTGCTGCACCGCCTCGTCGGCACCGCCTTGTCCTCCGACACCATCCTCTTCAGCCCTGATACGAACTCCGCGGAGTAGTGCACCACCAGGTTCTCGATCACCGAGCACGAACGCGGACTGGGCCCGCCCGAGTCGTGCCCGTCCTTGAACTCGATGGCCCGATGGTTGAACTCGCTCCTTGGCGGGCTGCGCGGCACGGACACTGCAGCCCTATCCAGATACGGAAACGAGTCCATGCCCAGCCCGCGGACCGCCTCGGCCCAGCGCACGAGGAACCCGCTCATGGAGTGCCCGTCCGCGGCCCGGTGGTGCGAGGTGACGCCGATGACCAGCCCGCCGCACGCGAAGCGGTTGAGCTGGACCTGGAGGAGGTACTCCACCGAGGCGTCCGTCGGGGGGTGGAGGAGGGCGAGTTCGTCGGACGGGTCGAGGGGGAGCCTGTCGGCGAGAGTGTCGGCGGTCCGAGTCTCGATGACTCGGACCCCCGCGTTGTTGAGGTGGATGGAGGGGCGGTTGTTGTTGGGGTCCGGACACATGCGGCTGGAGAGGTGGGGGAAGTGAGAGAGGACCTTGGAGAGGCCGTCTTTCATGGCGGAGTTGGTGGGCATGGGGGCGCGGAAGGCGTAGAGGGTGGCGACGTGGAGGTCGAACGCCGCCTCATCGAAGATGGTGAGGGGGACGTAGGTGTCCAGGAGGGGATGTGGGGGTGATGTTGAGGATGGTTTTAGGATGGAAGTGCTGGTGGTCTCAATGTCACTGCTAACACCCATGGTTTTTGTTCGATTGATGAGAAAAGATTTGAGTGACTAGATTTGGTATTCTTTTGTTGTGGAGTGGTGGTGGCTTTGAATGGTGGGAGAAGGTGAAGGTGAGTGTTTACTCTTTATATAGAGAGAGGGGAATTGGAGATCACGCGTTCTACAATGATGGCGTTGGCTAAGATGATGCAAATGTTGGACCGTCAATATTGATACGTACGTAATATTGTTGTGTTAGGAGAACAGAAACCGTGGGACATGGTCAACACCCACTTCTAAAACGATGTCTCGCCAATTTTATATTTCTGATCAATTATTAGTTCTGCTAATTAAAAGTATGATTTATTGTTACGAAACACCAAATTTCATCTAATGTTTCACCAAATAAGTTGGGCACTCAGACCCACCAAAGATTTTCATTGTCAAGACTATATTCAACTCTCTCAAGATACTTGTTGGACCAATATTATGCAGATGGTGAGGAAGTATTGGGCTCTCCGAGTCACCGTATTTGTTGCGGTACAGTGGAGGGCTAGGAATCCTTTTATTTTCCAACGCCAATGATGTCATCCTCGATGGGTCGCAAGTTGGGCACTGTCTCATGCATTTGAATGCATTAACTATTTAAGCAAGGAGGAGTTACCTCTGAGAGTCCTTCCTCAGCAGTTACGCACACATATATTATCCATATCCACTCCCTCTTTGGATAAGGTATATGCGTTTGTAGATGGAAGTGTTGACATGCACACCAAAAGGGCGGGGGCTGCGTCGGCCAGCATAGGATAATAGATGCGAGATTTCAGTCTTGGCCCTAGGCCATCCCGCTTCGGATGGAGGCGGAGGCTATTAGAATGGGTATTCTTGGTTCAATGTCGATGGGTTGCCAGGATACCGTTATTTGCACTGATTCCTTGTCGATGGTCTCCATCCTTGATAGCACGGCAGAGAGTCCACCGCATATCTATCACATAATTTGTCGTATTCGGCAATTGGCTTTCTCTCTCTATTACATCAAATATGCCAAGGTGGATCACCATTTTGTTGGTGGCCCGGAGATACTAACTCGGCTTGCTCGGAATCGACAAATTTCATCACCGAAAAATGCTCTTCAGTTCGCAGAAGTATGGGATCTCTTGGGTCCTCTGTTGTCCTCTTTTGATATATGTATACAATCGTTACATGTGAAAGTTTTTGGGCTGCTGTAATGTCTCGTATAAGGGGATGATATATTATATGATGTAAGCTGCCTTTGTGGTAGGACTGCAACTTGGGTCGGGTTGAACCCGATTTGTACATGGGTTGGGTTGACCAAATTGGGTTCGGGTTCGGGTTGACCAATTCGGGTTGACTCACAAATCGGGGTGGGTTCGGGTTGACCTCACTCACAACCCGATCCAACTCGAACCCGTAAATTAATAGTTAAAAAAGATCATGGCCGTCCATTATGTAGCTTCTAATATGGGTAGTCCAAATTTTAGGTAAACTTAGCTAATCTTACGGGTTGGGTCGAGTTGATTTATGTAATTTACACGTCATGTTAGAAATTCGAGTTGGGTCGAGTTGGTCTAATTCGGGTAGAAAATCGGGTTGGGGTCGGGTTAGTCCAATTCGGGTTAGGTTGGGTTGGTTCGGGTTGGTCCAATTCGGGTTGAAAATCGGGTTGGGTCAGGTTAGGGTTGAGTAATTTAAAATTCGGGTTGGGTTCAGGTTGGGATTGAACCCAACCCGCCCGAGTTGCAGCCCTACTTTGTGGCCTTTCCAACAAAAATAAATAAATAAATAAAAGACTATATTTCTAGTCTGCCCCTCTGTTTGAAAGCAATCAATTTTGGGTGTTTTATTCTTTTCATTTTTTGAAAAGCTGATGATAGGGGCACTTCAGGCAGGTTTTGAAGCCCTCATAGTTTGTGTGTCTGATAAATATATATTATTATTATTATTACTACTATATAAAAGTCTCTTACTTTAAAAGCTGTCATTTGACCATTTTATCCTGGGAAATCCATTCAATTCCATTACAATATTTTCACACCATCATTTGATCATTTTACCCCTACAATTCTATTCAATCCCATGAAAATCCATTCACATCATTTTAATCAAATTCATAATTTGTTTCAATACATACATTTTATCGTATAATATATTTATTAACTTATAAAATTAGATATCATAATATTATTAGGATAAGAGGATCGATGCTTATAAAATGAAATGATATTTAAAATATAATTCACTATTATAAAATGAAAGGATTTATAAAATATAATTAATTTATAATTAAAATTATATATCATAATATTATCATAATAAGGGGATGCTTATAAAATGAAAGAATATTCAAATATAATTCTTATTCATATTTTTATTAACATTCAGTTGCAACATATGATGCATGAACTATTTAAATTTTAAATAAACCTTACATATCCTATTCATATTTTAACATTACATATCCTATTCATATTTTTTTAAAATGATAATGCATGGGGATCCTATTCACATTTTAAAAACCTTAAAAACAATGCAATAAATACTATATGCATGGCATTAGTGTCAAATTTTATAATATTTTTTTAACACGAATGATGCATGACGCTCCTATTCACATTTTTGAAACCTTACAATGCATGGCGTTAGTGTTCAATGTCATTAATTTGCATAGAATTCCAAAATATTTTTCAATCACAGTCCATACCATTTAGTTGCATTTATGTAGATTTACATAGAAATATGGAATTCTCCAATGAATCCAACGGTGGGGATCACAAGATCAACTGCACATGAATCTTAATTAAAAAAATATGATCAATGAATTGGTTGAATGTGAAATCAAAATCAAAACAAAATGAAACCCACGGGCTCTCCACTTCCCCCTCTTAAACAACAACCCTCATATTCATTCCTTCACCATTCAATCCCTTGATCATTGGAATAAACCACAACACTCACATTCATCCCCTCACCATTCAATCCCTCATCTTTGAGAGATGCTGACAGATGCACTTCCAAGAACCGGCCTATTCATTCACATGCCATTGAATACTCATTCATCAACATCTTCATCCCCATCCCCATATATATGGATAAATGGATCTATCATCTGTCTCTCTTTTTTCTCTCTCAAAATTTCATCCCCATTTTTGTGGATAAATGAATCTACCATCTGTCTCTTTTTTTCTCTCTCTAAATTTTTTTTTCTAGGCTTAGGAAGCTGCATTATTCTTTAATATATATGATTGATACTTTGGTTCATATGATGAATTATATATTGTAGTTACATTAAAAATATTCTTTTTTCATTAGTTTCCCCCCCTTTTGGATGTTATTGGTAGTTCATTTGTCTTTGTGGCATTTTGATTAATATATCAGGAAATAAAAGAAAGTACAGAATAACTTGGCAGTTCAAAAAAAAACTGCCCACCACCCAGAGCTCCATTGTAGAAGAGCAAGCTACACTCGAACCCCGGGTCATGAGAAAACAATAAGCTTACTCCTCCTGGATACAGAGCAAGCCCCAGCCCCCCCCCCCCCCCCCCCCCCACACACACACACACACACACACAAAAGATACACTACATGCTCTTGCACAATTCACTGGGACCCTGCCAAACACAAGGTGATTACGCGCCAACCAAAGTGACCACATCACCACAGGTGCATGGCCAGAACTTTGGTATATGAAAATTGACTACGCTTGGTGCATAGCCACTATCGATTCAAATCTTTCAAATCCATGTCACATGTTTTATCTACTCATGACATTTTTTTATAATTTTAAAAAACTCCACCAAGTGTGAGCCGCATAGACTTGACTAAACAAATAAGAATAAAAAGTATCAACAAAACATGATAAACAAGGTTGAACAGATGCCCTGGTAACGGGGCCTTTCATAAAAAAAAAAAAGTTGAACGGAAGAAAGAAGAAAATATCTTATAAAATCATCTCCAATCTTCACTCAAACCTATATCAAATGAAATGATACTAAAAAAAATTTCAATCAAATGAAGTTTTGTTTACTCAAATCATCAACACCTATTTTTAGATGCATCAACGGTGGTCATTTTTAGATATCAAGGGACATTATTTGAGGAAAACTCAAGAACATTATAGAAGAAAATCAATATCAAGACTACAAACACTTTTTTTAAAATATTTTGAATCAAGATAATTTTTTTTAAAAAAAAGATCCGACTAAAATAGAAAATCATGAATGGATAACATCAATATCAAATCAGGCTTTTACTTAAAGTTTCAGTGAATTTAAGTAAAAATTTGAATAAGGATTGAAGATATTTTAAGTAAATGCATTGATATATCATATATCAGGTAGCTATCAGTATAATAAATTTTTGATATTCTATACTATGTTTTATGGTTACTATTTAGTAACACAAAAGAAGTTGAATTCAATGGGTGCCTAATTTTGATATAACTTTATGAAGTCTTCAGACGCGTTGGTGCCATGATCCAAGCATCTTCCTGCTGTTGCTGCGCACTGCCGAGCCAAAATGACCATTACTTTTTGTCAACAGAATTATGGTATTTGATTGATACAAGGGGTTTGAACTTTGTGAAGACCTGATTCCACCAAACTTTGACCACTAAAATTGATTAACTGGAACCCTTCAGTGTCTCCAATTTTAATTCTTTAATATTTTTAAGGCGTTTTGAATGTGGGTTTTAAACCCCCATTTTTGGAACTGCAACCCACTTTTAAAAGCGTTGTTTCTAGGGAAGTTTCAAACACGACCATTTTATTAAATAAAATACAAGGAACATAAAAAAAATTGTGCTTGTTGCCATCCCATTTAGATCCACGTACAGCGTTTCCACCGTAGAATCTGTCAGACGCGGATCCAAATGGGGTCTAATTAAGAGTTGTTACATGCAATCTATCGAAACTGTCATGTATACCATTCCTATATTTCAATAGCTATCTAATGAATATATATCTTGTTAATTTTCGTATTTATAATTTTTATAAGAGTATATACTCACTGGATGTTGTTTATTGTTATAAGAAAAATATTAAAACACTTACGAACAGGATTATGAACCGGTTGTTTCTAAAAAAAATTGGTACAAGAACCCTTCAAACTATTTTTTTCCCACTCTTCATAATAAAATCTCATTCTTTTTCAATAAGTGAAAAACTATATATAGTGACTGCTTCGATATAACATAGCTCCCCTTACTGAATACACAAGGAAATTATATGTAAAATTTTAAAAAGGGGCACAAGAGAAACACATCGTTCTCCTACTGTAGGTCTTGATTATCCGCTGTTCTTTTTTATGTTGTGATCGTGCTATGTTTTTTTTCTTGAACACGCCAATGTGCAAACTAATAAAATGAGTGGTTGAATTTGTTTTCATGGTGGGCCAATTTGATATTTTCTTATTATTACACATTAGAGTTCTCCCTTATATGTACTAGCTAATGTGCATGTGCGATGCACATGGATTATTTTGTTGATTTGAATTACAAATATTAACTATATTAAGTTGCATTAAATGTTTGTTAAGATAAGTCAGTAAAAATAAATTTGGATCAGTGACAAAAAATTAAAAAACGCGACCAACTTTTTAACCCAAAAGTTTTTAATTAATAAAAGTGAAACATGTCATCCTATCATTTTTTGTATTGAATACACATTGGTTGTCATATTTTAAGATTTTTATCCCATTAAAAAAAATAAAGAAAAAAAATTCAAAATTTTTGATACGCATGACACAACTCGATCATATATAATAACTTATCTAAAATTTAGCCCTCCACATGATTGCATAATAATCGTAACACTTTAATTCTCATTATGCATAAATTATAGTAGTCTTCTAACATGAATATTTGTTTGCTTCTGCACTTTCATACAATCTTATATAATGTTTATTAAAAAAATTGAACTCATTTATAATATAATTACAAAAAAATACATGCAAAGGGTTTCAAGAAATATAAATATATCCACAATCAAAACAAAGAGTTAAAAATAATTGAGAATACAGAAGAGAAGTGATCCACAACTATTCAACTATCTACATTATTTTTATTATACAACAATACCAATATAAACTAAAAAAAATGTACTTTAATGAGACAACAAAAGAAAAGAAAAAAAACATTAACCTGTTTAAGTAAAATGTGCTATGAGTTTATTGAAAATCTGGCAACTCCACAGGGCCATATAGGTTACAAACATGACAAGCAAAATTAATTCCCAATATGAAACTCAATGTAATATTGACAAAAAAAAAATGTAATTCGATGAGTCAACAAAAGATAAAATAAAAATTTAAACCAAGAGATCCATCTATATTAAACCCACAGCTAAATGCGCGAGAAAGAACAATATGTCTTAGGGTGCGTTTGGTTGCGCGTTACGCAGCGTTTGAGATTGTAGGAAACTGCTTTTGCAATCGTGCAACTAAACAGTTTTACTGTAGTAGCTTCATGCACACAGATTTCAAGCAAATAGTGTCTAAATGCTGGGAAAGTGAGCTTCCTGCATAATCAATTTTAAAACTCAAATTCCTACAGAATCAGTTCTGTAATCGCACAACCAAACACACCCTTAACTGAGTTTCAAAATCTAAGTTAAATGGAAGTATGGAAATGAAAGGATCAAAACCAATGAAATAAAACCAAACATAGAAAAGAAAAATAATAATTAATCAAACAAAAAAATATCCTCACATGAATCACAATGGAAAAACATGTATTAGTGATGTTTAGGGAATAACACAATAATAAGTCTTATACATATTTTGAATAAATTAAAATCAAACCGAACGATTCCAAAAGTATGAAACATAAATTGGAAAAATTAAATGAAAAAAATAACCCTGAAAAGTAAATGATGTTATATAATTTAAGGAAATGTGAAACCTATGACTTTAAGTTACAATTAAGCAATATTTGAATCATATAACAATAAAAAAATTCAATGGTATTAATAAAACTAAAAGAAATTGTGGGATTTATTCATAGTGCTATTTTTGTTAAAAAAATTGCATGACGTATTCAAGTGTGTTTATCAAAATTGGATAATATTCTATTCTCCATACTTATATATAGTTTTAAAAATAGAAGATAAATATTTGTCTTATTCTGTATTGTGTTTTCAAACTCAAATGATAGGTAGTCTATCATCGGTTATCTATAACTCAAATTACTTTAAAAAAAAGTGTTCTTATATGTGTTAGTCATATTTTTACTAGGGGTGGTAAACGAGCCGAACGAGCCGAGCTTTGACATGCTCAAGCTCGGCTCGTTTATAAACGAGTCGAGCCGAGCTCACGGGCCTCAACGAGCCTAGCATTTTTCTTTATTTTATGGTTTTTAGGGATTGAAAATAAAATTTAGCCTAAATGAGCCAAGTTAATTAGCTTAAACAAGCATAACTTTGTATTAATTTAATGTTCTGATTTTATAAAGTAGTTTAGTCAAACTTCAACTAAGTTTTTATAACACAAGCGAGTCAAATTTGAATACAAAATGAAGCTCGATCCAGGTCTCGAGCCTAACCGAGCTTTAAAACTTGTTCAAGCTCGTTCATTTATCTAAATGAACGAGCCTGAACGAGCTTAAACCAAGCCGAGCCCGAGCCGAGCCCGAGCGGCTTGGTTCGTTTACCAGCCCTAAATTTTACTTAGATTGTCATTAGCATATTTTTACTTTTTTTTGTAGTATGTTTTCAACCATGTGTTACTTATCCTTTTTGTGTATGTTTAAAAATAAATCCACATCTGTTTGAAAATAAAAAAATCAATATCTCATCAATTTGGATTTTATCAAAAGGAGTGTTTTTTAATTGAGTATCCAAAAATTGGATCCTATTATTATTATTTATTATTTATCAGTGTTATTTAAGTTTCACAAATCATACTTAATTATCCCAACATATTATAAGAAAAGAAAAGAATAAATTGAAATCAAACCAATCATTTTAGATGCGTGAGAATATAATTTAAAAAAATGAATGAAAAAATAACCCTACAGAATGAATAATGTTAATTAATTATTTATACAAATGTGAAATATATGAATATTAGTTATAGTGGACAATAGTTTATTAGATTGTGATTTGATGTACCGCATTACAAGTTACATGTCTTCTTAAAGTTTATAGCAAACTAAATAATAAAAAAAGAGATGCACTACATGATCTAGTAAAAAAAATAATGAACAGAAGAAACAAAATAGTAAATAAGAGTCGACATAACAATTCCACAACATATCTTTCACAAGTTATTATCATACTTTAATTGTATAATTCTAACAACAAATAAAAAGAAGAAACCATATGAGATAAAAATATTTTCCTTTTTATTGGGTGTAACCCTCCAAAAAAAAACCTTAGACATGTATAATATGAATACAAAATGGTCGGCTTAACCGCCTCCACGATGCTTCGATGATTATCATAAGATTAGAACTATCCACCAAAGATAAATAAATAAATAAAAAGAAATATAGAGAGAAATTAACATGAACCCGTTTGGAGATCTTTAGGAGACGGTCCGCACATCACCAATATCAACTTTTATATCCAAGCAGTGTTCATCTCCACCATGGCTGGTATGAATAAAATGTGTGAATCTCATTGAATTCTAAATTGAAGTAGTTCATAAAGAATTCAACAATACACAATTATTTGGTATTTATTGTTTCTTGAATGATGATTAAATTGAATTCAAGAATATGTATAGTCATATGACAAGTACAGATTTTCAAGAATTTAAAAAGACATACATTACGAAGAGATGGAGGGGGTGGATGAATGAATGAATAATGAATGCATTGAGTCATTTAAAGGAAGACAAACAATACAATCCCCTTTATTCTTAAAACAAATTTATTATTTGAAAATTCTTTTTTCTTAACAGTACAGACATGCCAAATTTTTAAAAATGAGGAACCAAAAGAAAAAATTTAAGCAACTTTATCATTATCAGTAAACTTATACAACTTTATTTTTGAACATTGTAGTAGGAATATATATCTTGCATGATACCCACATGTACAATAAATAAATAATTTAAATACAACAATAAATATAAACAATTTCTCTTTAAGGAAGCAAAGTTAATTATTAGGTCTCCTTTCCATTATGTTGGATGTTATGTAATAAAATCCTTCAAATACTTGAATAAATGGCATTATATGAAATAATTTTTTTATATATATATCATATTCAGGGACGTTGGTAACTTACTTGTTTTGGTTTAAAGGTGGTGTGGACGTAGAATATGATGCAACCAGATAAGTAGTTGAAGATAATACACTACAATAAGAACATAAGAAGATAAAGTCATAAATAATTGAAAGTATAATTAATATCACAAATAAATCAAAATATCTTATTCATTCTTTTTTAAAGGTTTACAACCCCTTAAGTACAAGACATCCCAACAAAAAAATATTTATCAGAAAATTAAAATTTAACAAATATTTAAAAATGAAATCAAACTTGTTAATATAGCTTCGCATGAATTAATTGAAATACTATTGTTATATTAAACATTTCATTGTCAATCTGCGAAGATTAGGTTCTTTGATATTCATGTTTGTTTGTTTGAAGGAATTATTTTTTATTGGTGTTTGTGATTGTAGATGTGGTGACAAAGTTTATCGAGGGTATGGTAGAAACATATCCAGGTTTGCAATACCTGGATGGGTTTCCCAGGGTAAAATATAAAAATATGAAATTTAAATAGGCACCATCACATCACTCACATATATATCCTAATCACTAATATCTAGGAAATTATTTTTTTTATGATATTTAGATGAATAACTTCAAAGTTTCTATGTACCATGCAAATAGAAAAATAAAATAAATGAAGTTGTATAAATTCTTAAATGGGATCAATCACAGACTTTATTTCAAAACACAGAGTGGATCTTAACCGAAATTTCATTATAATATTTTCATATCAATAACCTATAATGTTATTGGCAAAGCATTTCCAGTAACGTAATTTGGAAGTACGTAGAATAATCAAAGTTGTTTTTAGTTAATGGAAAATGTTGCACTTATAGTCCACTGGTAAATTTTTTTTAAAATATAAATAATGAGGTCAACAATTTGAATCAACAAGACTATGAATGTGGGTTCTCTGATCGACGGAGAGTGGTAATATTATAAACCGTATCATTAAAACTCAAACATGGTGAATGCAAAAGTCAACAATTGATATGGATAATAAATTTAAAATAAAATATTTTAATATCACCAGATTTACTAATTTGAAGACACCTACACATCCTGTATTATGAAGAGCTAAATTGAGGAAAAAATTTCAAATAGTAAATTTTTTTAAACTGAATAAATAGTCAATTAAATTCGGACATCATAATATTCTCATGATTAGATAAAAAAATGGTACTCTATTATGATGATAAAAATATTATAATAAAATTATATTACAAAAGATATATGAATAAATAGCAGATCCACTGTTGCGCTACTTCCAATCAGAATAGAGAATCGAAGATCAATCTGTTAAAGGGAAAACAAATTTCTTATTTGAGAATTTTTTTATTCTAACAGTAGATACATGCCAAATTTTTTAAAAAGAGGAACCAAATGAAAAAATAACATATTTAGTTTATTTGCAACATAAAAGTCCAAAATAAACATCATAGCTACAAAAGATTAACTCACCTTCCTAAGGTAAAAAAAATTTTGAGAGAGAGAAGAAAAAAGAAAGAGACGATAGATTCATTTATCCAAAGGAATGAGGATGGCAATGAATGGGATTTCAATGTTGCATAAATAAATTTGGGGGTTTGTGGAAGAACATCAACTGGTCTTTAGAAGAAGATGAAGGGATTGAATGGAGAGGGGATGAATGATCAGGAGAGATTGAATGGAGGGTGGATGAATGAGGGTGGCCGTTTCATAGGTGGAGGTTGAAGGGTGTATTGAATAGTCATAACATAATTTGGAAATCTATAATGAAGAGATTACATTAATATTTGATACTTTTTTTAATGTATCATGTCTTTGCATATGAAATGAGAATTTTCTTTTTGGGAATTATATTTTGAATATATTTTCATTTTATAAGGATTCTTTTATCATAATAATACTATGATATTCAAATATGATTTTAAAATAATAAACATATTAATATAAATTTAGTCAGCTTATTAATGTAATTTAATCATAATTGATGTAAAGAAAACTTTTCATGGATAAGTCGGCATATGAATGTAATTTTATCATAAATGATGTAAATGATTAATATTATTTTATGATATATCTATAGTAGTCATCATATAAGTATGATGAAATGTGAAACTTAAAATTTTAATGTCATGCATGATATGATGAAAAATATGAATAAATTATGGATGAGATTACAATGATATGAATGGGTTTTCATTGGATTAAATCTATTGTTGAGTTCACACAAAGCTCAAATCCGAATTTGTCCATTTTTATAGCAATATTTTTTATAGCAGTATTTTATACGTTTGTTTTTTTATTGGATTACATTTTTAATTACTATGAATTATATTTTTTTGTTGGGTAGATCTTATGGGCCATTGATTATTTGGGGCATTAATAGAGTAGAGAAATCCAAGTGAATAGAGTAAATGCTAATCAAATATGTGTGAATTAAATAAATATTAATAGATGTGAATTACATTAATATTTGATATCTTTTTTTAATGTATCATGTTTTTGTATATGAAATGGGAATTTTTTTTGCGAATTATATTATTAATGTATAATATATCATGTCTTATCCTAATAATATTATGATAATCAAATTTAACTATAAGTTAATCAATATATTACATGATAAAATGTATGTATTATAATAAACTATAAATGAAATTAAAATGTTGTAAATGAATTTTCATGGGATTGAGTAGAAATGTAAGAGTATCATAATAATATTATGATAACCAATTTTAATTATAGATTAATGAATATGTTACATAATGAAATATATGTATTATAAAATACTATAAATGAGATTAAAATGATGTAAATGGATTTTCTGGGAATTGAATAGAAGTGTAGGGGTAAAATGAAAAAATGGTTGTCATTAAAGTGATGTAAATGGACTGTAATGGGATTGAATGAATTGACAGGGGTAAATAGGTCAAACGGCAGGTTTTTGGTTTAAGAGCCTTTTATATAATAATAATATAGATTAGGCGTTTCTTCACGGCTGAACCCAATCTGTCATAGTAGAAGTTGTCCCAAGCTCCAGCAAATCTGACACCGCTTATGTTTCAATTGAAATAACTGGGTTACATCACATTTATTAGTAATTAATAAAATCAAAATTCATATTTTAAGTTAAAACAAAATACATAAATTAATCATCATAACAATCACCAAAATTAAGACACTGCCCACTTATGGAAACTTGATCACCATTCTAAGCATAGATGGAGGTGGAATACGAGGACTTATCCCCGCAACTATACTATGCTTCTTGGAGTCAGAACTTCAGGTGCAAAACACAATATGGAATATCTTATTATCATCCAAATTCATTCATCAAATGTCTTTCATGGTTATTCCAGATACTGCTGCATTTTCAACATTAGTACTTTAACACACAACATGTTTTTCAATCATAACAGAAACCTGGATGGTGAAGACACAAGGCTCGCAGACTACTTTGATGATTTAGGAAAAGGAGACGAGAAAATATAAAAATGACTATGTTAGATGATATGGTGCTAGGGAATCCAACAAATTTCATTTATGTGATCATCAGCTTCCAGTACTTTTTCTTATATCAAATCACAAAACGTATCAAAGAATATAGTAAGAAAAGCTAAACCAATTCCTCTAATCCAAAGAATGGGAGATCTCCTTGAAGAGCTCGACATGCTCCCCAGAGAGCGCCAGGAAGACATCGACGGCGCCCTTGTCCTTACACGACGGCACGAATATCAGCAGCCCCTCCACGGGCAGGTTCGGCGGTAGGAACGCGCAGGGCCCTCCGGTCCCGAAGTCCAGGTCATGGAAGTTGAACCTCAGCCAGCTATCCACCTCGAGATTCGGGCACAGCGAGTTCCCTGCCTCGGGCGCGGTGGCCGACAGCTCTCCTACTTCTCCTGTACTAATCATCTCCCCAAAGTCGATGAAAGACCTGAAGTAGGCCTCGTCGACCTTGGCAACCGAGTCATGGATGGCCTTCACCACGTACGCATGGCTCTCCTTCAGGATCTCTCCCGTGCTCAGCCTCGGGTAGGCCCAGAGGACCAGGTTCCCGAAGAACTCCATCGGCACCGCCGGTTCCCTCATCCGGGCCCGCCCGTTCACGGCCACCCTCACCTGGCTCGACTCGCCCTCCCCGAGCCCACGTGCCTTCGTTATCTTCTTCCACACGTGCGCCAGCAGGCACTCGAACGTGCTGCACCGCCTCGTCGGCACCGCCTTGTCCTCCGACACCATCCTCTTCAGCCCGGATACGAACTCCGCGGAGTAGTGCACCACCAGGTTCTCGATCACCGAGCACGAACGCGGACTCGGCCCGCCCGAGTCGTGCCCGTCCTTGAACTCGATGGCCCGATGGTTGAACTCGCTCCTTGGCGGGCTGCGCGGCACGGACACTGCGGCCCGATCCAGATACGGAAACGAGTCCATGCCCAGCCCTCGGACCGCCTCGGCCCAGCGCACGAGGAACCCGCTCATGGAGTGCCCGTCCGCGGCCCGGTGGTGCGAGGTGACGCCGATGACCAGCCCGCCGCAGGCGAAGCGGTTGAGCTGGACCTGGAGGAGGTACTCCACCGAGGCGTCCGTTGGGGGGTGGAGGAGAGCGAGTTCGTCAGACGGGTCGAGGGGGAGCCTGTCGGCGAGAGTGTCAGCGGTCCGAGTCTCGATGACTCGGACCCCCGCGTTGTTGAGGTAGATGGAGGGGCGGTTGTTGTCGGGGTCCGGACACATGCGGCCGGAGAGGTGGGGGAAGTGAGAGAGGACCTTGGAGAGGCCGTCTTTCATGGCGGAATTGGTGGGCATGGGGGCGCGGAAGGCGTAGAGAGTGGCGACGTGGAGGTCGAAGGCCGCCTCGTCGAAGATGGTGAGGGGGACGTAGGTTTCCAGGAGGGGATGTGGGGGTGATGTTGAGCATGGTTCTAGGATGGAAGTGCTGGTGGTCTCAATGTCATTGCTAACACCCATTGTTTTCTCTTGAGTAAGCTAGCTAGAATTGGTTTTTTGTTGTTGTGGTGGGTGATGGTTTTGATTGGTGTGGGAGAGGTGATGGGGTGTGTGTGTATATATAGTATACACAGGACAAGTAGATCACACACGTTTATTCTAAAATGACGGCGACGGCTAATACATTGCGAAGAGTTTTGTGAGCCATTGATACATCATGTGTTGGGAGAAAACAGAAAACGTGGTCAGTCATCTTATTTCGTTCAACACCCAACAGAAAACGTGGTCAGTCATCTTATTTCGTTCAACACCCACTACCATATAACGATATGTTTTTGATCAACTTTTCATAATTCAGCTATAAGAAAGAAAAAAAAACTCGGTTACCTATACCTATACAAATATTCACAAAGTATAGTTCAAGAAGAAGTTCGGTGATTGGATGTCTCTATACTTGTTGACTTATGTTTGTCCGACTGTCAATTTTGTATCTTCCGAATTCTATTTACCCGTGAGGGCGTTATTGGTGTGGAACACGGGTGAACGCGTAACGCGGTATCAAACGACATTTCCGTTTTCATAAAGTCAAATCGGAGTTGCATTTCATGTGTTAAAAGGTACGGTTACTAAATAGATAAAATACCGCTTCTGCAAATCCGGACATCTAACCTATACAATTGGGCGTGTAAATTACCAGACTGTTCCTGTAGATTTCCATAAATTCTATGTTCTGTCCGGTTATTAAAAAAAAAACCATATCTCCCATTTCCCCCATTTGTCCAGGGGCATTTCAGTAATCTAACAAATTAGACAAATGTAAATACAAATTTGACATCGAAATATCTCATATCCGCTTGTGATTCGGTGAATGCGTACATTTCCTACCACGGATTGAAATGCAGCTTATTGAGAATCCAATATAACGGTGTCCACTGATTGAAACACAGCGTAGTATTGAGAATCCAAAGTTTAAATGACTTTCATCATTTTTTATAATATTAGTATTAAATGTAATTAATTAAGATCGCCAATTTAAGCCTTATATATAAATTTTTACATGAAAATTTCTCATACTCATTAATCAAAATACATTTAGAAACTGTTAATTATCCATGTTGCATCTATTAGAACTCTTTCCGAACATTTTCATTTAGAACTTATTAAATTGTTGTGTAGGTAAAAATCTGCACTAGGACATGTGTCATGATGAGACAAGACATGAGTCATTTGGCGCAAGACCCACTAAGCCCAATCCACGAAAAGTGACTTCACGATGACGACATCTAGTGTCTCGACACGACTAGGTTAAATGGTCTAGTCGGATGGCTGAACACCCCTTGAGAGGATATCACCTCGAGTAATATAAGGCACGACCAGACGACAGGTCTGGTCGAACGACCTTATTACTCAGGTATGAGTAGTCTAAGACACGACCAGACCTGTCGTCTGGTCGGACAATCTTAATGCTCTGGTACGAGTAGTCTAAGGCACGACCAGACGACAGGTTTGGTCGGACGACCTTATTGCTCAGGTACGAGTAGTCTAAGGCACGACCAGACCTGTCCTTATTGCTCAGGTACGAGTAGTCTAAGACACGATCAGACGACAGGTCTGGTCGGACGACCTTATTGCTCAGGTACGAGTAGTCTAAGGCACGATCAGACGACAGGTCTGGTCGGACGACCTTATTGCTCAGGTACGAGTAGTCTAAGGCACGATTAGATGACAGGTCTGGTCGGATGACCTTATTGCTCAGGTACGAGTAATCTAAGGCACGACCAGACAATAGGTCTGGTCGGACGACCTTATTGCTCATGTACGAGTAGTTTAAGGCACGATTAGACGACAGGTCTGGTCGGACGACCTTATTGCTCAGGTACGAGTACTCTAAGGCACGACCAGACGACAGGTCTGGTCGAACGACCTTATTGCTCAGGTACGAGTAGTCTAAGGCACGACCAAACGACAGGTCTGATCGGACTACCTTATTGCTCAGATACAAGTAATCTAAGGCACGACCAGACGACAGGTCTGGTCGGACGACCTTATTGCTCAGGTATGAGTAGTGTAAGGCACGACCAGACGACAGGTCTAGTCAGACGACCTTATTACTTAGGTACGAGTAGTCTAAAGCACGACCAGACGACAGGTCTGGTCGGATGACCTTATTACTCAGGTACAAGTAGTCTAAGGCACAACCAGATGATAGGTTTGATCAGACGACCTTATTGCTCGGGTACGGATAATCTAAGGCACGACTAGACTCCAAGACTGGTCGGTTGACTTTACTCCTCGCGGACATACGCGAAAACATAACGCCTAGGCAGGCATGCCAAAGGACACCGAGAAGACGTAGAAATAGTCAGAAGACTACAAACGTCCGTACCCGTCACGTTGGCACTTAAAGCCCATTATCAGCAGAATGTGGGTAATCAAGGGACGACGTGAAGATTAATTATGGGAAACGTTACCCTGGAAAAAAAACCCACTAACACTTAGTGGCAAGACGGTTACAATGTGACTAATTGGAATTACGTCAGACTTGATCCCTTCGGGATACGTAGGCAGCCTATAAAAAGGTCGCGAGACAACACTCTGAAAGGCATGATGAGTGAACATCCTCACTACTGCTAGATACAATCTTTCTTTTAGTTGAGTCCTGTTTGAACTTATTCTTTCCACCTAAAAATCCTTAACCCAAATTCATTCGAAGTTTTAGATCCCAAAACACAAATTAAACTGTAGGGGGGAAATTCACCTCAGTAACCCATTTACATTCAGTCTTTTTTGTAGTTCAAGTGCATCGTTAGGATTTCAATTAAACATATGCATCATTCGATGAAGTATATATATCGTTAACTTTTTTTACATTTACTAAAAATAGGTTCATTCAATTTAAAATGAAACGACATACACTTTTTATTAAAATATATACATTGTTACATGATATTTATTATTTAAAAAAAATAAAAACAAATGCGATCTTAGTTTAAGACTATAAAAAAAAGTTGAGTCTAATAGTTTCTTTTAACCATTATACTGCAGAGAAGATGTTTTTGTAACAAGTGTTTTTAGTACATGCTCTCATTACAAAAACATCTTATTAAAAAATTACTTATAATTTTTAGTATAAAAAATATACTTTTTTAAAAACTTAGAAAATAAGTTATTTTATTTAAAATCATATTGTTTTATCCTGTTTTAATTTCAAATGTAGCCTAATATGAATATGATTGAGTTGTTAGAAGAACTTAGATCAATCGTTTCCTTTAAAAGGTTACCCCATTTCGATCTGGGAGCAAGAAACCCCACTTCTGAGAAACGCATAATAATTTTCTTTCTAACCACTTATCATCTGCCAAAATCTATTGTTTTTCTCTCAAAAAAGGAAAACCTAACACATCATGAGTCGTGACAGTGACATTTGTTTAGTTGTTTATTTGTTGTTAGGGGTGGTAAACGAGCCGAACGAGCCGAGCTTTGACATGTTCAAGCTCGGCTCATTTATAGCCGAGCCGAGCCGAGCCGAGCCGAGCCTAGCGTTCTTCTTCATTTTAGGGTTTTTAGGAATTGAAAACAAAATTTTAACCTAAAAGAGTCAAGTTCATGAGCTTAAACGAGCATAACTTTGTATTAATTTAATATTCTGATTTTATAAATGAGTTTAGTCAAGCTTCAACTAAGTTTTAATAACATAAACGAGTCGAATTTGAACATAAAATGAAGCTCGATCCAGGTCCCGAGCCTAACCGAGCTTTAAAATTTGTTCAAGCTCGCTCATTTATCTAAACGAACGAGCCTGAACGAGCTCAAACCGAGCCGAGCCCGAGCAGCTTGGTTCGTTTACCAGCCCTATTTGTTGTATGAAAATAGACTACTACAGTACCACGCATGATGCATTCAAATCAACCAAGTCGGCCATGTCACATGTTTTATTTAATAAATTATATTATAATAAAAAAAACTAGGCATCCTAGCACCTGCGTGTGTCAGTAATTAATTAATGATCTATTAAGTTTTAGAATAAAACAAAGTTCAATCTTTTAGCCACATCAGCTGAATGTGATAAACAAAATTGAAAAAGAGAGAAAAAAAAAAAACTAAAGGACTGCCAAGTAAACATTATTTATTCTCAAGAGAAAAAACTTAAATGGACTAGGCTATCTCACCCATTTAAGGCTATCTCACCCATTTATTCTTGAAACCTTGAATAGAGGTGAGTTGGATGCACACGGTCTGTTCACGTGCACTTATCCCTCCCAACAACCCTTTTCCATTGGTTTTCAAGAATTGTTCATTTGTTTTGTATCTCTAAACATTTGGTACATCATCCCATTTGATGTTCTTATGCTATTATTATATGACCATATATCACCGATTGTTCACATAAATTATACCACATCAATGTCATATCTACTACATCCGTTTTGTTGTAATTCATTATATTTTTGCCTTGTTATCAACTTCAATATAAATTTTTTTTGATGTTCTATTTTATCTTTATTATTGATATATATATCTTAAAAAAAAATTGCAATGTGAAAGAGACTGCTTTTTTTCTTCATGATGTAAAAAAAATTTGAAAATCAAAGATTAGAATGGGTGCCTAATTTTGATCCAACTTTGGGAAGTCTTGGATCACATGATCAAGGCAACTTCCTGCTTTAAGGACCATTTTAATTTTCAAACGAAATGCATGACATTTGATTAGTGAGGACTCTGTGAAGACCTGAATCCACCAACCTTTGACCACTAGAACCGGAGTCCACTCTATGTGAAGTTTGAACATAATCAAAGTTTATTCTGTAATACAAAATCCAATGTGAGTTGGTTGAGATGCACCCTCACTTAGGTGAGTTGGTGGAGATGCACCTGCCCCTTTTGAGAGACCTAACATTAAATCCTATAATTCTCTTCTATAATTGTCTAATTATTTTGTTTAAATATTTCTTAATACTATGTTTTTTTTATTAGAATATATGTCGCTTTAATTTTGGGTGGATGAACATAGATTGTGTTAAAAACTATAATAAGGTTTTAAGTTATACAAGACAGTATATATAGAAAACATAGAAAGAATACTATAGATTATATTATAGTAATATACAGTGAGGAAAAAAAACCAAGCGTACTAAGTGGACGAATCTGTCCTATGTTCAATGAAGAAGACTGAGGTTAGAGTTGTACTCTATTTTCTCAAGACTTTAATCGCTCTGTTCTAGTGCTCACGGATGCTAGCGATAGTCTCACAAGATACAACGGTCAGACATCGTATGGTAGCAGCACTTTAAACCACAAGGCCAGTGAACCCACTGTTATGTATGACTCTCTCTCTAGACACACTTAACTGAACTGGACGGGATGTAATAAATAGTATGCAAGAACTGGAAGGACTTAGTGATTTTGGTGGTCTTCAACATGCATGGACTGCTTGGTTTTGTAGAGGAGAAAACTGTTGGAGGCACCTATTCCTGTATTTAGTTTTTCATTGAAATAGAGCTTAAGACATCCATTCTTCAAGCAACCAACAGCTAGATCGTAACCGTCGATCTGATAGCCCACATCGCATCTGATGTTTCATCAATCGGATAGTTTATATTACATCCGCTTAAAATGATCTTCATTGTCGGATTTGATAAAAAAATCTAAAAGAAAAGCCTCAAGCTCTCAGCGACAATGCGTACATGCGCCTCTAAAATGCCCAATATGCCCACGCAGCCTGCGACACATGGAAAGGTCTTCTCAAAACAATTATAACAACAATAATGGGATACCTCAAACAAATTTTTTAAGGGTTTTTGCATGTATACAATTGAAAAACATGGTATTTCTTTTTTTACCATCACAAATAGAATATTTGAAAAAAAAAAACCATTTTTTTCAATGGTATACATGCTTAAAAAAACTCTTTTTTATTATTTTATGTTCTCAGTCATTAAACCTCTTTTCAATCCCCCTTTTAATGGACATTTTTCATCTTTCACATGTCCATGTAATCAAGGATGATTTTCTGATGTAATAAATAATGTCGAGTATGATCTAGGGGTGTAATGAACTATGATGTAATGAATAATGTCAAGTATGATCTAGGGGTGTAATGAACTATGTAAGTGTACTGTTTGGATTGTGTATATTTGATCTTGTTTAAGCTTGAAATTAATTAATGTGTATGTTTAATACATATATGATGTGAATTTTTTTTGTTTTCAAATGTTTGATATCAAACATGTTTTTTTTTTTTTTTTTGAAATAGAATACAAATAGGAGTATTCAGATACTCAATTTTCAAATATTCCTCTATAATTTAGAGGACAAACTCAATTTTCAAATATTTCTCTCTTCGAATGGTGATGGTCATTAAATAAATAAAAAATAGAATCGTGAGGTGGCACTGATGTGACATGATCAAATAGTAAAAAAAATGGTCACTTATGCAAATACTTTTTGAGAAATGTTACTTTTAACATTAATTATTTAATTAAGATTAATTTAAAAAAGGGTAAATGACCAAAAAATCTCCTTTCACATTTGGGTATTAAGGATTTAATTGCATAAGGGTAGATTAGTCTTTTATGTTTTTAAAATTGTAAAATGAGACTTTTTTAAGAATAATTTTAAAAAGTGGCTAATTTGGGTATTTCTAACTTTTGTGAGAATTTTTTAGTCATTTTCCCTTTAAAAAATATCCCTAATTAATCATGTGAATAATGGAAAAAATGGTATTGATCCTCCGATAATTATGCCCTCCTAAGTTAGAAAAATCTTGTATAGTCATAACTAGCTAGATTATAGGAGGCAGATCTAAGTACCTATTTAATAACACAAGAAATTCAAGCATAAAAAGGATCAATAGCAACATAACATAAAAATATATAATTATCTTTTATCCTCGTATAACTAAATCGAAATGGAGGATTAAACAATGGTTTACATTGAAATATTTTCACTAGTAGAACAAACTTCGATTCAAACTTTTTTTTCCCCTTAAAAAAGCATGAATTTAGGTCTTCACAAAGTCAAAACTCTTAAATCGTGTTTTCGTGTTTTGTAGAAAAATTTTGGTTCAACAGAAGAATGAAGTTGTCTGGATGACTGGATCTTGGGATCCAACTCACCAAAGAATCCGAGGACTTTATAAAGTTGGGTCAAAATTAGGCACCCGTGCATTCTAAACTTTTGACTTTTCAACTTTTGTTTTACATGACAAGAAAAAGAG
This sequence comes from Acorus calamus, assembly GCA_030737845.1. Taxonomy (NCBI): domain Eukaryota; kingdom Viridiplantae; phylum Streptophyta; class Magnoliopsida; order Acorales; family Acoraceae; genus Acorus; species Acorus calamus. The sequence continues at coordinate 38,551,949 of CM060863.1, read as the reverse complement.
AAGCACTTTCACATTGCAAATTTTTTTGCATGTTTTACTTAATTATAGTCATAAACAGAGAATATATGAAACACAAATTATTGTAGCGATATTAACAGTTACGTTAATTAACATGTTTATTCAATTGTTCGGACACTTATCAGATGATTTTTGAAGTTTGTTGATCATGTTTTGTATGTTTATATACAAATCTAAAGATTTTTTATATTTTTTTCAACTTTTGTTTGCATGTTTTAGTTTTCTAAACTTTAGACTTTTCAACTTTTGTTTTACATGACTGAAGAAAAAGAGACGAAGCGCACTTTCACATTGCAATTTTTATTTTTATTTTTTGCATGTTGTACTTAATTAATAATAGTCATAAACAGAGAATAGATGAAACATAAATTATTGTAGCGATATTAACAGTTACATTAATTAACATGTTTATTCAACTGTTCGGACACTTAATCAGATAATTTTTGAAGTTTGGTGATTCATCTTTTGTACGTTGATATACAAACCTAAAGATTTTTTTATATAATAAAACGTGAGCATATCTATTTTTAAAATGGATCAAATCTAAGGGACATTATCTTAATATTTTTTCAATGTCTGCGCAGACTCACCTCGGAGAAGAATATTATATATCTAATATTTTGGAATACATTATATACCTAGTCAATATTTTCTAGGGTTTTGTTACGAGTGCCCTCAGGGCACTGGTTAATCAACATTAATTGTTCATTTTTTAGGCAACTTAACAAATTAATTATGATATGTTAAAAAAATAAAAGATTTTTTAAAATACCAACAACACCCCTAATAAATTCACCGCATTTTTTTCTTCTTCCTCCCACACCCAATTTTTTCCTCTCTTATACAATGTTTAAAAATAAAAAAATGTTATAAGCATATATAAGATATTTTCAAGAAAAATGTCTTATTTATGTAAAAAAAAAAGGTATGTATACCAAACAATTGAACAATATTTTTTTTGTGTATAAATTTAATTTTTTATATATTATTTATTATTTATGAGTAAATCGGGTATATGAGGGAAGGAAAAAATATTGGAGGGAAAAAATAGAGTATGAGAGGGAAGAAGAAAAAAAATGGTGAATTTATTAGGGGTGTTATTGGTATTTTAAAAAAAATCATTTTTTATACCCATATCATAATTAATTTATTGGGTTGCTTAAAAATGTAGCAATTAATGTGGGTTAAAACCCTTTTCTAAATGCATCCCAATAAATAATGAGAAATACTCATCAAATTTTTTTCTATATGATGAGTGTGCAAGCAAGGATGATAGTTAATTAAAACAAGTTTTTGAGAAAATTAAAGAATTTTACAGATCACCCTAAACTAAATTGACAGATTTTAAAGACCCAAAACTCTGGGTGGATAAACTGAAACTTATTTGGTCAAACATTACATGAAATTTGGAGTTTCGTTACAATAAATCATACTTTTAATTAGCAGAACTAATAATTGATCAAAAATATAAAATTGGCGAGACATCGTTTTAGGAGTGGGTGTTGACCATGTCCACGGTTTCTGTTTTCCTAACACAACAATATTGGGACCGGATCTAATCAGGGCTGTATCCGATCAGTTCAGTCAGTACTGAATTGCTCACCCTTTTAATTGAACTGTACAATGTATAAATCGAACTGAACAACCAATTGTAGAGTATATATTTCACTCTTTTATTGAATCAATCAGTTATTGGAGAAAATATAAAATTATAACTATCATCAGTATCCAATAGGAAGAGTAAAATATATACCCAAGAATTAGTTGTGCAGTTCGATTTATACATTATGCAGTTCAATTGAAAGGGTGTACAGTTCAATACTGACTGAACTGACAGGATCTAGTCTCAACAATATTCGTACGTATCAATATTGAGGACTGGATCCCGTCTCAACAATATTACGTAGGACTGGATCCCGTCTCAACAATATTACGTACGTATCAATATTGTATCATCTTAGCCAACGCCATCATTGTACAACGTGTGATCTCCAATTCCCCTCTCTCTAAACACTCACCTTCACCTTCTCCCACCATTCAAAGCCACCACCACTCACCACAACAAAAGAATACCAAATCTAGTCACACTCAAATCTTTTCTCATCAATCAAACAAAAACCATGGGTGTTAGCGGTGACATTGAGACCACCAGCACTTCCATCCTAAAACCATCCTCAACATCACCCCCACATCACCTCCTGGACACCTACGTCCCCCTCACCATCTTCGATGAGGCGGCGTTCGACCTCCACGTCGCCACCCTCTACGCCTTCCGCGCCCCCATGCCCACCAACTCCGCCATGAAAGACGGCCTCTCCAAGGTCCTCTCTCACTTCCCCCACCTCTCCGGCCGCATGTGTCCGGACCCCGACAACAACCGCCCCTCCATCTACCTCAACAACGCGGGGGTCCGAGTGATCGAGACTCGGACCGCCGACACTCTCGCCGACAGGCTCCCCCTCGACCCGTCCGACGAACTCGCCCTCCTCCACCCTCCGACGGACGCCTCGGTAGAGTACCTCCTCCAGGTCCAGCTGAACCGCTTCGCCTGTGGCGGGTTGGTCATCGGCGTCACCTCGCACCACCGGGCCGCGGACGGGCACTCCATGAGCGGGTTCCTCGTGCGCTGGGCCGAGGCGGTCCGCGGGCTGGGCATGGACTCGTTTCCATATCTGGATCGGGCCGCAGTGTCCGTGCCGCGCAGCCCGCCAATTAGCGAGTTCAACCATCGGGCCATCGAGTTCAAGGACGGGCACGACTCGGGCGGGCCGAGTCCGCGTTCGTGCTCGGTGATCGAGAACCTGGTGGTGCACTACTCCGCGGAGTTCGTATCAGGGCTGAAGAGGATGGTGTCGGAGGACAAGGCGGTGCCGACGAGGCGGTGCAGCACGTTCGAGTGCCTGCTGGCGCACGTGTGGAAGAAGATAACGAAGGCGCGTGGGCTCGGGGAAAGCGAGTCGAGCCAGGTGAGGGTGGCGGTGAACGGGCGGGCCCGGATGAGGGAACCGGCGGTGCCGATGGAGTTCTTCGGGAACCTGGTCCTCTGGGCCTACCCGAGGCTGAGCACGGGGGAGATCCTGAAGGAGAGCCATGCGTACGTGGTGAAGGCCATCCATGACTCGGTTGCCAAGGTCGACGAGGCCTACTTCAGGTCTTTCATCGACTTTGGGGAGATGATTAGTACAGGAGAAGTGGGAGAGCTGTCGGCCACCGCGCCCGAGGCAGGGAACTCGCTGTGCCCGAATCTCGAGGTGGATAGCTGGCTGAGGTTCAACTTCCATGACCTGGACTTTGGGACCGGAGGGCCCTGCGCGTTCCTACCGCCGAACCTGCCCGTGGAGGGGCTGCTTATATTCGTGCCGTCGTGTAAGGACAAGGGCGCCGTCGACGTCTTCCTGGCGCTCTCCGGGGAGCATGTCGAGCTCTTCAAGGAGATCTCCCATTCTTTGGATTAGAGGAATTGGTTTAGCTTTTCTTACTATATTCTTTTATACGTGTTGTGATTTGATATAAGACAAAGTACCGGAAGCTGATGATCACATAAATGAAATTAACATAACAAGTGTCTTAATTTCGGTGATTGTGATAGTGATTAATTTATGTATTTTGTGTTAACTTAAAATGTGCATTTTGATTTGTTAAGAACTACAAATGTGATGTAACTCAGTTATTTTAATTAAAACATAAGCGGTGTGAGATTCGCTGAAGCTTAGGACGACTTCTGCTGTTACAGATCGAGTTCAGCCGTGAAGAAACCTTAAATACATACATGGAAGAAGTATAACGCAGAAAATTAAGAAAAAAAATAGCCATATCAAAAATAAAATACTTAATAAATGTGTATTCATTACTCTGCTTTTTTTTGGACCTTTCAAGCAGTGCCGAGAGGGCGAACAAAAATCAAATATTAAAAAAATCTCATTGATATGAAGGCTCACGTTTGGCACTTCTGATCGGACGTTTTAGGGCCGGAGACGCGTGCAGTATTGGGACGTTTTAAGAACGCTGGAGGGAAGATCGGACGGTGGAGGGAATCATTCTGATTGAAATCCGGACCGTCGGGGAATCGGCAGATGACAGAATGGATGATCGGGTTAAATCCGGACCGTACGATCGAATGGATCCGCAGATGCGATGTGGGTTCGAATCGACGCAGTTACGACGTACCAATGGGTGCGTTTGAGACTCTGCGTTTCAGCATAAAACTGCAGAGGAAGAGACTCTTCCAAGAGTCTCTTCAACCAATTCTTTCCCACCGACCGCGGGTGGGATCTCTGCATTTTTTAGGCATCCAATTCATTCACTGCATTCGAGTCCAGATCATTCTGAGTGCATATATACATACAGTCAACAAAGAGAGAGTGAGAAAACAATAGTTGGTTCGCTGTCCATACGGTGTGAAGTGCTGCTACCGTACGGAGATCGCCGTTGTATCATGGGAGACAGTCGCCGGTACTGTAAGCACCAGTGCGGGGCGTATTGTGAGTCTCACACCTTCATCGAAAAAAGAACAGAATCGTCAATCCAGTAAATGTGTAAATATAGTCCGTTAACTTGTACTGAAAGAAAGCTTAGGACGATTCGAGTTCAGCCGTCCACCATAACGCAGAAAACAAATCTTAGCCACCCATCCAGTGGAGAGAACAAAAATCAAATATTCATTGATTGACAAAAAAAGGTATTGTGAGTCTCACAATATGTGTAAAGAGAAAAAATTAATTGGTCCACCATGAAAACAAATCTTAGCCACTCATTTTATTAGATTGCATGTGACGTGTTTAAGAAAAAAAAATAGAGGACAATCACAGCATAAAAAAGAAGAGCAGAAGATCCGAACCTACAGTAAGAGAACGATGAGTTTTCTCATGTGTCCCTTTTTAAAATTTTAGACATATAATTTCCTTGTGTATTCAGTAAGGGGAGCTATGTTTGTATGATATCAAAGCATTCACTATATATGATTTTTCACTTATTGAAAAAATTGAGATTTTATTATGAAGAGTGGGAAAGAAAATAGTTTGAAGAGTTCTTGTACCAAATTTTATTACAAATTTCTCATCACATGTGGGATTACTTGCTTATTCATATCTACAAGCAGGGGCGGCACAACCTTTGTTGAGGTGGGGTCAATTGACCCCATTAAATTTTTTTGAAAAATAAATTAACCATTGGGTGGTGGGATTATTCAATAGGCTCATTTATACAACTATATTAAGATGTCCATTTATACAACCAGACCCCATTAATTTTTTTTGGGCGCATTACACTCATTTTTTTTTATAGTTCTATATACCTCGTTAGAAATCCAGTGAAACATATATCTCGTTAGACGATGTATATACGTCAGTAAATATGTTCTTATACTTATTAAAAATGGGTACATTCAACTCGAAATGGAGCGATATAAATTTTTTATCAAAGCATATACTTTATTAGATGATGTTTATTTTTTTAAAAATGAAAACATGTGTGGTTTGAGTTTTATTTGATAAAAGTGATTGAATCGAATATTTGCCATTTAAAATAAAAATAAAAATGATATGTGCAACTTCAATAGCATTTCACATTGGGATTTTTTTTTAAAATCATATATTCTCCAATTGAAGTATTTGCAGTTATATGGAAGAAATATATAATGAGATACATTAGTGTATTTTTTTGCATTTAAAAAATGATAAAAAAATTTGTGTTATACACTATGCTAGAACTCTAAACACTATGATAATGTAATATATAAGTATACCACGTTATCATAGTGTATGGAGCTCATAGTGTATGGAGCTGCAAAATAAATTGAGTGTATAAGCACTCAAAAACAAACCAACCTTTAAATTGTGGGGTCATTCAATATGCCCATTTATACAACCATATTAAAGTCACAGACGCTATAAAAAAATCATATGATAAGAATAATTTTTTTAAAATTTTTAGGAAATTTATGTTTTTAATGACACCATCTATGAAAATTTCTGGAGCCGCCACTGTCTACAAGTGATTGATTATATAACTTTTTAAAGAAAAGATTGGTGATCAAGTTCCTCTAATATTTTAGGGTTTCTTTAAATGATAATCACATGTAATGATTTTTATTATGTTATTTTGAAATAATAAGATTTGACAGTCATAAACTCGTTTGACATCTAACAATAGTTAAAACTAACCTGATCTCCAAAGTTCATTATAATAAATATTTGATAAAGATTCTCTTCAATTAATGTAACAAAATAGTTAACTATTTTCTAAATGCATCCCAATAAATAATGAGAAATACTCGGCAAAAAAATTTCTATATATATCGATGAGTGTGCAAGCAAGGCTGATAATTAATTAAAATTAGTTTTTGAGAAAATAAAGAATTTTACAACTGACTCCAAACCAAATGGACAAATTTTTAAGACCCAAAACTGTGGGTGGATAAACTGAAACTTATTTGGTCAAACATTAGATGAAATTTGGAGTTTCGTTACAATAAATCATACTACTAATTAGCAGAACTAATAAATGATCAAAATATAAAATTGGCGAGACATCGTTTTAGGAGTGGGTGTTGACCATGTCCCGCGGTTTCTGTTTTCCTAACACAACAATATATTACGTACGTATCAATACGGTCCAACCTTTGCATCATCTTTGCCAACGCCATCATGGGACCCGATCCAGTCAGTGCTGGATCTGGTCAAGTCCGTTAGTGTCCAATGAATACCTGACAAGTGTCTTCAACAAATGTCACCCTTAACAGCCCCTAACACCCCCTAACGTTAACATCTGTTAAACACACAAAATCCAATGGAACCCAATTTTTTAAATTTTCCTCCATGTTTCTTTTCTTTTCTCCCTCAGCTCTCTTGTCCACAAATCCTAACAAGATCATTTTTTCTTCCTCTCCTTCTCTCTATTTATCTGAACATCTATATTTAGGGTTTTTTTATATATTATTATAAATACTTTTTGTATCCCTTGTATGATTTTAAAATTTGTTGATGAAGATTTTTGTTTCCCTTGTAGGGTTTTCTAATTTTAAGGATTTTGTATTTTTTGTATACAAAACTTGTATAGTTCGGTTCTATTGTTGTGCAGTTCAATTAATATATTGTGTAGTTTTATTCTGATTTTTGCAGTTCAAATCATATGTTGTTCAGCTTAATTCATATTAAGTGCATTGTGATTATATGTTGTATAGTTAGATTCATATGTTAGTCACTTCGATTCATATGAGTGTAATTTCATTCATAGGTTATATAATTCTATTCATAGGTTGTGTAATTTCATTTTTAGGTCATGTAGTTTAATTTATATGTTGTGTTTTTCAATTCTTAGGTTGTGGAGTTCAATTTATCTTTTTAGTTTTTATACGCCTATACATTTATTGAGAAGATGTTTATGATTTATATTTATTAAATGTTAATTTTTGTAATTTGAGACATTAACATGTGGTTGTATGTGCAGATAAAAATAGTGAAAAGAAGGTGGTGAACTCCAAGAAATCAAGTAGACTTGCCTTGTTTAGTTTGCTATTACTAGGCTTGTAATTACAGTTGTACAAAAATTTTGTTATAATTGTAGTTGCAAAAAAATATTTTACTATAGTTAAGAGTCGTAATTAGAGTTGTACAAAATTTTTGTTATAATTGTAGTTGTAAAGAAATATTTTGATGTAATTAATTATATAAAGGAGAAGTTGAATCTGGGAATTGGCTTGTTCAGTTCAATTCATATGTGTTGCATCTTGATTTATTAATAGTTCAGTTCGATTCAAAATTTATTCAGTTTCATACATTTATTATTCAGTTTGATACATTCATTTTTTCTAGTGTATGTAAGTTTTTTTTATGAATGGTTTATGCATCTGTAACCAATTATAGCCATGTATAATATTCAGAAATATCTAATGCATATACTTGTTAATCGAACTGAACTATCAATAAATCAAACTATCCAGATTCAACTTTTCCTTTATATAACTAATTACATCAAAATATTTCTTTACAACTACAATTATAACAAAAATTTTATACACCTCTAATTACGACTCTTAACTACAGTAAAATATTTTTTTGCAACTACAATTATAACAAAAATTTTGTACAACTCTAATTACAAGCCTATTAATAATAAACTAAACAAGACAAGTCTACTTGATTTCTTGGAATTCACCACCTTATTTTTTATTATGTTTATCTATACATACAATTACATGTTAATGTCTCAAATTACAAAAATTAACATTTAATAGATATAAAACATAAACATCTTCTCAATAAATTTATAGGCGTATAAGAAATAAAAAGATAAATTGAATTGCACAACCTAAGAATTGAACAACACAACATATAAATCAAACTACATAACCTAAAAAAGAAATTACACAACCTATGAGTGAAACTACACCCATATGAATTGAAGTGATTAACATATGAATCCAACTGTACAACATATAATCACAATGCATTTTATATGAATTAAACTGAATAATATATGATTTGAATTGCAAAAATTAGAATTAAACTACACAATATATTAATTGAACTGCACAACATTAGAATCGAACTATAAAAGCTATGTATACAGAAAATACAAAATCCTTAAAATAAAAAACCCTACACGGAAAACAAAAATCATCATCAACAAATTTTAAAATCATACAAGGGATACAAAAAATATTTATAATAAGGGAAAAATCCATATAACCCCCTCTAATCTAGCCTAAATTTATATAACCCTCTGAAACCTTCATAAATCCATATAACCCCCAGTAATCATCCCTCTCTATAAAAAAAACCCCTCCGTTATCTTTTCGTCCGGCTGGTTACCGGGACATGGGGTTATATGGATTTATGGCAGATTATAGGGGGTTATTGAATTTATGACAGATTACAGGGGGTTATATGAATTTTTTTATTTTTTTTATATTTTTTTTACATGTGGTTTAAAAATTGAGTTGTTTAACATTTATTTTTTGAACTTTTTTTCAAGATACCATTCATTTTTAATTTTAATAAAAGAAAAAGTGTTACTCAAATCATAAATACATACAAGATCACCCACCAAAGAGATCGAACTAAAAAAGATATATACTTTATCTCTTGGTATTTCAAAAAAGAACTCAAAACTACTCCTCCACATACAGTTTATCCCCAACAAAACTCACTCTCATGACACCAATACAAAGAGGTGCCCTAAGATTTAATAAAAAAAATTGTTAGTTGATGTTACACATGTTTTGTTATATAGATTTAGGGTAGATTTTTTTATTAAAATAGTGTGTAACATCAACCAACAAAAAATAAAAAATGCCAAGAGAATGATGAGTTTTATTTTTTTATTAAAATTAAAAGTGTATGGTATCTTAAAAAAATATTTAAAAATAAATGTTAAATAACTTAATTTTTAAACCACATGTAAAAAAATATAATTTTAAAAAAAGAGAAAAAAATCATATAACCCCCTGTAATTTGTCATAAATCCATATAACCCCCTGTAATCTGCCATAAATCCATATAACCCCCTGCCTCGTTAATCAGCCCGACAGAAAAGATAACGGAGGGGTTTTTTTGGATATAGAGGGGTGATTACAGGGGGTTATATGGATTTAGGCTAGATTACAGGGGGTTATATAGGTTTTTCCCTTATAATAAATATAAAATCCCCTAAATATAGATGTTCAGTTAAATAGAGAGAGTGAGGTGAAGAAAAAATTATCTTGCTAAGATTTGTTGACAAAAGAGAGGGAGGGAAAAGAAGAGAATCAGGGAGTGAAATTTGAAAAATTGGGTTCAATTTGATATTTTGAGGTTAACAGAAACATTAACGTTAGGGGTGTTAGGTGCTGTTAAAGGTGACTTTTATTGGGAACACTTGTCAGGTGTTCATTGGATGCTGACAGACTTGACCATTCCAGCACCCCGCTGTCATTGTAGAACGTGTTATCTCCAATTCCCCTCTCTATATAAAGAGTAAACACTCACTCACCTTCACCTTCTCCCACCATTCAAAGCCACCACCACTCACCACAACAAAAGAATACCAAATCTAGTCACTCAAATCTTTTCTCATCAATCAAACAAAAACAATGGGTGTTAGCAGTGACATTGAGACCACCAGCACTTCCATCCTAAAACCATCCTCAACATCACCCCCACATCCCCTCCTGGACACCTACGTCCCCCTCACCATCTTCGATGAGGCGGCCTTCGACCTCCACGTCGCCACCCTCTACGCCTTCCGCGCCCCCATGCCCACCAACTTCGCCATGAAAGACGGCCTCTCCAAGGTCCTCTCTCACTTCCCCCACCTCTCCGGCCGCATGTGCCCGGACCCCGACAACAACCGCCCCTCCGTCCACCTCAACGACGCGGGGGTCCGAGTCATCGAGACTCGGACCGCCGACACTCTCGCCGACAGGCTCCCACTCGACCCGTCCGACGAACTCGCCCTCCTCCACGGCTCCACCCTCCGACGGACGCCTCGGTGGAGTACCTCCTCCAGGTCCAGCTCAACCGCTTCGCGTGCGGCGGGCTGGTCATCGGCGTCACTCGCACCACCGGGCCGCGGACGGGCACTCGATGAGCGGGTTTCTCGTGCGCTGGGCCGAGGCGGTCCGCGGGCTGGGCATGGACTCGTTTCCGTATCTGGATCGGGCCGCAGTGTCCGTGCCGCGCAGCCCGCCAAGGAGCGAGTTCAACCATCGGGCCATCGAGTTCAAGGACGGGCACGACTCGGGCGGGCCGAGTCCGCGTTCGTGCTCGGTGATCGAGAACCTGGTGGTGCACTACTCCGCGGAGATTCGTATCCGGGCTGAAGAGGATGGTGTCAGAGGACAAGGCGGCGCCAACGAGGCGGTGCAGCACGTTCGAGTGCCTGCTGGCGCACGTGTGGAAGAAGATAACGAAGGCGCGTGGGCTCGGCGAGGGCGAGTCGAGCCAGGTGAGGGTGGCGGTGAACGGGCGGGCCCGGATGAGGGAACCGGCGGTGCCGATGGAGTTCTTCGGGAACCTGGTCCTCTGGGCCTACCCGAGGCTGAGCACGGGAGAAATTCTGAAGGAGAGCCATGCGTACGTGGTGAAGGCCATCCATGACTCGGTTGCCAAGGTCGACGAGGCCTACTTCAGGTCTTTCATCGACTTTGGGGAGATGATTAGTACAGGAGAAGTAGGAGAGCTGTCGGCCACCGCGCCCGAGGCAGGGAACTCGCTGTGCCCGAATCTCGAGGTGGATAGCTGGCTGAGGTTCAACTTCCATGACCTGGACTTTGGGACCGGAGGGCCCTGCGCGTTCCTACCGCCGAACCTGCCCGTGGAGGGGCTGCTTATATTCGTGCCGTCGTGTAAGGACAAGGGCGCCGTCGACGTCTTCCTGGCGCTCTCTGGGGAGCATGTCGAGGTCTTCAAGGAGATCTCCCATTCTTTGGATTAGAGGAATTGGTTTAGCTTTTCTTACTATATTCTTTTATACGTTTTGTGACGTTTTGTGATTTGATATATATAAGAAAAGTTACTGGAAGCTGATGATCACATAAATGAAATTAACATAATCAAGTGTCTTAATTTTGGTGATTTTTATGGTGATTAATTTATGTATTTTGTTTTAACTTTAAATGTGCATTTTGATTTTATTAACTACTAATAAATGTGATGTAACCCAGTTATTTCAATTGAAACATAAGCGGTGTCAAATTCGCTGGAGCTTGGGACGACTTCTACTCAGGCTGATTGGGTCCAGCCGTGAAGAAACCCCAAATAAGGGAGAACTCTAATGTATAAAACTAAGAAAAAAAAACTTCAAAAATAAAATGCTGAATAAATGTGTATTCATTACTCTCCTTTCTTGTGGAGACCACATAAATCATTAAAAAAAAAAAACCCACTGAAGTAAAAACAAATGGCAAAACAAAGTATTGTGAGTCTCACAATATGTGTAAAGAGAAAAAAATTAATTGGTCAAAAATTAATTGGTCCACCATGAAAACAAATTTCAACCACGCATTTTTTTAGATTGCACGTGGCGTGTTCAAGAAAAAAACCACATAAAAAGAAGAGTAGAGGATCCAGACCTACAGGATGAGAACGATGTGTTTCTCATGTGTCCCTTTTTAAAATTTTAGACATATAATTTCCTTGTGTATTCAGTAAGGGGAGCTATGTTTGTATGATATCGAAGAATCACTGTATATAGTTTTTCACTTATTGAAAAAACAATGAGATTTTATTATGAAGAGTGGGAAAAAAATAGTTTGAGGGTTCTTGTACCAAATCTTGAAGAATTAAAATTGGAGACATTGAAGGGTTCCAGTTAATCAATTTTAGTGGTCAAAGTTTGGTGTAATCGGTCTTCACAAAGTCCAAACCTCTTGTATCAATCAAATATCACCAGTTCTGTAGAAAAAAATAATGGTCATTTTGGCCCGGCAGTGCGCAGCAACAGCAGGAAGATGCCTGGATCATGGCACCAACGCGTCTGAAGACTTCATAAAGTTGTATCAAAATTAGGCACCCATTGAATTCAACTTCTTTTGTGTTACTAAATAGTAATCATAGAAGATAGTATAAAATATCAAAAATTTATTATACTGATAGTTACCTGATATATGATATATCATGGCATTTATTTAAAATTGTTGTGCATAGAGGAAGCAAGAATATAAATATCCAGATCGAATAAAACACAATAACAAGAAGAACACAGATTTACGCGATTCGACCTAAGCCTTCATCCACTGGGCTGCAAAATAGTAGAGCATTCACTAATAAAGTTGAAAATTACAGATATCCATTGGAGTCTCTTTCTTAATTATCCACTCAATCTCCATTAGGGCCTCTCAATACAAATGTGCAAAACAAGCATAATTTCAAAGTCTCTATACATGATATTTTATACAAACAAATCCCTAAAATCTCTCAATAAATCTCATCACAAAAATAGATTTTTTCAAAATGAATTATTTAGTCAATTATATGTCCACCCTAAATGATTTAATTCTGGCCATTCAAAATGTTGGTACACCTGATCTGAGACATTTTTCTAATCTCCACCTTGACTCATATCCGGAATCCGGAATTCCTCAAACTCTTAAGATTTTTCTTGATGTCTCCACCTCGCTCTGTGTCATCCTTGGAGCAAGATCATGCAAATAGTGTACCATGCAAATGCAAATGCCAATACAAATTCAAAATGCAAACTCCACTTTAAACCAAGTAGTCTTTACCAATACGAGTCTTCACATGCAAATAACTCGCTCTACAAATTCTAAATTGCAGGGATTTCAAGAACTACTTTCTCCGGATCTCTACCACCGCCAAATGTCGAATTCATAAGCCTGCATGAACTAGACTGCTGAATCAAATATCATGCACACATAACCAAAACAATACCTTGAATCAATGATCGCGTCTTTGAAAAACTGACTTGACCTCCACCTCAAAAATAGAACACCCATATAACCGATGTCTGTGCTCTACGCACCTCGCACAAATGCCTGTGTGTTTCCACGAGCCTCTGCCAACCAATGCCTCGTATATGTGTCACTCATGTGTCTGCAAAAAATGCTTGCTGGCCGGATCTCATACAATCTCTGGTTGAAAGCCTAAAAAACAAAAGAGGATTTGACACATCATTGAATTATTTGGCAAATAAATTCAAATTCAAATGTGACATATCCCCATATCCCCTCCACGCATATCTCGCATGCAATCCGAGGCATCATCCATGCATGCAAAAATCCAAAATATCAGAATTCAAACTCCCATTCAAATCCATATAAACCAATGCAATCAGGGAGGGATTACTTGTCCCACGGTCATAAAGTAGAAGTAGATTCGATTTTGCACCGATACATACCTTCAATCTTCAAATACTAATATTTTTTTCTAAAAAAATCTCTCCATCAATTAAATCCCACGAAATCAGGGATTACATTTTCATCTGAAAAAAAAAAATCCATGCAACAAAAAAAAATTACATTAAAAACGGACAAGGCACGTACCCTCTTCCTTTTTTCTTTTTTTTTTCTTCTTGCAAATCCAATCCGATGCCACTAATGTTGTCATTGTTCATAATTTTGCGGATCCGTTCCTCTAGATCGAATCTAGCGCTCTGATACCACTTGTTGTGCATAACGGAAGCGAGATAACAAATATCGAGATCGAAGAAAACACAAAGAACAAGAAGAACACAGATTTAAGTGGTTCGGCCTAAGCCTACATCCACGGGGCTACAAAATAGTAGAGCATTCACTAGTAGAGTTGAGAATTAACATTCAGACTTACATGCAAACTTCCATTAGAAGTCTTTTGCTAACTATCCTACTCAACCTCCATTAGGGCCTCTCAATACAAATGTGCAAAACAAACCTAATTTTAAAGTCTCTCTACAAACAAATCATATAGACTTTTTTCAAGATGAATGATTTAGTCAATTAGATGTCCACCTTAAATAACTTAATCTTGGCCATTCAAAATGTTGTACACTGGATTTGAGACATTTTTCCAACAAAATATCTTCAACCCTTACTCAAATGTTTACTTAAACACTAAAACTTTAAGTAAAAGTTTAATTTGTTATTGATGTTATCCATTCGTGATTTTCTATTTTAATCAAATCTTTTTAAAAAAAAATTATCTTGATCCAAAATATTTTCAAAAAACAGTGTTGGTAGTCTTGATATTGATTTTCTTCTATAATGTTTTTGAGTTTTCCTCAAATGATGTCCCTTGATATCTAAAAATAATCACCGTTGATGCATCTAAAAATAGGTATTGATGATTTGAGTAAAAAAAATCTCATTTGATTGAATTTTTTTTAAAGTATCATTTCATTTTAAGTATCATTTCATTTGATATAGGTTTGAGTGAAGATTGGGGATGATTTTATATTTTTATAAGATATTTTCTTCTTTCTTCTGTTCAACTTTTTCTTTTTCTTTTTCTTTTTTCCTTCTGTTACAGGGCATCTGTTCAACTTTGTTTATCATGTTTTGTTGATATTTTTTGTTCTTAATTTTTAATCAAATCTATGCGACTCTCGCTTGGTGGAGTTTTTCAAAATTATAAAAACAATAATGATTTGTAGGCCCCAATTTCACAAATCCCAAATAGGCCCCATGATGTGGCAATGAGACATTACATATTATTTCCTTTTACTTGATAACTATCCTAATATGTATCCTTATAATTGTGGAGTATCATCAATTCTAAAAATCATGTGTTTCTTCACCATTATTTCTTCACCACACACGATGCCTCTCCTTCTCCTCTTCCCCCTCCATCTCCGGTGAGACCCTCAAACGCCGCCTCTCCGACCTCACCGGCATCCCCAACTCCTCCAGCGCCTCGTCTCCGGAACCCTAGACATCCGCGACAGAATAAAAGTTCAAAGATTAGTATGAAAAATATGATTGATTGTGGGAGTTGGTGGGTCATAAAAATCAGTTAAATGATTTTATATTGATTTTCAAAAAAGACGTCGGGGGTGTCGTAAGCCATCTGTCGGAAAATGGCAAAGACTGGTGATCGCTCTATATAGAGAGTTGAAAATCCTGATATTTGCGTTCATCAAAGTAGGTAATTATTCTAACTAAATACCACCTATTAAGTATCATTGTCCTCACCTATCTCTCTGGTCAATGGATGCACTGGCTTCTTATAAAAAAAAGAGATGTCAGGCCGTGTGGTTACGTTGATGACTAGATTTGAAGAAAGAGCAGCTTTGCAAAAGCGAGGTCGTGAGTCAGGTTAGATATTGTTTTGTTGTATTTACATAGTGAAAATTGTATATTGATTAATATTGTTACATTTATAAAATGTAACAGTTAATGAATATTGTGATTTGAAGTAAAAGAGACACATTTAAGCAATATATAATTTTTTATTATTTTGTTACATTTGAAATGTAACAGTCTTGTAACAACATAATGTTATTTAACATACGAATTCATGGATATTTCAATGATCAATCATATTATTATTCATGACTATTTGGTTTACAAGGAGTGCTACATTCTTTTTTTTTTTGTTTCTACAATATTTTTTAACATGAATAACATAAACTGCAACATTCACATATTTATATTACATTTACACAGTTATACAATTATAAGATTGTTACATTTAAATTTATGCATTACTGTTACATTATGTAAAAGTTATAATCATAAAAAACTGAAACATTTTTTTGTTATTTAGATAATTTTGGTGTAATTTAGTTAAATTTTGGTGTAATTTTGATGAAAAATAATTTTGATAATTTTTGTATAAGTTAAGTAAGTTTTGATATAAAATTCATAAAATTTCAAAATTCAAATTTTGAAATAGGCAAATTTTATAGTGGAATATATTTTTTAAAATAAGTAATTTTAAAATAAGCAAATTCAAATTAATGTGAAAGATTAATAAGAGAAAAAAAAGAGATTTGGGTCAATTAGATCTATTTTTAATAAGGAGCATATGTGTATTTGGTCATGTTACCAATTTTTAAAAGTCAATAAGTCAACCCAATGATACCTTTTGTGAGTGGGGCCTATAAATTAAGGCATAAGTATCATCACCCTTGTAAAAAAATATCATGAGTAGATAAAACATGTGATGTGGATTTGAAAGATTTGAATCGACCGTGGCCATGCACCAACCGTAGTCTATTTTCATATACCAAAGTTTTGGTCAGAGGATGTTAAATTGTAGAAAAATTAGGAAAAGTGGTCAATTTTGTTGTTTGTTTCTCACAAGTGGAATTGCTCTTAAATCACATTTGGCATTGTCCATGGGTCAACAGGAAGGGGCTAAAACAATGGGGTGTTATATACCCACCCCATAAAATAAGAACCCCACCCCATTTAAAAATGACATACATGATCTTATGTTGTTATGAAACAATGCAAAACCCACCCCTTCTCTCGTGGATGTGGTGCCGTTTGCAAGGATTAATGGACAGTTGGGTGGGGGGGAGGGGGGGGGGGTGTGGGTTTGAGTGGTGGGTTTGCGGTTTATAATTTTTTGATGGGGGTGGATCATCTAATGGTGTGGGATTGAAAAAAAAAGGGTTTAAAATAATAATCTCCTGTAACAAATTTTTGGGTCATGTTACCTTTATAATGGAGATTTGAGAGATGCGAGTTCTAGTGACCCTCCTGTGACTGTGACACATGTCAGTCCCCGTTCACACTGTAAGTATTGTGTTTGTTCTTTACTTGATGGCCTAAGAAAGCTTGCTCACTTCATCATCTTATTACACTAGGATAATATTAAGTATAATCATGTTTTTAATTTCAATTCTAGTTAACGTATCTTTTGTAAATATATATTCTATTAATTTATATTGCCCCATATGAGATTAGAATTAAGGCTTAAAAAAAAAAAAAAAAAAAAAAGAAAGAGAAAGAGGAGGTGTGTAAGCACTCATTACAACACTATCATGTCCTTGGTTTCTCAAACAACATGGATCTTTTGTTTATGCAGAAAAACGAAATCTCAATTGTTTCCATGTTTGGTGGTTCTGAAGCCATGAAATATGTTGATTTTTTTTATAAACTAACATCCTAAGAACTCTCTTGGTCTCTTTTTTTAATGAGTGCTGATACACTCAGTTTTATTCTCAGTCCAAAATATAGACTGTATATACCTTGTTACAAATTTAATTAAGCATGTATCTCGTTTGATGATGTATATACCTCACTAAATTTTTTTTTACACTTACTAAAAATTGGTTCATTCAATTTGAAATTGAGCGATATGTACTTTTTATCAAAGCATATACCTCATTAGATGATGTTTACTATTTAAAAAAAATGAAAATACTTGAGGTCTGAGTTTTAGTTGGTGAATGTGAGTGAGTGTATCATTTTTCCTTTTTAATATAATAAAGATTGTTATTCTCCATGGACACGAGGATACAAGGTCTTCATACAATTAGTTCAAAATTATCAAAATGTTGTTAATAGAGTTTTTATATATAAAAAACGATCTTTCAAAAATTATGGTAAAAAATAACTAGTAATCATGACCGATTTAACAACTCTGCCTCAAATATGAATCCAATGACGCTTAAGAGGTTCCATGAGGGGTTCGTCGAATGAAATAGAAACATGTACCATATATTGTTACTAACAATGGTGTGTGAAGTGTTCACATATTTCAATTTTTTTAGGAGTGTCTTTTTAAAGAAAAATAAGAAGAAAAAAAATATAGGGCATGATTTACTCAATGAAATCATATACTTGGTTAGCTAAATGAGATTGTGTATAGAACGACCGTAGAACAAACTCCAAACGTATTATTTTTTTTGGATGGCATTTTGGTTGATAGCCTCACAAAGCAGCACAATAAGAGGGATGAAATGAAAGAGAAGGAATCAATGGTGGGCCCTTTGTAATCTTTAACCCTTTGTACATAACAATAAACAGTACATTTTGCAATCCTTATCTTTGTTTATCATGTCATTAATGCAATGTATAAAATCATGTATTTATTCCACAATCTTAATGCATACTCCATTATGAAAAATAAAAATAAAAAACATATGCATTCAATTTATATATAGTCACATCATTTTTTACAAAATATTGTAATTCATTACTTAATATATACTTAAAAAAATATTTTAAAACATGTGCGAACTACAAACATGATGAAAGCACATCAAATATACAAGCACACAAAGAAAAATTGAACAATTTTATCTGCAACTTCTCATACATATTTGTTGGTCATATCTTAAAGGGGTAATAAACACACAAACAACTATCCCAGTTAGGAGGCAACAATCATCTCAAATATTAAACATTAATTATGTATATGAACCAAAAAGGGAGGCGGAGTTGAAAACAACAAACCTCAATTCAGGTCACTCTTGTCCAAATGTCTGGTCTGTCCTTTTATGTGGGGTTCACATTGCCCCCTCTGGAGTGGGGTTCACATTGCCCCCTCTGGACCAAACACCTCAATTGGGGCCAAACCATCACAACTGCTCTTTTTTAAAAATATTTATCAGATATACAAACCATGAGGGCTTCAAAACCTGCCTGAAGTGCCCCTATCACCAGCTTTTCAAAAAATGAAAAGAAAAAAACAACCAAAATTGATTGCTTTCAAACAGAGGGGCAGACTAGATATATAGTCTAGACAATGAAAATCTTTGGTGGGTCTGAGTGCCTAACATAAGCAGGTTTTTCATATTAACAAATTTGAATAAATTAAATTTAACAAGCAAGACGTGCGCCACAAATCAAACTTCTCTACCTCATGATAGTTTCCAATACACTCAAATTAGATTGAAGGACAACAAAATCACGACCAATGATGAACCAAAAAAATTTCCAACCCCAACAGCCGGCTCGTGTAGACAGAAAAAACAATGAATGGAAGCATGATAATTACAACATGGAGGCAAGTTAGGTAGACTAAAACTACAATTGATAGTCAGTGTTGAGGAAGGTCTCATACTCAGTTCCCTTCAGTGTCTTATAAACATCATCCCAGTTTGTGACCTGATCAGACAGTGGTCTGGTGTGGATCTTTACTTGACGACTTGTTAGCTGCATTGGAGGCACTTTGAGGAACTCTTGAACATGCAAGAGGTTCTGTAGAACACACACGTGAAGATTTGATTAGTGTTGATAATTGGGTAGTATAAGTTGAAATCGAATGGCTTGTCCTGTAACATACAGTGTTTTTGACAAGATCCTCGTAGTAGAGAACAATATGGCGGGTGCTATTAAAATATTCTACAGCATCGGAGGTCCACTCTTGCGTGTGTTTCAAATTAGGTATCAATAATGTGGAATTGATTTCCGGCTTATATCTGGCGAGTATGTCAGCCTGGAGATATTAAACAATAGAGTTATGCGTTAGAGGGGAGAAAATATAATTGTTAGGCGTGGGAGGGGAGAAACATATAGAAAAGATGGACCTCATCTCTTGAATGTACATGAGATTTGTGGGTGCCATTCAATTGCTTTGCCTTTTGATCATAAGAATTTGCGAGTATGGATATCAGCCTCCGTAACAGATTTCTCCGGAAAAGAAATATCGCAGAAACACCCTTGCGATTGAAGTACTCCACGATTTCTTCATGGTACTCCATGAGGCCCTGGAATTACCCCGACATCCATTGTTTTGAATAATTCATGAGAATCATAAAGATCATGGTCATCTAGAAAAAATAAAGTGAAATTGCAAAGAGAACACAAGCGCAACAAATTTCATCCATGTCGAGAAAGCTTTATGCACAGTAAAGGAATTGACTTCATTTAAATGCCCTCATGAATTTCTGAGTTGAACAATTTCTTGGTCAGAAGGAAGAACAGAGTCTGAATGTTTAGCAAAGATGATGCTAGAAGACTCCAACACGCAGGCAAAAATAGCCAAATGAGCAGTTACATCAAAAATGAAATGGCATGAGTGGGACCTACATATCATACACCTGATATCTGGAAAAACCTTGTACAAGCAAAATCCCGATTGAAGTCCGCAATCCTAAAATACTATCATATCATGTCATCCATCATTTAAGAATAGTCCCCTTATGACCACTTGCTATTTAGAATAAGTATGACAACATGACCCTCCATGTCAATATTCAACCCAATGTCTCAAAAATCCCTACCATTATAGCTCAAGCCATTTTTTATGCTTACCTAGTGCAAAAAAGCAATGCACCGTGCACCTCTTAAACTCTGCTGACATAATCTTCTTGATTATCTTACGATAATAAAATCCATCAAAGATAAAATAAAGATTTGATGCAAAAGGAAGCCCAAAGTCAATCCTCACTCTAATGTCAAAAACAAAGGAAACCCAAAACTTATTAGTAACTAGTGGATTCAAAACACAAACACCAAAAAAACCATGTTAGCTCAATTTCCCTTACTGTGCAGAAAACTGAAAAGGGAGACGATAAAGAGTCAGTGACCACAAGGGATTATTATATCACAACAGCCTTTTATCCTTTTGAAAAAATGCTTCTGAAGTTACCTATTCTCCATAGATCCTTTGGGATATCATCTGACGTAATTAATTTGGAATGTGCCTTAATAACTAATACTAAAATTAGAAGAAAATCAACATTCATGAATCCTACTGTGCAATAATTCCCCTTTTACGAACCATTTACATAGGGAATGTTAAATAGGCACATTAAGATTGTACTAGGATGAACAATTATGCCCATACATCCCTCAGTGGAGGGTAACTGATAACCATACAAACATGCCAGACATCAACTACAATCCTGATTCTTGATAGATAACCCAACTAAGGTCAAAATCTATTCAACTAGTAATTATCCATAATAAATTTAGGGCCGTTGGATAACCAAGGTCTATGTATGATGATGAATTTGCCATCTTAGCCGGCTTGTGATTCTCCTAACCCCAAAAAAGAAGATAAACAAACAATTGATAACCTGGCAAAAAGCCTCATATTTTTAGCTTCCTTGGACTACCAGAAATCTTAGATAACTCTTGGCAATACTTGGAATATTTTAAAAACTAGCAGATTCAGTGAGCGAGACTCCATGAATTCCTAAAATTACGATATGTTTTCCTTGTTTTTTTTTCTGATGATATGTTATGGATACCTGAAACCTAGAAAGGTAGTCATTGTTGGAAATTTCCAATGTGGATGGGCTACTCATAAAGTATTGATCTACAGCATGTTCTACTCCAATGTTGCAATTGAAATTTGTTGACATGGTTGATATTTGTAAAAAAGATTACATCATGATATTTTTTATAATTTATATTATATGTATTTTTGTTCAATTCCTTGAAGGGGACTCCAACCAGTTGCTTTCTGGAAATTAAGTCAAGAGACATCATTCAACCAAGACATATTCTAGCCAAAATCAAGGAATGACAAATTTACATAACAATAGATTGAGAAATACTCTCATGCTCCAACCCACACGCAAACTAAATCTCCCTAGAATTCACCCATTGAAATCTCCTCTCATGCCTCATCCACAGACTATAGACACTATCCTTAAAAGTGGCTTTCTTCTCCTGATCATGCACTTGTGCATAGGAAACAAAATGGAAGTTCTCCATTTTCAAGCATAAGTAGCAAGAAAGTACAGCTTGCAATGCAGAAAATTTACAAACATGAGAACCACTGCTTAATATAAAAAAAAATATAAAAAATGATAACGTTCAGAATAACAAGCCAAAGCTGTTTGCAGATTAAACCCATGCCCATTAAATTCAACATTGATCACAATATGCACTTATAGCGTGAAGGTTAGAAATATAAGCACTAGTCTATTTCAATCGTTCATTTCAACTTGTTCACAAAATATTATATGGTTCCCAAAAGCACAACCACAGTTTGATTCATTCCATTTTGGCTAATGCAACAAGGACACATCAGATGACCGTGTTTAAATTCATATCAGAACACTCATGAAAAACCATGGGCAAGATTAAAACTATCCATATATATTTTTATTTAATAAATTTTTAAACTTCCTTTATGCAGGTCATGCCTAATCTTCCTTATACAAGATATTCCATATATAGAGATGGGACAACTGCAAACAACATAAACAGTAAACACGATCAACTGAGATCAATGTTACCTGATTAAACATCCACTTAAAGCCAACAGCAGAAGTGCACTCATTCTTGGAGGCGCTGCTCCGCCAATCCAGATTGTAGACTTTGTCTAATGTCTGAATTATAGCCGATATATTGCTCCTCCTCTCTCTGACAGAGAAGATCTCCCCGTTTGAGCTGATGTTTTGATGGCTATTCAGCAAGGTCTCAAACCACCCACTCCCAGACCTTTGCATTGATAAAATCGCAAAGTAACGGACAGGAGTGCATGCGCATTCTTCCCTGATTATATGCAATACAAAGTGTATATTATAAATCGAAATTCCAAAGCCAACACTGAGAGAAGAAATTGTCTATAAGAAATTTACCTGCTGTATGTTGTGGGTTCGGGAAAGTGCACATGTGGAATCTCTGATTCTGAAGATTGGCAAGGTTGGTCGATCACATTAACTTGAATATCAACTATCCTGGGCCCGGCATATGTTCCTATTTGCTTCGAACAAACTGAAATATATAAACAATACAAATCATAACAAACACCAGAACCACCATCCGTAGCACCAGTGGGGACTTCTTCTGAGGCTTTATGAATAGTGTATCCTGTGATCACGTAAAAAGTTCAAATTTTGATTAGATATCAAGCACAACATATTTAAGGAGTGCATAGATTAGAAAGGGGAGACATTGAAAACCCTAGATGCAAAAAAATAAAAGGTTTATTGAATCTAATGCAGCTCATACTTTATGCAGCTTTATGCAGGGAGCAAAAGAAGTGTTCAGCTATGAAGCACATGAGATTCTAAAAAATGGGAGATGAGGTTTTTATTTGAGATTGTAATGAAAACCAAAACAAATGAAGAAAAAATAAATACAATGTGGGTTTTCTTATACCCAAAATCACTGAACAAAAAAATTTGAATGACATGGGGGACTAACAAAAACAAAATCAAACAAAACCCAGATCAAGCATTGCAAAGCACAACCCATGCCCAAAAAACAGTGTAAAGATTTCAAAAAAAAAAAAAAGCCCCTTTTTAAATATTAAAAAACTGCACTCCATCAATAAAAAGCTCATACACCTTGCAACCCAGAAGAGAAGAACCCTATAAAAAACAATCTTAACAACTCACTGATATCATAAAAAAGGGGGGAAAAAAGGCCTCACCTTGTTTAGGTTCCAACAGTCCTCTGAGGTTTCTTTCATGGCGGCTAAAAGGGTATTCAATGAAACAACAGCTTCTGACTCTATTCCCCTCTACCCTTTCAAGGGAACCTCTTTTGGGTTTGTTTAAAAACCAAAACAAGAGATACCCAGTGAAAAAAATCGGGGCTTTGAAAGGAAAAGCAAGAGATGCCCAATGAAAGAGAATGCCATCGATTAAAAGAAAAAAAACCCTTCCCTCGTGAATATCATCATCACCACTATCAACGCCCTCTTCACGCTCTCTCTCTCTCTCTCTCTCTCTCTCTACGTGTGTCTCTCTCTCCGAAGAATAAACAACACCTGTTAAATGGAGGAGCTGAGAATACAATACAGGGACGGCATAGAGAGATTTTTTTTGTGTGTTGAATTTTGAATAATGGGTTTGCCTAATATATGTCAGGAACATTTATATATTATTATTTTATATTGAATGTTATTTATTAATAATCATTTTATCAGTATGATTTTATTAGTAATTTAGTAATTCAAAGGAAAAATGACTAAAAAAAAAATTCATAAGAGTTTTAAATACACAAATCAGTCAATTTTTAAAATCATACCTAAAAAATCTCATTTTATAATTTTGAAAATACAAAAGACTAATCTATCCTTATCTAAATAAATCTTTAATATCTCTCTTTATTTCACACTAAAAATCTATTTTTCTTATAAAATAATAATCTCGCAATACATTATGAAAATTAATTCTATATCATACTTATATATATTTTACATAACATTGTTTATCATTTTTCATTGTGTATAATCATAATATGTAATTTAAATATTTGTTGTGCCTTAATGCAACATATGATATTTTAATATTTTAAATATTTATTCACATTTTTTATTTTTAACTATTTATATATTTTTATGATATCATTAGTACATATCCATTTTTTTAAAAAAATATCAATATTTAATGGAGTTCATCATAAAAAATTCAAATTATATTGGTACATATTTCACAAAATCCACCTAATCATAAAGAATTTATAATAATTAAAAAAAATTGATCTACATGAAAATATATGAAATATATTAATAAAATTAAGATGGTGAAATATTTAACAAAGTTAAGAAATGTGGAATGTATTAAGGATTTAATTGCATTAGGCTAGATTAGTCTTTTGTGTTTCTAAAATTATAAAATGAGATTTTTTAGGTATAATTTTAAAAAATAGTTGATTTGGGTATTTTTAACTTTTGAAAGACTTTTTTAGTCATTTTTTCTAATTCAAATTCATTGTCAGTAAATTTCTACCTAAATTCATTTTCTAGGTTTAAATAACAAAATACCTTACTAAAGTTTTGCACTATATCTAAAAAATTAATTTTTTACCCGTACCATGACCGTAAAAAGTGAATAGTAATGATCCAACAAAATATATAATGAATGAAATTTAAAAAAAGATTACATACTTTAAATTAGAGTGATTTCTATAAAATAAGTTGTATGTTAAAATTATATACATTATTGATATATAATGAAAGTATCCAACATTATACTTCTTTTTATTTTCAGCAGCAACATGGATTTTGTTTTTGAATCACAGATTACTCATGAGAGACATTGTTAAGGTAAACCAGGCCAAATATGGTATCAAATGTTGGGGAGGGATTTTAGGTGTCAATTTCTAAAAAAAAACCCTTGAAATTCTCTTCTTAATAATTTGGGACATATGAAGGATGAATAATGATGTCCACGTTGATCACGAATTTTGTTTGTTCAAATCACTCCATGTTGATTTTTAAATTAAGAAATGGACCCCTTAGTATGTTTTTCATATATTTATATATTAATGACTTTGGAGATTTTGACATCCTTGATTCAAGCTGCAATGATATTCTTTTATGAATTATTATATTCTAGATCTTTGTTTAATAATGGGACATCAAAATACTCAGGTGGGCATTCGATTTCAAGGAGGGGATTTTTTAGTGGTTGGAGTTAAAACATAAATAAAACATAATAAGTGGATTCAATTGATTGTTGTTGCATCAACTGTTATTTATTACATACTAAACTTGAATGAGTAGTTGAACAATCTTTTTCATAATTACATTAATCTCTGCTTGAGTTAATATTAGACAAGTTACAAGGAAAAACCAACTCCCCAAAAAGTTAATGATAATAAATACATATTAATCCTCCTCTCAAAAAAAAGGTCCATCTTTCATTACATATTATTAGGGGTGATTAAATACTCATCAGTAGAACACTTTAATCCATATGATTTAATTGTTTCCATGGTAATATGTTTTTGAGAGCCTGATAAAAATATGAAGTATCGGCCATGTTTTGTTGCAAACAGTTGTAAATCAAGCAAATCCTCGCTTGAAACAGGTGTAGGCCAAGGGAAATGGTCATCAGGTCATGTTTATTTTTATTTTGACAGTTTCAAAAAATCTTAAACTTTCCACACAAGATTTAAATTGGGGACAAGAATTATAGAATTCCACATTAGGTCAGGTCAACTGAAACAAGGTGATGAGAGGTTCATGGACATGCACTCCTAAGACATTGTTGTCAAGTGATGCCTAACACACACATCTTTATTAATTTAGGGGTAAGAGTGATATTTATTGATCATTCCCACCAACCATAGAATCCGGCGACCATGAGTGGCCGGGTGGAGACTTGCCGGCCAGACCACAAGACTCTTCACAAAAATGGCTCAAAAAAATTCCACAAGAAAACCTTAGGTCTAGGTTTAGAAAAGGTGAAGTGTCTTTATATTCAAACATCATCAGCTGTCCCACGTGTCGTTGATTCGCTAACAATGTACATGTTCCAGTAGATGAAACACGTTTATTTTTTTATTTTTGCCATCCACCTTGTACCCAAATTTCATAGTAAAAGTTTAATTTGATTTGGTGTGTATCTAATCAACACTTTATTTTTACTCAACTATTTTTAAAAAAATATAGAGTTAAAAGAAGAAAAATAGCATTTGAAAATTTGGGTAAATGCTTGAGTCTCACTTTGTGAAGGTAAAAATTTGCACTAGGACACGTGTCATGATGAGACATGACATGGACCATTTGGCGTAAGGCCTACTAGGCTCAATCCATGAAAAACGACTTCACGATGATGACATCTGGTGTGTTAACACGACTAGGCTAAATGATCTAGTCAGACGGCCGAACACCCTTTGAAAGGACATCACCTCGAGTAGTCTAAGGCACGACCAGACGACAGGTCTGGTCGGGCGACCTTATTACTCAGGTTTGAGTAGTCTAAGGTACGACCAGATGATAGATTGGATCGAACGACCTTATTACTCGGGTTCTAGTAGTTTAAGACACGACTAGACTCCAAGACTGGTCGGTTGACTTTACTCCTCACGGACATACGCGAAAACATAACGCCTAGGCAGGCATGTCAAAGGACACCGAGCAAACGTAGAAACGGTCAGAAGACCAACAGACGTGGGTAATCAATGGACGACGTAGAGATTAATTATGGGGAACATTTCCCTGGAAAAAAGCCCACTAACATTTAGTGGAAAATCGGTTACGAGATGAGAATTGGAACTACGTCAGACTTGATCCCTCCGGGGTACGTAGGCAGCCTATAAAGAGGTCGCAAGACAACACTGAAAGGCATGACAAGTGAACATCCTCACTATTGCCAGGCACAGTCTTTCTTTTAGCTCAGTTCTACCTTTGTTTGAACTTATTCTTTCCACCCAAATTCCTTTGAAATTTTAGATCCCAAATCATAAATTTAAATGTAGGGGAAAAAAATCCACCTCACACTTGATTTGGTAAAAGTTTGAATAAAAGCTTGATTTGATACGAGTATGGATAAATTAAATAATTAGAGAGATTTTATAGTGATTTTTACTCAAATTTAAGTTTGAGTATACATTTGAATATAGGATTGGAGACACTAAAAAATCTTTCTAACCCCTTGCTCATACCCAAATTATACACATATCAAATCAAATTTTTATTCAAATCAAGGGAGACTCAAATCTTTACCCAAATTTTCAAAGGCTAATTTTCTTCTTTTTAACTCCATATTTTTTAAAAGATTTGGGTAAAATACCAAGTGGTGTTGTTATATATATAGATCCGTGCGAGTTGAATATATATATATAGTGAAACAATTAGGTGCGGCGAACGGCGGGTGCGGCCGCGACACGGGCCGTCCGATCACGGGTCCATCGCATCCAACGATCGATGTGAATCGCATCCGACCGTCGGATGCGATGGACCCGTGATCGACGGCCCGCGATCGCTGCCGCACCCGCCGTTCGCCGCATGTAATCGGCCCTCTCTCTCTCTCTCTCTCTCTATATATATATATATATATATATATAGTCGATTGATTTAGTGCGGGAATGCGGGAAACGACGTCGATCGTTCGATCGCGGGTCCATCGAATATTTTTTTCACTATATATATGATATTTTTCGGATACGAATATTTTTTTTTTCGGATACGGATATTTTTCGGATGGACCCGCGTGCGGAAATTTTTCGGATACGGATATTTTTTTCGGATACAAATACAGATTTTTCGGTTATCGAATATTTTCTGCATTTTCGAATACGGATTTGGATTGGATACGGATATTTTTTCAGATAATTGACAGACTTATGCATACGTGTCAGTAAAGAAAACATATATCTCATTAAAGATATTTTACATCTTTTAAAAGAGTATATGTGAATATACTTCATTAATATATTACATACATCATTGAAATAAAAATATATTCAATGAGATATATAATTTCTTTACTGACGCATGTATCCATTAAAGAACGTATATACACGGATTACACGGACATCATATTATCAGATAACTATGTATATATACACATTATAAAAAGAAAAACATTTCCCGCAAAATGATGACCTAATGGTGTACACGACACCCCCTTCTTGGGGAACCTCACAGGAAGATGGAAAAAGTCTTCCTAGTCTAGTTAAGCAGGCCACTACTTCCAATCCGTTTTGAGCTTGATCCACATCTTCATGGCATCATAAAGGATTTACTAACATCATCTAAATTTCTTTTTTTTTTTTGGTAAATCTAAATTTTTTTTTTGACTTGTGAAACCACACGAGCAAACCTGTCAATATAAGAGGGGGGTGATCACAGAAAAAAAAGGTGTGAATATGAGGATCTCCTTTTTTAGGATTTCACCTAGATCCTCAATTAGCATATTTATTTTTGAGGATGCCCTTGCATAATATCATACATTAAAAAAATATAGGAATGATTTCATCCAATGAGCCATTAATTAATGGCTCAATCAAACCCTACACCTAAATTTATAAATAGTTTGATTAATATGAACTTTTCATTAATATTAATAAACATAAACAGTGAAATAAAATATCTAAATACCCATGTGCACTTGTACTTGCTACACATAAACAACATGTGTGTTTTGTCATCTCTTATATACTACTCCAATCTAAATCTTTTAACCGATGTGAGACTATTTAAAAACTCTCTTTACAAAACTCAAAAGTTACAATACAAAATAAATAAATAAAATCCATGAAAATATGATTTTATTAAATCACATTCAACAGAATAACAATTCAATTTTAAAGCCTGGTGAATATCGAACAGAATACTGGATATGAATAGTGAATTGCAAAATTAAAGCCGCGTATAGACTCAGAACACCAATATGTACTGGCCTCCACTCACGAAAAATAAATGGATCGGAATAGGACTCCTCTTCTTTATTTTTATTTTTTTAAAATTATCATTAGCTAGTTTTGAAAAACCAACCGGCCGATTATTTGATTTTTTTATTATCGTGCTTATAAAAGATAGGGCTCATTTGGATTAATTAGCAGGTAGTGAATAGATAACTAATTTTTGGTAGGGGTGCACCATGAATAGTTGAACCCGACCTAATTTTTGGGTGGTTCAGATTGAGATTTTGATAGTTGGATTCAACTAGATTGAATTAAACCTAAGTAAATTCAAATTTAATTTGGATTGAGTTTGAGTTAATAAATTTTTATGTGTATCTCTATTTTTCCTTTTTCTGTGACTGTGTCATTTTCAATTACTATTGATATAAGGATCAAATTATTTTTAATAATATCATTTTCCAATAATAAGCTTGAACCTGGTCAATTTTAACTAAAGTTGAACCCAATTCAATCTTATCTCAAATTTTGTAAAATGAGAAATTTTATTTGGAAAGTAAAAAAATAAACATAGATGTTGAGTTTTTTGAGAAGGAAAATGAGAATGAAAATCTAATTGATCCTTGATATATGTTCTGAAAATCAATTTTTTTTAATCATTGTCCATGGATGAAAGAGTTGGACCTACTTGTTTTTATTATATATACATATATATTTTTTTATTCATTACAACATATTATTATAATTTAAAAACAGACATAATGATTTTAAACACGTTTGAGGAGTGAAGTAGAAGGCACCGAACCTTTTTTTAAAGATGAAGAATCCCACCTCGTATAACATGTCTCAGTCTCACCCCTATCTTGATATAGAATCTTCCAATATTAAATCATTAGTTTTTCGTAACACCCACTTCATCACTTACTAGTTGAAACATATAATAACAATTCAACGAGTTCTGTCCATGTTTGTAATTCCTAATTTTGAAAAATAGGATTGTACCTTGATCAGGTTTGGGTTTCGATGTTTTCTTTTTTTATACTAATGATTATACAAGGAGATATATATTTACATAAGTTTAACAAAAGAAAAAAAAATAGCACATGAATATGGAAGAAAAATTGCAGTGTTTATATATATTTTTAGATATTATAGATTTTTTTAATTTTTTATTATTATAAAACTTAACTCTGTTTTTTTTAAAATAAAACTTAAGAAGAGAGAGAGATCGAGGCTAGGTCCAGTCAGGATCGGCTTCGATCGTGATTGCACAGTCTACGAATCAAACCAAACAATCTATGAATCGAACTGCACAACCAATTGTTTGGTATATGTATCCCTCGAATTTAATACAAAATTATGATAACTTATCATCAAAACTTTAATTTCGTACCAAACTAGTTTTTACTGGTTTCAAAAACCGCATTTAAAAGTCTTTCCAAAAGTTCTTATGTTTGATGATGACTTTATGTTCAAGTTACACACAATGTCAAATTCTTCATTCTTTTATGATGGTTTTGTTTTACTTTTTTTCCCATGAGGATTAACAAAAGAACGCTGATACACAGTCCATTTTGCAATCCATTTGTTTTACTTTTTTTCCCATTCTAAGGATTAACAAAAGAGCGCTGATACACAATCCATTTTGCAATCCATTTTGTAGCCCTATATGCTATGATAACGGACTATATACATCTTATATTGGTCTTTGAATAATTGAACTTGTTTTAATTAGGATGCTTTAGATTATGAGCTGAATGAAAAATAATTCGAACACATGCATCTTATAGTGGTCCTTGAATAATTGAACTTCATGTATATGAAGAAACCCAAGGACCAAATCACCAATACATTATACATGATCTCATCTTGTACCTTCATGCAACCAAAAGAAGTATATTATACCTCAATATTTCTACACACACAAAAAGAAGAATCTGGCTATGGATTACATATAGTAAATTAAAACTACTCTTTTTCCAATTATTCATGGGTGGATAAGCTTATTCAACCTTTGTTATTCAACTCTAAAAAAAAAATAGAAATTCATAACCCATTCTACCTGTAACAAAACCAATGCCAAACAAACATAAAAATAGAATGATTTACCAGTTTTGCTATTCAGTCAACAAACAGAATAACTTCAAAACTCCACATCAATGTTTTCCACGCTTTTAGGTGGCTTCAATTCTTTAGCCTAAATAACAATTCTATTCCAATACCACCACAACACGTGGTAATAATGAATAAAATTGCACCAACCTTTCTCAAAAACCTGGAGAACAATATGTTCTTTTCTCTATTTTTCTTTTTTAATATGTTATTTCCCATCTTTAATTCGAATATTATCTATTTTGATATTTTTTAAAATGAAAAATGCCCACAATTTGCTATAAAAAAAAACCCTGTAGAATAAACTTCTTGTGATCACTGTGGTTTCTGGTCCAGTTAACCTTACAATATGCTGTTAAACAAGAACAAGTTACAATTTAAAACCAGAATCCACCAGTTTGACCAACAATTTTGAGAATCTGCCACGAGTAGCTTATAGCAGACTAGCAGTCTCATTCTTGGAAAAACAGTCATTTATGAAAAAGGTTTTAAAGTGAGATTATATAAATACTTAAAGGGCATCAAGAGTTATGAAAATATTTTCTAAATATTTTCATATTTTATTGATTAATAATTATTACGTTGTGATGATGCCACGATGTAAATTCAGACGGTTAATTGATGACACTTAACCCAATCATTTTTTTTGCTTGGGTTAGTGATCAATAAGTTAGCAGGAATACTGCAACCTTGTTTCATTCTGTTACATTCATATATCACAATTAAATGGCCAAATGAGTAAAGGATAATTTAGGGACACCCCGCGTGCAAATTCCACTATAATACACCTTAAAAAAAATTACAGCACATGGAACTGTATGTTGGAATGTCACAAACATGATAAAAAATGTAATGTCCGTGATGTTCACCTAAACATATGAATGTAATTCCTACAACATGCTAAACCACACAAGGATAACTTCTCCAGGTAAAGTTACGACCATTTAAATAACTGAGGACTAGTAAGGCATAAGAAGATTTAAAGGATTGCCCAATGATCAAACCATAGTCAAATTGTTCCATTCGTTCACTATTAACTAATTAAAAAATGACTGTCAGAAATTATTTCTTCCTATGCTACTCTGACATGCATAAGAAGTGTGCTGAATATCATGCTCATAATTGGGAGTTATGCTAATAATATGTAAATGTGAATAAGAAGCATGACAATGGTCTAACTCCCTGTTGAGTGTGAGTGGGTCGAACATGGTGACATTTTCAAAAACAAGATTAAGGTTAGGAGAAACAATGCTAACAGAAACTGTACTCTATAAACATGATCATGCAACTTTATGCAACATTAATATCATAGTAATAAAGTAATAATGCCACAGATCTGACTCCTGAGTATACAAGTGATCAAAAGAAGCAAAACTTATCGAAAATCCTGTAACAACTATTTATCGATATCTATAATAACTAATTTACAACAATAAAATTGTCACTTTCTACAGATATGAAAATTCTAATTTCTAGTGATGCTTCAAAATAATATTGTTGGTGACAGGCATTTCAATACCTCAAAAGATAGCCTGAGGGAGAAAGGGGACAAGGTAATGGTTTCATGTGAGACACTCAGAAAACAATTCAAATCAGATTATGAGTACAAACACACATCTCCAATCCCAATATTAGAAAGAAAAATATAGCAGCTGTCTCAGAAATAATCGTATGATCTTCCAATCAAAGTAACACAGAACAAGAAATGGTTGTCCAAAATATAATTGCTGGACCACCAGTCAGATTTAAGGACACACCTCAAGAAACGAGAGGTGCATTGACATAAGAAAAAAAAGTTAACTAAATGATCAAGAAGACGGTGGATTAAGTAATGATGAAAAGACTAAATGAAGAACGAGAGGGTTGTGGAAGCTAAAACCTACATCATCTGAAAGGATGTCCGGTAGTGTCAGCTGCATCAATCATTTATGTTTATTCAACCAGCTTGGCTGCTCTAAATGGAAATGAACTTTTGGAGAGTGAAAAGCTTTGTGGCCACAAATGATCGCATATGAAGCTAGTAAGAGACCAACGATTTCTTTTTTTGGATGATTATTGTGGTTATTATGGTGCTCCAAGGCCCAAAATTTATACCAGAGTCGAATGCTAACTAATGACATATTTTAGCACATTGATCATGTTCAAGATTTACAGAAAAGCAATCATTCACTGATCCATCATCAGGTTGAGAAGCAATGTTAATATAAGACGAGTCTGGGGTGATGTTAAGGGCATGTTAACATACCTCAAAAAAAATTAATAGTTCAAGCTCTAGGTCTGTGATGATGAAGAAAGAGTAGATGCACTGTGAAATCTATGAAGTTCAGAAGCAGAACCATAATGCTCTATATTACCGGACATAAAAATGCACAGGAATTGCCAACTTTTCATGGCATATAACAGGTTGGAGCAAATTATAGTGGCATCCAATTGCTCATGATAATCTCTCGGCACCTCCCATCAAGGTAGCTTACATTACACAATATATGATAACGGACTGACAAGAAATAAAATAAAAGAAAAATTGAACTTATTCATTCATTCATTCACTAAGCTGCCTATATAACATAAGAATCAGATATGCAAGAGGTTACCCTTCAACATGCTACTACTTCCCCCCAGTACTATGCAGTCACAACAATGAAACCACGGGAATCCTTTTGCCTCAGAAGTACACAAACACACATATAAATCTAACAAGATACTCACAACAAAATGATCAACCGGACAATCTTCCCTGAAAACTTGAACGACTTTGCCGCTTCTCTGAGGCATCTATTCTTCTCATCTCGTGACCAGTGCTGCATCATGAGAAAAAAAAAGAGAAATCCATTTCAAAAAGTTGCACAAAAAAAAAACCATGCCACATATAGTCAATCACCTCTCCAATCATGTTAAGCTTCTCTCTAACATCCCTCATCATCTCTTGCACATCCCCTTCCCATCTGTAGAACTCCAACTCCTTCCCTTCAAGAAGCCTCTCACAAACCTTTCCATAAAAACACAACAATTCATCGCATAAGCCAAAGTCACAAGCTCATGTATGACATATATTTGGCAAGTGTTCAGTACGGTGTCTCTGTACATTAATAAATCATACAAAATAAATCTACTAAAATTATGGAGATAATTAAACTATTTCGTATGAGAAATACATGCAAAACTTCATGTTAGGTATGAAATCAACAATGATAATTAAAATTAATTTTTTAAATTATAAAACATGTGATAAATTATCCAAACATAATGAATATTTAATAAACACACCGGTCCTCGAACAAAAATATATTCATCTACAGATATGAGATGTATCCAATCAGAGTATGTATTTGAATATTTGCAAAAGTTCAGAGTACTATGTGACTATGACAACAACCAATACATTGGAACACATCATTACCTGTTTACCAATAACTCGACCGCCAGTGACATGCGCAAAGTAAATGTTATAAAAATGGCACATGAATGACGGAGCGCTCGTCTCCGCCAATTCCTCCAAATAATTCGCGTAATCAATCCCGGGCGCGCTCGGCTCAGGGATCCCAATCCCCTGCTCCGCAAACCACTCCAAGTCCCGGTCCAATGCATCCGTCCTCTCCAAACCGGTCCGCCTAAAATACGCGTCTGCGGCACACACGCGCGCGCGCACACTCAGAAACAAAGCATCAAACACCTGACCCACAATTGGGTATAACCCCTTCATTTAGCACTTACAGGCGACGTGGGAGGACTCGTCGACGATGCGGTCGAGGGTGCGGAAGACGAGGCGGCTGTCGACGAGGTACTTGAGGAAACCCTCCTTGCTGGGCTGCCACGTGTCGGCGGCGGCGTCGGCGTTAGATGGTGGTGGTGGAGGGGAGTTGGGGTTGCGGAGCTTCATGGCGACGAAGCGCATCTCCTCAGTGATGCCGGTGGACTCGCCGGGGTACTGTTTTCTGTATCTCTTCCTCTTCTTTGGGATTGTGAATGTTGGCTGTGATGGTGGTGAAGGGAAGGTTGTGGTGGTGGTGGTGTTTGGGGTGGTGGTGCAGCAAGTGATGGTGGTGGTGATGGAGAGGCCATACTTGATTGGTTTTGGTTTGGGGAACGGGGAATATGTGATTCTTGGGTTTGTTGGTAATGCATATTGCATACCGATTAACATTTTTTCTTCTATTACGGGTTGGATTGAACAATTCCCTTTTTTATTGGTATTGAACTTCAGTTCTTTTTTTTTTTGGAAAAATCCATATAACTCCCTGTAAACTTGTCTAAATCCATATAACCCCCTGCAATCTTCATATATCCATATAACCCCCTGTAATCATACCCAAAATTCATATACCTCCCTCCGTCCGCCTTCCGTCAGCCGAGTTAACGGCGAAATTGAAAAAAAATCCATATAACCCCCTGTAATCTAGCATAAATCCATATAACCCCCTGCAATCTTCATATATCCATATAACCCCCTGTAATTTTAGGAAAATCCATATAACCCCCTATAATTTGAAAAAAATATTTTTAAATATTCAAAATAAAATTCAAAAATAAAAAAATTCCTCTTGGCATTTTTGAATTTTTAAAAATATTTTTTTTTAAAAAACTGTCATATCTATCATATCACGCATACATCTCTCATACTTATTCTCAAATGCAAAAAATTTATGCAGGGGTATAGTTGTCATTTAAAAAGTCATAAACTCTTATTCATCTTTTATCTACCATTTATTCTTATTTTATCAAAGGTGAATCAAACAACAAAAATATCAATTTTACGTTTTTTCAATGAGAATAATAGAAAAAATAAAACAAAGTAAAGATTTACAATCCATTAGATGTTAATACATGTAAATGTTAATTTACTCTATTATTAATGTGTCCGGTACTAGTTATGAAATCGCATTTCATTTATAATTAATAAATTAAGAATAAAAAAGGAATAAATCAAAAAATTTATTCTATTATTAATAAAAAAATTATTCTTTATTTTTAAATTTTTAGAAATTTTTTTTTTCAGATTACATGGAGTTATATGGATTTTTTTCAAAATTTAGAGGGGGTTATATGGATATATGAAGATTGCAGGGGGTTATATGGATATATGAAGATTGCAGGGGGTTATATGCATTTAAGCTAGATTACAGGGGGTTATATGGATTTTTCCAGATTTCGCCGTGGGTTATATGGATATACGAAGATTACAGGGGGTTATATGGATTTAGACAAGTTTACAGGGGTTATATGGATTTTTTCCTTTTTTTTTTTAAAAAAAATAAGAGAATAAGCTTGAAGAGACAATATGTCGGTCGAGACAACGGTGTGGAAGGTGAAAGAAATTTGGAAGCCTAAGATTCTTTTAAAGGTCATAATTTTCTTATGGCTTATATCAAGACAAGATGTTTAACAAAGGTGTACTGTTCAAAGTGGGTAGCTCAAGAGGACACGTCTTACTTGCTTTGTACATTCTGAGAAGAGTCCACCAATCACATTATGGTGGAGTGTTCGATGGTGGCAAGACGTTTTTGGCATCCAACTAAAGCTAGTTATAGGTTTCGATGATCGCATCTCGTCCACTGGCGACTTATGGGAGGTAGGACGGAAGTTGATTGGGTAGGGGGATCGCAATGCAAAGGTTAAAGTGATGTAGTCTTTTGTCCCGGCTGTCGTGTGGGCTTTATGATTGTCTATAAACCATCCCATTTTTAGTGGATGTCAAGGTTTTATGAGAATGTGTGGAACATGGTGGTGGGGTTTATAAAACATTGGGGTGTTTTATGTGGGAGACTGGTGGGGTGGGCTTCTCTAGAAGGCAGTTCCTTATTGAGGAGTAAGGTTGTGTTTTTAGGAATCAAGTGTATTTGGACAGACCACACTTCTACTTGTCTTGTCCTTGATGATTCTTAGGTGTGTTTTTTACTTCTTCCTTTGAATGCTTAGGCATTCGCCTCATTTTAGTTATAAAATTTAAGGCGCCTCTGTCTACAGTTCTCTAAAAACAAATAATGGAAATAAACTATTATTACTATTTAAGGTCTTTCAAAATTATATTATTCTAACCTATCTATTCAACTGGTATAAGGGGTTTGCATGTCAAATCACATGTCATCACCACTTATAAATCATGAGACATACATATCAAATCACTTTTTATGGACACCCTTATCAATCCGAACTCAATTTTTAAAACTGAACTTGCATAAAAATCGGGTTCAACCCCATTGGACCCGACCTAAGTTGTAGCCATAGTAAAATTTGTGGAATGGATTACTCAATTTACTCAATTTTTTTTCTTTTCAAATCTTTATCAGGTGTACATTTGCCAAAACGTGAAATATAGCGGTTATTAATAGGTGTTATTAATGGGTTAGAGACATGGATTGTTACCTATATATTTTGAACGTTAATTAGGATCCATCTCCAAACATTCTTCGCTTAAGTAAGGCTTCCAAGTTAACCAAATTGATCAACTCCGCCACATGGGATATCTTTAGAGAATTTTGCATTGGT
The DNA here is from genome assembly GCA_030737845.1 of Acorus calamus. NCBI lineage: Eukaryota > Viridiplantae > Streptophyta > Magnoliopsida > Acorales > Acoraceae > Acorus > Acorus calamus. Next base: position 38,513,968 of record CM060863.1, on the reverse strand, counting down.
ACTTCTATCACCTTTCCCGCAATATTTTTTTATTTATTATAGATTTTTCTTTGTATGCATGCAGTACAATTTTATTGGGATGCGATTCAATTAGTTTTCATCTTAGATTCTAATGAAGGATTGACACATGTCACCTTGTATGTTTAATATGTGAGTTTTGCGACACTTTGAGACACATGTCAGTCCCTTATATGAGCTTGAAGAGGGTTGATGTAATCCAACACTGACTAGATCTCATCTCAATTTTATCATAGTTCAATTTTGAATATTATGGTTTTCGTGAAACTGTTTATTTTCTGTTTCCCCACTATACATTCAGAAATCAGCTACTTGTTATTACAAAAGAATTCAGATAATCATGGAATGCTTATTGCAGAAACAGAATCATGAACTCCATGTTGAGTTCTTATTATTGTTGTAGACAACCAATGTCTCAGACATGCAATAATGCCTCGGATCGATTTCCACCGAGCCATCACAATCATACATTAACACATCACACCTCAAACATACTTTCTTAAATACGTTTTTTTTTCCCTTCTCATTAGGTTCTTAATTGCTTTTTCTCTCCAGCAGATTTGGTGTGCGGCGATCTTGCCTCCCGAAGCCTTCTTTCATCCGATAATAACTTAGCGAACCTAAGAACACCAAATACTAATCAATGTTTCAATTCATCAATGTAACCATGAAACATGTAGTAAGAGTTTCAGTTGCTTTACCTTCTGAGAGCTTCTTCATTAGTTCCTTCACCATTGCTGATGGGTTCGAAGATACCCGTATCCAAGTTAATCCTCGATACAGGTTTCTTCAGCAATCCTTCGCCGATGTTCACAAGGTTTTCTAAATTCTCCTTTGTTGCAATGTCAACTGAAGATACAGTCCCACTTAATGTATCATCCTAGTATTCCATTCACGATCACATTATTAGTACTCGTCAATGAATTCAAATGATAAGAACTTAAAAAAATGTGTAAATTTACCTGAATTCGAAGATAGTTTCGGCCTGAATGAAGAGCTTGGAAGACAACCGAAATGTGTATATCAACCATGTCCGCGCTGGACTGCATGAACACGTCGACCAACGGAGTCGAACCACCACTGACCAACCAGCCCAAAACTCCCCACTTGCTTGCGGCTTTCGCGCTGTATTTCCCCTCCCCCTTGGCCGAACCGGTGCCAATTGAGATGACCAAGAATCGACCATAGTCCATCGGTTTGATCGGGAAGAAATCGGGGTTCCCCTTGAATATCTCCTTTGTCACTTCTCCCATGGCCAATAGTGCCTATAACGATCACAAGTGAAAGTTTAGAATCTGTTGTGTATGCTTGTTATAAGGTGGTGAGAATGGATGTTTGTTTTTCATACTGGATTATTTGAGGCCACACCGCCGTCGATGAGGTTGAACTCCCTCACTTTCCCTTCAGAGTCTCTGTTTTCGAAGTAGTGAGCGGGGAAGTAAGTCGGCGCAGCTGATGTTCCGATGCAGATGTCTGAGAGAAGAGCATCCAGGGAGGTCTTACTTTCAACCTATGTAGACAAAGATCATATTTTTAGTAAAATTTTAATGTAAAAGAGTGATTTGGGATGATATTTGGATCAATAAGATGGTTTGTCAGATTGTTCTAATGGACTTTCAGTTCATAAAGAACAACCCACGTTTCATCTACCCTTCCCATGGTTGATTAACAGTGACAAACTATATAAACAGATGATAACATATTTTTTGCATAGTAGATTTTATTAGTTGGATTATCAAATAGGAAATTGTTTTTGTTAGATTATATGTGTTATCTCATTATGTGTGTAGTGCATTACACGTGTAACTCCTATTCATTTGTCTATATAAAGGGATTTAACCCTAAGTGGAATCTAATGATTCTCATTATTCCATTCTCTCTTCGTAACATGGTATCAGAGCCACCACCTCACAAACCCTAATTTTTTTTTTTTCGGAATCCTTCATTGCCGTCGTCGTCGTCGCTGACACCGTCGTCATCGTCGTCGTCGTCGTCGTGCCGCCTTTGCCGCGCCGCGCCGCGCCGCCCAGCCGCACCCTGCCGTTGCCGCGCCCCTGCTGCACCGGGTTCTGCCGCGCGCGCCCGGGAACCTGCCCGAGCGCCTGCCCTGTCACGCCCGGGAACCTGCCCCGAGCGCCTGCCTGCCGCGCCCGGGAACCTGCCCGAGCGCCCCTGCCGCGAGCGCCCTGTCCGCGAGCGCCCCTGCTGCTGAAGCGCCTGCCCTGCCGCGTCCGGGAACCTGCCCGAGCGCCTGCCTGCGGCGCCTGGGAACCTGCCCCGAGCGCCTGCCTGCCGCGCCCGGGAACCTGCCCGAGCGCCCCTGCCGGGCGTGCCCTGTCCGCGAGCGCCCCTGCTGCTGAAGCGCCTGCCCTGCCGCGCTCGGGAACCTGCCCGAGCGCCTGCCCTGCCGCGCCCGGGAACCTGCCCGAGCGCCTGCCTGCCGCGCCCGGGAACCTTCCCCGAGCGCCTGCCTGCCGCGCCCGGGAACCTGCCCGAGCGCCCGCAACCTCCCCGCGCGTGTAGGATCTGGGCTGGCTCCCGGAAATCTGTCCCGGACAGCTTCCCGGGTCTCCCAGAAATCTGTCCCGGACACATCCCGGATCTCCCGGGAATCTGTCCCGCACAGCATCCCGGATCTCTCAGAAATCTGTCCCGGACAGCATCCCGGATCCCCCAGGAATCTGTCCTGGACAGCATCCCCCGGGAATTTGTCCAGGATCCCCCGGGAATTCATCCCGAGACCCGACCCGGAACCAGCTCCGGAAACCCGAGACATTTGTCCAGGATCCCCCGGGAATTCATCCCGAGACCTGACCCGGTACCAGCTCCGCACCCAGTTCCGGGACCCGACCCGGTACCTGCTCCGGACACAGTTTCGGGACCCGACCCGGAAACCCGGCACGGCCCAACCCGGCCCGGTCACCCGATACGGCCCGATCCGGATTTCACCTCTGGTCATCTCCGATCGCCCTGCAGCTTCCCCGGCCACCCTCTGCCGCCCTCCGGCCGCCCTTTGCCGCCTCCCGGCCTCGAGACTTCGAATCACTAAAACAGGTGTTCACGGAGTCCGTTTTGATCAATTTTTTTTTCATCTCTGACATCATTATCTAGTCTTTAGCAAAAAAAAAAAAAGGCCACTATTTTATGGCGTCTCCTCAGTCCTCTTCGTCGTTCATCTATGAGGGCATCTTGGGGGCTGCTCCTGCTATGGATCACCTTAAACCGCGTAAACGAAGACCTGCTAAGAAGCGTCATAGACCGAGAAGACATGGACATCGTCTTCCTCCTATTGCCGCTGCCACTGCTACTCCGCTTGACTCCATTCAGCCACAAATGGGTCAGCCTGATCAGATCAGTCAGTGTCTCGACCACCTGATTATGCAGCAGCCTATTTCTGGTTCTTCTACTCCTTTTGCATTCTCTTCTACTACGGGTACTCCTGTTTATTGGATATTTGATTCGGGTGCCTCACATCACATGACACCTGATAGTTCTGTCCTCACTGCATGCTCCCCTGCACCCTCCCACCTACCTTCGATTCATACTGCTAATGGCTCTCCTTTGGTCATCACGCAGTGTGGATCGATCACCACCACCTCTGACCCTACTGGCCGACTTTCATTGCCATTTGTTTTGCATGCTCCTGACCTTTGCATGAATCTTGTGTCTATTAGTCGCCTATGTGATTCTGGTTTCACTGTTACCTTTACCTCTTCTGGTTGTTTTGTACAGGATCCACATTCAGGGCGGAGGATTGGTGTTGGTCGTAGGATTGGCGGACTGTATTATGTGGAGTATCTTCATCTTCCTGTACCCGATCCCTCAGCTTTCTCTGGTGCTGTCACCTCTGATGCTGATTTGTGGCATAAAAGGTTAGGTCATGTTTCTGAGTCTCGACTTAAAGATCTTATTCAATCTGGTGATTTAGGTCATGTTTCCTTTTCTCCTCTTTCTGTTTGTGAGGGTTGCAAATTGGCCAAACATATTGCTACTCCATTCCATTCTAGTAATCATCAGTCCTCTAGTCCTTTTGAACTTGTTCATTCTGATATCTGGGGTCCTTCTCATATCACATCAAAGAGTGGTTTTTCGTATTATATCAGCTTTATTGATGACTATTCTCGTTTTACCTGGATTTATTTATTGCGTCATCGATCTGAGGTCCCAAAAATATATGAAGTTTTTACCACTATGATTCACACCCAATTTCAGACTCGTATCAAAATCTTTAGGTCTGATTGTGCTCGAGAATGTCAGCCGTATACTTCTGTTGAGAGAGCAGAATCCCACGATCACTCTGTGCAATCTCGAGACCAAGGAAGTAGCAAAGAGTGCCGAGATCTTTCATCTGAAACTGTCGACTGAGGTCAACTTGTGTATCTTTGCATCACTAGACCTGACATAGCTCTGATACCACACTCCCTCCTCCCCTCCTGTGCCTTCTCCTATTCAGGTCTCTCCTCCTTTGTCTTCTCCTGTTTAGGCCTCTCCTTTTGTGCCTTCTCCTGTTCAGACCTCCCCTATTGAGTCTACCTCTTCTCAGGTCATCTGTTGTGCTTGAGTCCACTCCTAGTTCTACTCTCTCTGAGCCTCCTCTTAGCACTCCTGCAGCCAACTCCTCTGGTTCTCCTAGTTCTCCTCCTATTGTGTCTCCTCTTGCTTCTCCCACAGATGACTCTGCTGGTACTCCGCCTTCCACGACTGATGCACCTCCCTCTGATGTGGATCCTCGTCCTTCGACTCGCTACCCTCAGCGTGAGCGTCATCCACCTGCTCGCTTTAGTTTTGACTCTGGACCACCTGACCGATTTGGCTTTGCTTCAGTGAGTACCTATTCTCCACAGTTCCAGGCTTATCTCACCGCTATCCATGTCCATTGTGAGCCCCGATCCTATCGAGAGGCAGTTGAGTACCCTGAGTGGCAGCAGGCCATGAATGAGGAGTTTCAGGCATTTGAGCAAACACAGACCTGGGATGTTGTTCCACTTCCGGATGGCGTTACACCTATCAGTTGTAAATGGATCTTCAAGATCAAACATCGACCTGATGGATCCATTGAACGACATAAGGCTCGTCTTGTTGCTAGAGGTTTCACACAGGAGTATGGCATTGACTATGAGGAGACCTTCGCTCCCGTTGCTCAGATGACTACTGTCCGCACCCTTCTTGCAGTTGCTGCTGTTCGTCGCTGGCCTCTCTTTCAGATGGACGTGAAGAATGCCTTTCTTCATGGTGATTTATCTGAGGTTGTTTATATGCAACCACCTCCAGGTCTCAGCACTCCTCCTCAGCATGTTTGTCGTCTTCGGCGGGCTATATATGGTCTCAAACAGGCTCCTCGTGCCTGGTTTGAGAGTTTTCGCAGCGTTATTCTGGCAGCTGGTTTTGTTGAGAGCTTTCAGGACCACTCTATGTTTGTGCGATCCTCATCGCAGGGCCGGGTTATCCTTCTTCTATATGTTGATGACATGATTATCACTGGCGATGACTCCGCCGGTATTACTCTGGTCAAGAATCACCTCAGTCGACAGTTTCAGATGAAAGATCTCGGCACTCTTTGCTACTTCCTTGGTCTCGAGATTGCACAGAGTGATCGTGAGATTCTGCTCTCTCAACAGAAGTATACGGCTGACATTCTCGAGCGCGCTGCCCTCTCAGATACTCGCAGTGCAGATACTCCTCTTGAGCTTCATGTGAAGCTTCGTCCTACAGATGGTGAGCTCCTTCCAGACCCAACTCGGTACAGACAGATTGTTAGTCAGTTTGTCTCAGCTCCTCGATTAGTGCATTATGGTGCTCTTATGCGTATTCTTAGATATTTACGCGGTAATATCACCAGATCGATCTATATGTCATCCTCTTCACCTCTGGTTCTCAGGGCCTACACTGATGCTGATTGGGCTGGAGATCCGACCACTAGACGCTCCACCACTGGGTTCTGCATATTTCTTGGAGATTCCATCATTTCTTGGCGCAGCAAGAAACAGGAGGTTGTTTCACTATCCAGCACTGAGGCTGAGTATCGAGCCATGGCCATCACCACCAAGGAGATTGTTCATCTTAGACGTCTCTTGGTGGACCTAGGAGTTACTATGACTGGTCCTACTCCTCTTCATTGTGATAACCGCTCTGCTATTCAGATTGCCAGTAATCCGGTTTTTCACGAGAGGACCAAACACATTGAGATCGATTGTCACTTCGTTCGTCAGCACTTTCTTGCAGAGACATTATCGCTTCCGCACATCTCCTCTGCCGAGCAGCTTGCTGATTTCTTTACGAAGTCACATCCAGTTCCTCGATTTCAGTTTCTCCTTCGCAAACTTACTTTGTATGATCCACCGTGAGTTTGAGGGGGGCTGTTAGATTATATGTGTTATCTCATTATGTGTGTAGTGCATTACACGTGTAACTCCTATTCATTTGTCTATATAAAGGGATTTAACCCTAAGTGGAATCTAAGGATTCTCATTATTCCATTCTCTCTTCGTAACAGTTTTATATAGTTAATTTCACATCATTGCATAGCTCCATCCCATCTATAAGTTATTTAGATTAATAAAAAGTTTATCTTCTAACAATTGTATCATAACAAGGTCTCTCTCTTAGGTGTCCTTCATTTAACTTTGCTAAAACATATGAGGTGTTTCACCACACTTGTATTCTTAAGTAGCACAAACCACAACATTTATCTCAATCCAATTGTTCTACTTTGTTTGGAAACAGATTTGGACAGCTTTTGAAGATTCTGCTATTGCAAAATTCATACTTAATCCAAACTCATTTACAACGCCCCAGCTTTTAAAGACTTTTAGTTATAAAAATTAACTTTTTAGAAGTTTAACAGATTCAACTTTGCTAAAACAAATGAAGTGTTTCACCACACTTGTATTCTGAAGTAGCGTAAACCACAACATTTATCTCAATCCAATTGTTCTACTTTGTTTGGAAACAGATTCAGACAGCTTTTGAAGATTCTGCTATTGCAAAAATCATACTTAATCCAAACTCGTTTACAATGCCCCCAGCAGTTCCAGCTTTTAAAGACTTTTAGTTATAAAAAATAACTTTTTAGAAATCTAACAAAAGTATGTTTCCTAGAAAGTTGTTATCAAAAACTGTCTTTAGTGATAAACTGTTTTACAATCTTGTTTTCAAATGCTACAACCAGACATAGAAGTGCAAGATTGAAAAGGAGCTTTATAAACAGAGGGAGGAATATAGAGATTGAACCTCATAGGTTGAGAATATGGTAGGCTGGAGTCGCTTGATGTCAAAGGACGGTATGACGACATTTGTTAGTGTCTGATGCAAACGTGTATCTCCCAACTTCTCTTTAATCACCTCATGTAGAAACTTCCCAGTGTATCTAGGTCCGGTCACTGATCGAACTATGTTCACTGCTGGAGCAAGTAATCCCCTGTTATCATAAAACAAAAAGAAAGATTAGTACTTTTTAGTTAATGTCAAGTTGTATGAACACTTCCAACTCACCCGCGCTGGGGAAATATTTTCGACGAGTTCTCGAGGTAGAACTCCTTGACATCTTTGGCAGTGAAGAGGGGACGATTGTCTTTATTCGGTGCAGTTAACATGGCTGTCACTAGACCTCCTGTGCTGGTCCCTGCGATCACATCAAAGTAGTCTGCGAGCCTTGTGTCTTCACCATCCAGTTTCTGTTATGATTGAAAAACATGTTGTGTGTTAAAGTACTAATGTTGAAAATGCAGCAGTATCTGGAATAACCATGAAAGACATTTGATGAATGAATTTGGATGATAATAAGATATTCCATATTGTGTTTTGCACCTGAAGTTCTGACTCCAAGAAGCATAGTATAGTTGCGGGGATAAGTCCTCGTATTCCACCTCCATCTATGCTTAGAATGGTGATCAAGTTTCCATAAGTGGGTGCCTGAATCTGGCAGATAGAAGTTGATTTTGATCTCTCCATGAGGCAATGACACGAAAGTGAAAGCGACTATGCGATGTCTACTTGGATTTGTGGATTGTAAGGACGAATGATATGTTGCGAATGGTGCGAGTTCTTCGAGTATTTATTCATTCAGACATGAGAATATCACACGGCAATTGAATCTGGTCGTATTTGCGCACACGCATAATTGTCTTGGCGGCCGCCACAGAATTGGACCAAAATATAGACCATGATTGCATTTTTGGTAGGTGCGGTCAGACATGGAAAACCAGGATTGCATTTTTTTGCGTGCTTGTAATGTAATTCAAGTAATACAGTCACATACATCCAGCCGCCTCTATTGATCGTTGAAGTTTATCGATTCTTTAGAGTTCTTTGGATGAGAAACTTAGGTGAAGTGATTATGAAGAAAGTTAGTTGGTTTTGTGGAGATTTGAATGAAATCCTCAACTACTAATCTAGTCCCAGATGACATTATTTCGATGTAGACCATGTTCAATTAAATATTTGTTTATTAACTAATACATGTGGCTCTGCAGTGATTTACGAATAGTGGATTGCCTCCTTCCAAGGCTTATCTTGTACATTCTTACGTCAAATGTTTTGTGCGAGGTCCACAATTGCAGATTCTAGTGCTCGTTCTGTAGACCTTCATAACAATTGCAGATGTCAACTTCTTCCATTGCACCAAACGATCAACAGTTTGTAAAGATATCAGCTTTTGGGAATTTAACAATTCTCCCCTTATTGTGATAATTTGGTTTAAAAAATGCAGTTCAATCATTCATCAGAGTAAATGACGGTGCATCAGCCAAATACAAGGGATTCACTTGAAGATGTAACAGAGCCAAAATTCATATGGTCCTTTAAGAAACTTTTTATAAGGGGGCTGTGGTTATTAATTTTTAGACAACATTGTGATAATTTGAAGTTGTTACAAGTGATACGAGTCCCTATAGCTGTCTTGGACTGTAAATCTGTTTATTGGAATATAAATTCTCGCTTGCTTTTGCATTTGCATTTTTTTATCGAGTTTTCTTATGCAGGTGTACCACTCTCTTCATTGATTACAAACACATGAAAGAGTGACCACTTGTTTTTTTTTTCCTATTGCAGCTTTAGATTTGAGTACTAGTTATTCAATGACATAATTATTTTAGGCCTTAATGTTGAATTGTTTTTTTTTACTGTGCTGATTAACTTGGACTGTAAATCAGCTGTCTTGGACTGTAAATCTGCTTATTGGAATATAAATTCTCGCTTGCTTTTGCATTTGCATTTGTTATCGAGTTTTCTTATGCAGGTGTTCCACTCTCTTCATTGATTGCAAACACATGAAAGAGTGACCACTTTTTTTTTCCCCTATTGCAGCTTTAGATTTGAGTGCTAGTTATTCAATGACGGAGAATTATTTTAGGCCTTAATGTTAAATTGTTTTTTTTACTGTGCTGATTAACTTGTATAGTCTCTTCAAATCACAAATCATTAACTTTTGTTTATCTTTTTATAAGAAAGATCAATGAGTACATCAATAAACTGAAGCACAGTATTAATGGAATTTCCATCTCTGCTACTTCTTGAATACAGCAATGGTGCAGAACAGAGAATGTGAACCAATTTCATCTTGTTCTAATGTTGACATAAAACAAACACAGATACAACCAAAGAAAAATATGGAATCTGATACATCTTTATTGAGTTGCATTGCATTCTCTGTTCTTGTAATTGCAGACTTGCTATAAATCACCACCAATTACAATTGACAACAGATAACTGAGACAACCTTCTAAGGCTACCATTCAGTCACATGTTTTTTTTTTGTTTTGAAAGGGTTCAGTCACATTTTTACAACACCAGCATCTGTCCTTGTTCTAATAAAGGTTTTTTGATGATTGGCGATCTTGTCTCGCGGGCAATTCTGTAGTTGGCATTTGTAAACATCAATAACATGTTCATAATTCATAAAATTTAAAGTAAGATTAAAAAAATAATAATACTTCACCTTATGAGAGCTTCTTCATTAGTCCCCTCTCCATTGCCCACGTTTTCAAAGAGACCGGTTTCCAAGTTCACCCTTGACACAGGTTTCTTCAACAACCTTTCTCCGATGGTCACAAGTTCCTCTAAATTCTCTTTAGTAGAGGTATCAACTGAAGATGCAGATGCACATAACGTATCATCCTAGTTGTGGCACACAAACATCATCAGCCTCAGATATAATTAAGTGATATATGTAATTAGTGTGATAATATCGTAGTTCAACCTGAATGCGAAGATAATTAGATTTCGTACGAAGAGCCTGAAAAACTGTCGATATATGGATATCGACCATATCGCCACTCGACTGAAGGAACACATCAACTAGTGGAGTCGAACCACCGCTAAGTAACCAACCAAAGACACCCCATTTGCGAGCACAAGATGAACTGTATCTCTCTTCCAACTTTGCGGAGCCAGTCCCCAATGAGATTACTAGAAATCTGCGGTAGTCCATTGGCCTATAGGGAAAGAAATCTGGGTTCCCTTTTAATGACTGTTTGGACACCTCTCCAATGGCAATCAAAGCCTACAAATCAGACAACAGAACATTATGGAAGTCCCTACATGTAGTTTATTAAATCCATAACATGTTTATCAGATGGAAAATGATCTATTGACCAATTTGATGACTAAAACGGATGTGAAGCAATCACAAAAGTGATAGCGTCCATACCAAAAACTGATAGAATGAGGTCTTTTGTAATTTTCTGGGTGATCAAATTGGTCCAATTTTGAGTCTTGGATCATGACTCTTACCGGATTATTAGCAGCTACACCACCGTCGATAAGGTTGAACTCCCTCACTTGTCCTTGAGAGTCTCTTGTCTCAAAATAATGGGCAGGGAGGTAGGTTGGAGCTGCGGATGTGCCGATGCAGATGTCCGAAAGTTGAGCATCCAATAATTTTCTCTTCTTCACCTGCAACAATAGACATCCATAGGTATGCAGTGAAAGAAAATAAATCTGAATATCCATATGAAGAACCTTTTTGAACCTCGAAAGTAGAAAAGATTGTGTGATGGAGTAGCTTGATATCAAAGGCGGGGATGACCACATTCGTCAAAGCTTGGCTCAGACGTGTCGCGCCTAGTTTTTCCTTAATAAGGTCATGAAGGTAGCTTCCACCATACTTAGGTCCCCACAATGCTCTGAAGATCTTTATAAGTGGAGCTAATATGTATCCTCTGTAATCATAAATGAGATAATGTGCTTATTTACATATCATAGTAGCAAATGTATTGATGCATTTATTGATTGCGAGTACCCGTATTGTGGGAAGATTTTAGGTGAGTGTTCGAGGTAGAACTCCTTGACCTCCTTAGCTGCAAATAGAGGGCGGTTGTCTTTGTTAGGTGCAGCTAACATGGCAGCCACTAGGCCTCCCGTGCTAGTCCCTGCGATCACATCGAAATAGTCTGCTAGTCTGACATCCTCTCCATCCAGCCTCTGCCAAAAATTCAATAATTGATGAATTTCTAGGACTAATTCTACAAGTCAAAACCATTATATGAATGATAACATACCTGAAGTTCTGACTCCATGAAACTGAGAATGGTCGCGGGTATGATTCCTTTGATTCCTCCACCATCGATGCTTAGCACCGTGATGAAGTTTCCATAAGTTGGGGCTTGAATTTGGTTTATATTTGACTTTGATTTCTTCATGAGTGACTGGTGGAAATTGAAAAATCTGGCTAGTGGTTTTAGATATGTTGTGCTGCGAGGACTAGAAAGATATATATGTTAGGAGACGTGTTTTACGCGTTCTTGACGTCATCTCAACTTGGCAAATTATCTCATCGCATGAAATCCAGTGTGTCAAAACTCTTCAAGAGACCCATTTCTGAGGGAGAATTGTAGGTGAGACCCATCTGTTTTGTAAGTTAGGTGGGATGCACTTACAGGCACAGATCAACTCCAAATTGAGTTCCAAATTTTGTGTGTTATCTTCTGATGCATCTAGAATATAAGCTTAAAAATTTACGTGGGATTCTTGCCAACTTTGTATACTGAAAACATTCATCAGTCGAAGGAATAAATTAAAGATAAATCAAGAAAATGCAATGATATCCAAATAAAAGTTTCAAGTACAGTCATCCATATACAGTTATCCATTATCAATAACATCAACGTTTATGAGACCTATTTGGAATGCGAACTTCAATGCGGTGACCTCGCCTCATGAGTCACGAAGCCTCTTTTCTTCTGAGAGCAGCTTAGCAAATCTAGGAAAAATGTCCGAAAAGGAAAAAAAAACTATCACTATAGTTATAAAATAGAGACGAAATTGAAGGTGCATGAACAATGATATTGCATTAGCAACACTAATGGGCTGTTTGAGTGGAGTAATAGGGGAGGATAAGTAAGAATAAGCATGGAATTGAAAACTTTACCTTATGAGAGCTTCTTCATTAGTTTGATCACCGTTATCAATCGGTTCAAACAACCCTGTTTCCAAATTCACTCTCGAGACCGGTTTCTTTAGCAGCTCTTCCCCGATCTTTACAAGATTATTCAAGTTTTCCTTGGTCGCGATATGGACAGAAGATGCAATCCTATCTAGTGTGTCATCCTGTGTCAAAAGTTTCAATGATTTAGGTAACATTTATAAATGAGTTTGAAAAATAGCTTTCATTTGAAGCAACTTTTAAAAAATAGCTTTATAATTAAAAATTAATTGTGTATAACTATTAATTATAATTAAAAATTGTTTTTCTCTTTCTTCAAGACTAATTGTGTGTTTGGTTGCGCGATTGTGCAATTTTTGTGATTGCATGAAGCTGCTTCTGCAATTGCGCAACAAAACAATTTTACTGTAACAGCTTCCTGTGGACAAATTTCAGCCAAATTGTACAAAAAAACTGCGATTTTGAAAAGTTGGGGGGAGGGTGAGATAGCTTCCATAATCAGTTTTAAAACCCAGATTGCTGCAAAAACAATTTTGCAATCGCGCAACCAAACACACCCTAAGATCCGGAAGAACCTATCTAAACCCATTTCCAAATGTTGTATTTAACGAGTGTGAATTACTACCTGAATCCGGAGGTATTTGTCTTCAAAGTTCAACGTTTGAAACACTACCGAGATGTGGATATCAACCATGTCTGCGCTAGCTTGGGTGAAAACATCGACTAATGGAGTTGAAGAATGGTAACGTAGCCATCCCAAGACGCCCCACTTGTTCGCAGCTTTTGCATTGTACTTGTCTTGTTTCATAGACATACCAGTACCAAGTGAGATGACTAGGAATCGACCATAATCCATTGGTTTCATCGAGAAGAAATCTTCATTACCCTTGAAAACCTGCTTCATCACTTGACCTATGGCTACTAGTGCCTGAAAATTAGAAAGATGAAGCTAGTCTAATTGTGAATTTGATGTCAAACTTGTATTCTTTTTCAATTTGTTAAGTGTTTTTGTTCTTATTTTTTTCTGATTAAATCTTCTCCCGTCAGCAAGAGTAAGATTGAATTAGGATCTCTCAGTGAAAAGTTAGCTTGACAAGAAGTAGTTTGGTAATCTATTCACATTGTTATTGATTATACCGGATTGTTGGCAGCTACACCACCATCGATTAGATCAAAGTCCCTCTCTTTGCCTCCTGCATTTGTAGTTTGGAAATGATGGGCTGGAAGGTATGTTGGAGCAGCTGATGTGCCGATGCAGATGTCGGAGAGAAGAGCATCCTTAGAAGTATCTATACCAATCTTAATCAAAGAAATATTGAAACTATGTTATTTATCTATGCCACATTTTATGAGGGAAGAACACATATATAGTATATATTAACCAAACAGTGTCTATCAATTATTTAATTTGTATATAAAAAAATCCTATATAGATCTAAATATGTGAAATGATTAAAAAGCGAATACAGATATCAAAGTGTAGCTCTCAAAAATATTCGAATTCGATATATTATATGGCTATCTCTATTTGTGTAATATGTTATTTAAATTTAATTATCCTATATGATTAATCAAAATCCTTTAAAATTAAATATATAAATTATTCAAAAATAACTGCATTAATTCCGAATATGAAAATATATGAATTCATATATAAATATCTGTATTGAAAGATTTAGATGTATTATCTGTGTCCGATTTTTGTTGACAAACATAAAATTCATAACGAGTGAAAGTAATTCTATCAAAATTAATATTCACTCTTCATCTGTCAAAAGATCAGCTTGCCTATCGTTCTCTTAAGTATCAATATATTGGCAACCATCACTGAACTTGCATGTACTAATTAATACACAGCATATACATATGGTTTAAGCTCATTAGAGTGTCAATGTAAATGATGTCTCCATGGATAATTCTCAAGAAACTGACCTCATATGAGGAGAATATAGTAGGCTGTAATAGCTTGATATTGAACGTGGGAATCACAACGTTCGTCAATGTCTGATGCAACCGCGTATCGCCTAAAATTGTCCTAATGAGTTTACGAAGATACTTGCCATCATACTTAGGCCCAAATATCGCTTTGATTGTACTAATAACCGGGGCAAATGGTCCCCTGGAGTTTAGATAACAAAAGGTAATTAATCTACCAAAGAAAAAAAATGTAATATGTAATCTTGATGACTTACCAAGAGATGGTACCTAGAAATCAATATTAATTACCCAAATTGTGGAAATATTTTTGGACATTCTTTGAGGTAGAAGGCCTTGACATCCTTGGCAGCGAATAGGGGACGATTATTCTCATCCGGTGCAGCTAACATGGCGGCCACTAGACCACCGGTGCTCGTCCCTGCGATCACATCAAAGTAGTATGCTATTCTCACCTCCTCTCCATCAAGTTCCTGCTCCAATAACATGATTCGACAAATATTAATCAAACTAGAACGGAATTTCAAATACAATTCTTTTATAAAAACCGCTCTCAATCAATATTTTTTGTTTAAATTAATCTAATTTGTTAATTTTTAATGTATAAAAATAAAAATCTACTTTTAAAAGCTTCTATTTGGAACTAATTATCTACAAACTAGTTTTAAAAAAAAAGAATTAATTTGACAATTGATTTCAAACGTGACTTTAAACTTAGTTCAATGCACCATAAAGCTAACCTGAAGCTTCGCCTCCAAGAAGGCGAGAATTGTAGCAGGAATAATCCCTCTAATTCCGCCTCCATCAATGCTGAGTATTGTGACTAGTTTCCCACATGTTGGGGGTTGAATACAACTGAGAGTCTTTTTCATGCCTTCCATGGTAGGTTGTTTTGTTGTTGAGAAAGAACAAAGGTGCTAATCATGGAATTTGTAGGTGTGTCACCCTTGTTATATGTAAGCATCATTTCAATTTCTTGGGAAGCTTGAACATGTTAAATTAGATGAATGCCATTTGGTGTCTTGGAGGATTTAAAATGAATTAGTGATAGCTATAGCTAATATAAAATGAAAGGTGGTTGGCATGGTAGTCCCAATTACTAGGGATGGCAACACGTCTGACTTGAATCAGATTTCACTAAACCTGAACCTAATCGATACCGCAAAAATACCAACCAAAATAGAAAAGTTTAGAAAAGAAAATTATGATATAGTGATTTTTAACACAATAAAGCTCATAATAAGAAGCGACAAAATAAAAATGCATTTGGGGAAGGTTTGATCAATTAAGTTTTTCTTTTGGAACCTGAACTCAACCCAAACCAGCAAGTACTGGTTTCATGGAACCATATATACCTGCCCCTAACGAGGTGGAGATATATACGTTGGAATTATTATACTGTCAATTATTATACTGTCAATTGACAATATTAATATTGTTATAAATTGTACGTCCACTTAACTTGTCAACCTGAAACAACAGTGTGATTCTAGACAATTTTTTAGCTTTCAAACCAATCACTCCTAATCATTTTATTGCAAGATTTTGAGCGTGTCTGGATTAAAAAATCATCTGTTCTTTCAATTAACATGTCAGCCATATATGGCATATACAACGTAAGCATCATACCCGGATGGTTGCATATCATTCAATTTAGCGTGAATTGTTCAAATACCCTTGCAGTCAACCCTTATTATTTTTGTGCCCCCATCTTTAAAAAAAAAAAATTATATATCCTGTAGTAAACCCCTAATTTATTTTTTTATCCTCCTCCCTTTAATTCTCTCAGCCCCACAAAATCGCAATTTCTCCACATATATGTTTTCCATAACTTGCATAATACAAAATGTAATTTATATAAATATTATCTATAAGTAGATTATTATGTCATGTAAAATGGTAATATGTAAAAACACTATAGAAACATACATTAATGCATAACATTAATGTATGTGTGGTTCTTATAATGTCATTAAGTACAAACTTGTTGGTGTTTGATTTATTTAGGTGTTTGACTGATTGTTGCATTTTTAATATAGTTTGGACTGTGCTTTCTTCATAATAAAGTACACTTGCAGACTCGAAGGTGTAACAGTAGATTCGATTTCAACCAAAAGAACATGAAGAGGATCTGGGGAAGGACAATAGTTCAGTTCATTAGGATAGGAAAAGAATGTCGGAATGCAAACATTCGATGAATTCAAGTGTTTTGATATATTTATTGTGATAAAATATTTTCAGGTGTTATGCATTAACATATGTTTCTCTAGTGTTTTGTAAGTTATCATTTTTACATGACATGCATAATAATGCACTTACAAATAATATATACAGAAATTACATTTTGTGTTATGCAAATTACAAAAAACATATATGCACTTACAGAGGGAAACTGCGATTTTGTGGGGCTAGGGAAATTAAAGGAGGAGGGTAAAAAAAAAATTAGGTGTTTGCTACATATGTACAAAAAAAAAAATTTGATAAGGTGGGGGCACAAAAATAATGAGGGTTGGTTGTATGGGTATTTGAGTAATTAACGGTTCAATTTATCACTTATCATGAGTAGAAAAAACATTATTTCGTCTCATTTGTTCAGATACCATTACTATCATCAAATACGCTGCCAACAAAATTTTTTTTTTTTTTAAAAGATTTGCTCCCAACAAATGACGTAATGATTTGATGTTGTGTTGATATAATATATTAGTTTTTTTTTTTTTTTGTGTTAAAGGCTCCATAGAGCGTACAGGTTCCTGAAACACACACAATAACAGGTCTTGCCTGTTTGACAACACTGGGCTACTGCCCAGGAAACCAAGCCTAACCGGGCTTATCAAACACTTGGGCCCACGGCCAAGCAAGGTTTGATACGTGGGGTGTCCCATAACCACTCGAGCAGGTGCTCGGGGACATAATATATATTATATTAGTTATTTGACACTACAAGGAGGTGGCAATAAAATGATGAATTGTATTTTCATCGGATAAGATCCCTAGATAAGTTTGGGGGATTCGAAATTTCGAACTCAAGATCCATCAAGATCAAATCCGTAATTCTGGCCAAAGAAGCCTAATATATACTGCACATGCAGGGCACCATTTTTTTAATCTATTTTCATTATCTTCCCCCTCAACAATCAATATACATTTAATTAGTTAATTTAAAGCTTCACGCATCAAATATGTAATTGCAATGCCGTGGATTTATTAAAGAGAGTTTATACGCACTGAATTTAACCTTCTGTTTATTTTCTCAACTACACATCCACCTTGATAAACAACCAATGCCCATTTCACACTCCAAGATCGAATATTTCTCTAATTTCAATCCACTTAAAACCACCAAATATTATACCATCTTTCATAT
Source organism: Acorus calamus (assembly GCA_030737845.1). NCBI lineage: Eukaryota > Viridiplantae > Streptophyta > Magnoliopsida > Acorales > Acoraceae > Acorus > Acorus calamus. The sequence continues at coordinate 38,496,269 of CM060863.1, read as the reverse complement.
ACAACACCATAAACTAGCCAATTAAAATAACAATAATAATAATCAACCGCTCTCCATAAAAAACTTGGTGACGTACCATTATCTTTCCCTTACACATACTGTGAGTATTTGGAGTGCTAATGTGACTAGCATCACTTATTTGTCCTATATATTAAATCTCCTATTATACAGTCTTTAAAGATAGTGCACTCGTTCCTCCCATCCAGTCATATGGAAGATATTACAAGAAATTGAGCATCTATCCCCACCAACCTAGGGGTCATCATTTGGCCTGGGGCTGGAAAATCCAGCCCACCCAACCTAACCATGTAGGGTCAAAATCCGGTTTGGCCATGCTTCTGGGGGTTGGCCCGGCCCACTGGCTAGCCCGAATTAGGCCCGCTCGGGCTGGCCCGTAGGCCCGTGAAACCCACTTTAGAGAGGTGAAAGGGAGTCGCATGCCCCCCATTGATCTATCATTGACTAATTAATTAATTTTATTTTTAAAAATCTAATAGATGTAAACATTTTTTTCTATATATATAACATTCAATTTAAGTTTAATATTATGTTTTCAATTTTTATTTAAAAATTTAAACATTAAAACACAAATACACTGGAAAAAAAAAATTGCTTGAAATTATGGCCCACCCAAACCAGATCTGACAGGTCCATTTAGGGCCATTTATTTGGCACTGGGCCTAGTTATTTGACACTGGGCCATCCCGACCTGAGCCTGCTGGCTAGATTGGCCTGCGGACCTATCCAAGGTCAAGCTTGGGTCCTTTTTCAACGGGCCGGGCCGGGCCGTCCCACCCCGTTGTTGATGCCTACACCAATCCATCCTCTATCCCCATCATTCAAAAATATTTTTTGTGTGGCGTGGACACTCAAGAGAGGGGGAGGGGGAGAGAGAGAGAGAGAGAGAGAGAGAGACGCAGAGAGAAAGGCGAGAGTGTAGGAGGCTTGGCAGGTGGATCAAAGGATATCGAAGGAGGCTAGGGAGGGGAGAGAGAGAGAGAGAGAGGGGAAAGGGAGGCCAAGGAGGGGGTCAGCCTCCTTCACTTGTTGCCCGCCTCCTTGCCTCCTTCGACGTCCTCCTCTGTCTATTGCCACCCATCTCTCTCTCTCTCTACCCCCCTCCTATTGTCCCCATCACCCTATAGATTTGTTAAATGTATTAAGGGTTGTTTAGTCATTTTAGTCTTTCCTTTTGTGTACTATAAATATTATATTGGGTACAAACTCTAATAACATCAATAGTTCATTCTTTTCAATTCCTAATTCTAACATAATCATTTTAGAATCTTTTTCAACGTGCAATTGTTGTAACTGATTTTAATTTTAGTACAAAATTAAAGTCCCTGTAGTTCCCATCTGTAATTGTGCATTCATGCTGGATTATGCATTCCTTCAAAAACTACATACACAGTTACTTAGAAACTGTGAGGGTGGATGTGAATCGGGAGCCCTTCGGAGGGAGTTGGCAGTGGATCGGTCACTATCTTCTCATCCGGGAAGACCGACTCCCATCTGTTCTTCATGATCACATTGTGTAGGAAAACAAGTATCACCAGCCGTGCCAGTTCCTTCCCCTGGCACATCCGAGGACCTCCTCCAAATGGTACATATGTGTGCGGGACAGGTCCCTTATCGCCTTCGAACCTCGAAGGATCGAATTTGCGTGGCTCCGGGAAGTAAGTCTCGTCCAAATGCGTCGAAAATGCGGTCCAAAATAGCTGATGAACATAAAACCATGATCAATTCAATCACCACTTCAAAATTATCACAACCATTTCTTCTTCTTCATTTCTTTTTACCTTGTATCCTTTGGGGATGGTGAAGCCAGCAAAAGTGAAGTCAGTGATTGCTTTCCTGAATGTTCCTTGAACAGGCGCCCAGAGCCTCAATACTTCACTCACCACGTTCCATGAGTACTTCATCTTCTGTATGTCTTCCCAATCCAAATCTTTCCCCGGGGCCTTCGCCTTTGCAATCTCTCTATTCTCTAAAATCACTCAACAAAATTTAGAAAAATCATATTGTTGTGAGCTTCAGGCATCATTTGAAAACAGGTCGTTTGGGAAACTTATAAATATTCTTCTTTTGTACATAAATTAAACTTAATTCAAACTCATTTCATAATATACTGACGGTTCTAGTTTTTGAAGAAAATTAATAATAGCATTCGATTATAAATAACTCTTGAAGAATTAATCTACCAAAAGTTTTTTTTCTTCAAAAATCTACTCTCAAATGCTACATGAATAAAAAAAACTATTTTTCAAACTCATTTTTAAATGACATGATACGAGACTTGTTTTCACCTTCTAAAACCTTATCATAAATTTCAGGCTCATTGGCCAAGTGCTTCAACACCAAGGTCAAGGTACAGCTAGTAGTGTCATGCCCGGCGTGGAGCAACAAAAGTACGTTATCAACAATCTCCTCCTCCGTCATCCGCCGCCCCATCTCATCGCCCGTGATGACCAAGTACGATAACAAGTCCTCCTCCACCTCCCCATCATCCCCACCCACCTCCACCTCCTCCCTCCTCCCTCTCACCACCCTCAGCAACTCCTCCTTTATCGCGTCCCCTGCCTTCACCGCCTTATAGTACCGCGTCCCAGGGAGGTTCACCGGAAGCTGTCCCATCCCCTTCAACAAAACATAGAACCTCTCACCAAGCCTTGACGTTTGCTCCCCATCTCTGATTCCCGCAAACAACGCGCACGTCAGCGCAAACGTGTAGTCCTTGATGAGTGGGTACACCTTGACTTCATCTATCCCACCCCACTCGCGCGCAACGTTGCTCCGCGTGAACGAGTCAACCACTGAGACGTATGTGTTGGGAAAATGTCTCAAATCCAGTGTATCAAATTCGAATGATCATAATTAAATCATGGTGAGCATCTAATTGATTAAATCATCAAATTTGAAAAAGTCTAGCTTCTTCTAAAAAGATTTATGGATTTTGTATGTAAGTTTTAATGTATATGTAATTCTCAACCGCGCGTTTGTGGATGCTCTCATATTTTATATTTGTTATATTAGCTATATTCGCTTCCGCTATGCACAACAATACCGGCGGAGTGACTCAGGCTTTTGGATGAAGACCGAGAGGAGGCGCCGCGTGAGGCGCGCATCGTCGCCAACGGTGTTGATGAGGGAGGTGGGGAAGATGCGCTGCATGATGGGAGGCCACCAGGAGACGACGAGATTGCCCTCGCTCGAGAAGAGGAAGCGGTGGCCGTCCCTGCCGCAGAAGGTCGTTTTCTGTCCCCACACCGATGTCTTGAACACGTTCTTGTCGTGCTTTGCCATCCTTTCTTTGACGAACTCTTCGATCTTTGCGGATCGCATTGCGCGGAGTAGGTGCGTTGTTTCTCCGATGAGGGGCCATCCGTAGGCCGTAGCTCCCCGGAGGGAGTCGGGAGTTGCGGGGGAGGGCTAGAGTTGCGGATAGTGTGGCAAGTGCGACTATGGCCGCCATGACAATGTAGAGGAGGTGGTCATATGAAGACGCTATGTGGTGGTGGAGGAAACAAAATGAGAGCCCATCACGTAATGAGACAACATTGGAGTTTGTGATGAGTTAGTTGTTGTATCTTCTTATATGTTACTGATTTATAATGGCTGAGGCAGCGTCGTATGCGTCACTGAAACGACGTCGAGATTTTTAAAATCTTGGATTTTAAACTCAGTTTTTAATAAACATTATTTTGTTGGCTATTCAATCGTTCAATTTTTTGTTTGTAAAAATAAAAAAAAATGATTGGTTTGAAAAGAAAAAAAATTCAAAATATTATTTGAATTTGCATTTAGAAATCTTTCAGTCAAATGCAGATCCAGATTGACGTGAGAGAGTTTTCTATTGATGCTCAAGTGTTTAATTATTTGTCTGGTTTTTGTTACATTCTTGTTGACGAGGACGGATTGAACAAGAAGCCTGACCTTGTATCAACCATTTAAAATTTGGGGTTGTCTTATTTGTTAGGTATTTATAGGAGTGAGAATAACGAGGTTTTCATTTGATGGCCTTTCAAAGTATGGATCAGTATTTTGTATAGTTTTTGTTTGATTGTGTATTGAATTTTTTTAATATTTAATCGTCATTGTATTTGTCTATTATGATAAATTATGGTGTATGCATGATTGGATATATGTGCACCGCAATGGTCATATGTGTTTGTGCTTGGATAAGTTCGACCATGAATATGGGTGGGGATTTATTTTGAGATCCCAAAGTTAATTGGGATATTAATTTTAGACTCTTCTTCTCATCATCCTCTCCCTCTCATGACTCTCTTTTTTATCACTCTCTCTCTTCTATCTTAATAATGTATCGAAAATATTAACAGTGTACCATAACCTATTAACAATTTGTCCAAATATGTTAAGAGTGTATATAGTCGATAGAGGTGTAAAATAGGTCTTTAGTCACGGACTAACGGGCCTAGCGGGACAACCCATGATTTAAGATAATAAATTTAAAATTTTTTTATTGTAAACTTTACTTTTTTTTAATATTATACAAACAAAAATTATATAAATACATTAAATATGCATATATACACACAAAAATATTATATATGCTTGATAAAACAAAGAGATAAAACACTTATTCAACATATTATATGTTCTGTCTACTGTGAATTGTCGTGCCGTGTCGTGTCTATTACACCGTGCTCATTAACGTGACATGTCAAAAACAACCCACATGCCACAATGCTGGCCTCCCATATATCATAATGGTCGTGCCGTTAACGTGTCATATCGTGCCGTCTCTGTTTCTTAACGTGTCGTGTTTTGGGCCATACTTCCCATTTTACACCTCTAACAGTTGGTGAAGAGAATGGGTAAAAATAAAAATGTTAATGGTGAATTTAACTGTTGTTACTAAAAGAACTTAAAAATAATAGAAATGGGATCTGCAGACCTAAAAATAAATCTAAATATTTCATAGACTTAAAAATAATTCAGCGATTTTTCGGGTGACTCGGAATTGATTTTCTCAAATTTTTTATTTATTTTTATTTTTCTTTTCATTTCTTTTATTGAACATGGGTGATCAAACCATGGGCCGACCAGAACAGTGGCACTAACCCACTAGAAAGTAGAAACGCGGCATGTGGGCTGAAATCATTCTATATTTGACCCAGCCATCTGGCCTTACCCGTTTTTTCAGCCTTCAGGCTTCAGCTGACATATTGAACACACCTATGCATAAATATCTCCTAAAAATTTAGAGTATAAAGTCATTGTATCGTATCCCTACATGCTACAGTTGATTTCTGCGTGTTGGAGTATAGGATTTATGATTTTTAAGAAAAAAAAAATTTGTTCAATAAATTTTTTTTTACAAAATAAATTGAATAAATAAAATGACATGTCTATTTCCACCAACCAATTAACTAATATCATCGATAAAAAAAAAGAAAAAAATCATAATTTAAACAACACTAATCCACCAGCCATTCGACAGTCTCCCTGTCAACCACTGTTTGAGTCATTCTACGGTCTCCTTGTCAACTATTGTTTAAACCATTCGACAAATCTCCATATCAATCATTATTTAATTCATTCGACAAATTTTCTGTCAACCTTCTTTTAAAAGCTTTGACAGTTGATTTGTCGACCTAAGAAGATCATTTATATTTGTTCAACTTTGTTGTTATTTGCATTTGATGTTGGTTAATTAGTTAAGCTTTGTATAGAGAACTTTTGGATTAAACAAATCACATGTGTATTGTTTGGATTTGGAGTTGTGATTGATTTTAGGTGCGATTCTGTGTATGGTATGAGGAATAGATTGTTGCATTGAATATTTCAATTTTCTTTGTTGTTTGCATAATGCGTGTAGTTGGATTTTAGATTATTAGTGTTTTAGAATGACAAATTTGGATAGATTCATATGATGATTGGCCATCAATTGAATATGATTTTGTTAGATTTTTTAAGGTACATAACTAACCTCTTGGTCTTGAATCGAATATGATTTTGTTAAATTTTTTAGGTGCATGACTAATTTTATTATTTTTTTCTCTAATAATGGTAATTTTGATTTGCTTAGTATTTACCTTAACTGAAATGTTTGGTTGTGATACCTTTGGAGTTCACCTTGTTACAATTATGTTCGTGTTTTTTTTTAATGTGTTAAGAGTTGAGTAAATATATTGTAAATGTTGAATGAAATGTGAATGTGAATGTGATTGTAAATGCGTTTATATTTTAATGTGCATTGAATGTTGAATGTGGTCGAATGTGTCTCAGATCAACAGACCAACTGTCAAAGGTTTTAACAGAAGATTGATAGATCAACTGTCGAAGGTTTTAATAGAAGGTTGACAGAGCGTCTGTCGAATATTTTAAATGGTGGTAGACAGACCAACTATTGGTTGTTTTAAAAGAATGTTGACAGGGATAGTTGATGGAATTAGTGTTGTTCAAATTATGATTTTTTTATTTTTTTGGTTGGTAAGATTAGTTAACTGATTGGTGGAAATTTTTTTTGAGTTGAAGATAGGCTAGAGCCTTTTTTTTATTAAAAGCTAAAGCCCAAGATAATGGAAACGTAACTAGTTAAGGGGCAACCCAACTAGGAAGTCCAAACAAACGAAATATTAAAGCCAAAGATAACAAAGTAGAAAAGGATTCTGCCGACCCCCAAGAGACCAATAGTAACTGGCCAGTGATAAATATGAGTTTGCCCCTAATGAAATTGATCTTCGCACTCACACTAGCTCGACCCCAAGATTTGATAAAATACACAGTCGAGTCCAAAACATTTTCGGGGTACACTCGAGTGTTGCGAAAAGACCTTACTGTTTCGAGCAAGCCAGAGAGCCCACACAACCGCCGGAACTAGAGATTGTGACACCTTGCTCGTGGACTTCTATCACCCGTATGCTTGAGATTACGCCCGGCTTCCCAAAGCCCATGTAAAGGCTGACTTTGCAGATCAAAATGCACCGCCACCTTGAACAAGTTATAAAAAAGGTGCTCCGTAATCTCCTGCGCTGACTCGCACATGAGAGACCTATTCACTCAATATGTTTTGGTGAGTAATATTTCTTGAAACATGAGCCAAACAAAAACTTTCACCTTCAATGGAATCTTGGGACCCCATATTTCGCGTCACTTCATTTGGTTGGTGGAAGTTAACGTGCCCTAAGTAACATGTTTGGGAATCTAGAGAGTTGCAAGTACATTAAATGTATGCCCAAAAATAAAATAAAAATATTAAATATAAAAAACGGCTTTAAAAATATTTACTAAAATAATAATTGTTTTTTTTAAAAATTACCAAAGCAACGATGACAGATGAAACAGGTCATGTAAACAATTTTGATTTTTTATATTTTTCATCATATAATTCTATTAAATTTTTTTGATCATTTATCCCTTGTATTTACAAAAAAAACTAGTTATTTACAAAAAAAAAAAAAAAAAAAAAGACTGAGACAAATATTATTTAAATAACAAGAATTTTTTAGATAAAACCCCTCCCCCTACACAACCCCACAACAAAAGAGATTCATTCAACATCAAAAAAGAGTCCTAACTTTCAGAGAGAGAGAGAGAGAGAGATGGGGATTGTTGGAAAACTCACCCCCGAACAGCTAAACCTGTTTAACTCCCAAGGTGAGTCCTTCAATTAAAATTCTCTGGCTTTTGTTTTCCCTTGTGTTTAATTGACAGATGGGTATATATATGAACAGGATATCTGGTGATCGAGAATTTCTCCACTAAAGAAGAACTCGATGGGATGACTAATAGGATGAAGGAGCTATTGGACAGCTTCGATCCTTCCACTGCTTCAATCTTCTCTTCAAAAAATCAGGTGAAGTAATTTTAAGGGTCTCTATGTGTATAAGTGTGATTAGTTCTAAATGTTTTGTTTTTCATGGTCTACTCTTCATTGGGTATTGGAAAGTCGCCTTCTTTTGACGTTTTTGTTTCTTGTTTATTGGTTTTTTTTTAATAGAAGGAGTTGACTGACAATCACTTCTATGAGAGTGCGGAGCGCATTTCATTCTTCTTTGAGGGTAAATGGGTCTCTCTTGATTTGCTTGCCAGTCTTTCTTTATATATGAAATTTGACAATTTTATTTTTTGCTTATGCAATTTTGAGTTTTGTAGTGTTTTGTCTTTGTTCCTTGCAATAGTTTTTATGTTGTATTAGCTGAGAAATGCAAATTCCCATAATGGGTTACACATATTGAACTTTTTAATTTCGTGTTGAAGAATTTGGGCTTCATGACACATTCATTTGCAATGTTTATGTGACATGATTTTTGACCTCCCCGTATTATGTATTTCAGATGGTTATCATTGATTTTGTGATTCTTTTTCCTGTGTGAGTGGAATATAAAGATTGGGTCTAGTCGCTGTTTAAATACTCTGTTGTTTTTTTTTAATGGAAAATAGATTGTTCTGTCGAGATTTTGGTTGAAATATTGCTAAATGGCCTGTTGTCACCATTATATATATCTTTCTTCATAATTGTTATTTTGGACCCCCCCCCCCCCCCCTCTCAAGGTTCTGTAGATGCACTTCATTGTTCAGATTCATGTTGGTATGGATGCATTACTATATATAATTTTGATTTCTCAGTTTCCTTGTTAACCTTGTTTACTTATCAGCTTATCGCTAGTTTGAGCAAGCTTTTGCTGTGAATCAGTTTTTAAGTAGTGGAGTTCATCTCCAAAGTTAGCAATGACCATCTTCTTTTTAAAATCATTTGTTCGTTTTCATTACTATGCTCAAAACATGCTCATAGTATTGTCAGGCGATGCAGTTATGGATGCAGTATTTTTAATTTGTGCTTATATATTATGGACTAATATAGTTTTTTTTTTTTTTTTTTTGCTTATATATTATGGCACTCGTTTTCCCAATTCTGCAGAAAAGGCTTTTGGTGATGATGGAAGTTTAAATCAACCAAAGGAACTATCTATCAATAAAGTGGGCCATGGTTTGTGCTGAATTTGTTCAGTTATAACTTACATTTGATCTTACCATGTTGATGGTTTGCATGTTTACCAGTCTCATGTCAGCAAAATACTGGTTCTGACGGAAACCCTGGGTTTGCTTTTTGCATCATTTGTTTTGTTTGTGCAGCTCTCCATGAGATTGACCCGGTATTCAAGAAGTTTTCTAACTCAGAGCAATTGTCGCAATTGCTTCTTTCATTGGGTTACAAGAGGCCTGCCGTTATTCAATCAATGTATTTGTTTAAGGTACACATCTTTTGTGGACCTGGATCTGGGGCAAGTTTTGCATGACATGTTTTTCCTTTTCTTGGCGACAATATAACTTTAATTCAATAGTAGGATCTTCTTGATACTTTCTTTTTTTCTAACTCTCATGCAAAGCTAGAATGTTGATGAAAAATTGTAAATCACTGGTGAGGATAAGAAGACATATCAGAGATGACAAAAGAATTTTCTCTTCCTTATGATTGTCGCCCACTTACAGAAATGAATATTGTGATGGCTACAAGATCCTGCATTTCTTAATGAGTGCAACATGATTGCATGAAAACCTTATTGTGTTCTCTTTACTGAATTCCATTTTGCTATCTATTATGCTTCAATATCTTTTGTTTCGTTAAACTTTTCATTGCATGTGTTTTTTACAAAAAAAATACTTAATATTGACTGAAGAGTACTTTAACTAGAGACTTCCAAACTGGGGGTCTGGGGTTCAAATCCCACCCCTGTCAGCACCTGATTGGACAAAATTATTGGCAGGAGAAGGTTTTTACTATCCATGTTGGTCATGGTGGAATATGTTTTTCTGATGGATTCCCGGAAAAGGGAGCTGCTATATGCTTCTCTGGGGATGTAGACATTGTACAATTTAAAATAATTGTAGATAAACATATATTAATATATGTCAAAAAATTAGAGTACTTGTGAAGCATATTAAACAATGACCATTATTATCTCCAAGTATGCTAATAAATATAAGTACCATAGAGCAGCCTTTCTCACCAGAATTTAGGGACTTGTGCTAGAAGGCATTTCTGTGATATGAACCTACATAGGGTTTATCTAGTGATGCAGGAAATAAACTTCTTCTTTGTTTGTTTGATTGTCTTACTTGAATGAGTAGTATATTATGATGATAAAAGACTGAATTTAAGCCAAAACCTTTAAGGCCTCATTTGGTAGTGGTATATTGACCGGAATAGTGGTATGGATGCTGAAATGGTATTCAATACCATTTGAATAGTGTTGAGCTTATCTCTATTATTAGAATATCATTTTTGATCCCCAAGTGGTGGTTTAACTAGTCAACCTGAGATATGGGTTATGATTTATACTACTTTCTACCCATTGGTATAGGTAAAGAAATTATCTCCATCAATCACCCCTCCTCTCTTTCATATTACCATTCATTTCATTTAGAGGCCGTAAATTTGGTATTTAATAAAAGAAGTATAAATTATATTAAATAACAAATAAGGGGAAAAAAGTAGTTTATATAACACGACTAATTTATTTAACTTTCATACATTGTGGTAATTTAGCCAGAAATTCTTAACCTGCCTCTAAAGGGGGCCCAAGGGTATCCAGAACTTGGACCACAATGGTTGAAGAGTGAGGTCCTAGAGGCTGCCAAGGTTTTGGGCTTTGGGCATGGCAAAACCAATCTTTAGCAAAACAATTCAGTTAACTGAAATATTAAGTGAGTGTAGTGATGTGGGCAAGCCGCAAGAAAGCATGAAAAGCAGTTACATAATTTGGGGCATTCACAAAATAATTTGCTCCATGTACTTTTTCAATGAAAGTTTTTTTCTTTCCTTTTCTTGAGATTAAATATCTAGATGTAATTGCAGCAACCAGGGATTGGAGGAGAAGTAGTGCCACACCAGGATAACTCATTCCTCTACACAGAACCCCCATCATGCACAGGATTTTGGTTGGCACTAGAGGATGCAACAATTACAAATGGCTGTCTCTGGGCGATACCAGGATCTCACAAGAGTATGCTTCCTTGTTTCTTGAAGTTTTCCTTGGTCAGTCATGATATGTCACAGGGCTTTGAGTAATCTGTGTTGTATCTATATTGTCCACAGATGGACTTGTTAGGAGGTTCATTAGGGATGATGACGGGGTGCACTTCGATCGTCCTTCTCCATCATATGATCACAATGATTTTGTGCCGCTCGAAGTGAAGGCAGGCACTTTGGTGATCCTCCATGGAGATGCTATACATCAAAGGTCGGTTTTGTATGTGTATATACCATTATTGAGCCATATCTTATTTGTTATTTCTTTTTGCCTATCGCAGTTTCGAGAATCAGTCACCAAAATCAAGACATGCTTATAGATTGCATGTTGTGGAAACAGATGGCTGTTTATGGACCCAGGACAATTGGTGAGGGTTGCAAAAAATTTTCAAGTATTTTCTTTGCTTTTTGTGATTTTGCAACTTATTCTTGATTGGCTACTGCAGTACTGCTGATTGGCATATTGAATAGTAAAAATATTATGGTGAATTGGAATCAATAGAAATTTATTGGAATCCCATTTGAAAATTCATACTGTAGAGTGGGTAAAGAAATTGATAAAACAAGTGGAAGAAAATATAAAGCATGAGTTCAAAATGTTAATCTTACCCATCCTCTATATAATTTCTGAAGACAATCCGGTTTCATGAAGATTCAATGTATTCTCACCCCACTTGTACACACGCACACACTCCACCCCCACCCCCCCCCCCCCCCCCCCCCTTCCCCGGGAAAGTGAAAATTTGGGACTTTTTATACTTTCTCTTGTATCGGATCTTTAGCAATTCTACTGAGATAAACCATCTGAATTAAAAGATAATTTTATTTCAACAGCAAGTTAACAGACAGAAGATTGAAGAAATCCAAAAAGCGTGTAGGTGATTATTGTTTCTTAAATGATCTAGGAAATTAGGATATCATTTCCATATGCCCCCTAAGCTACCTAAAAACATTTTTCCTTTGACAGATTTTGGTTCAGATTTCTAATCCATCCTGACTTGTTCCATGATACTTCCATCCTAAAATCTTCAGTTACATGATCCAGCTTAATACGCCAAACAATCGTTTAGCCTTCTCATTTAGTGGGTTTCATATAATATGAGCAGTTCATGTACTAATCTTAATGTACAATTATCAAATCACTAAATCTGTTTGATCTTTTTGGGGCAATAACTGAAAATTGCCTTTCCTCATGTTCTTATTCTCAGGATCAGAAGGAAAGTGGCCCCAGAACCTCTATATGCACCCTGATTCAAAGCTTTTCTGCATAAGATTGGAAGGGTCCATTCTGAAAGATCTTAATGGCACAAGTGTTCCTTGGATTATACAAGTTTTTGTTACAAATGTTATGTACTGTAACCAATGCCCCATGATGTTACTGGTTCCATTCTTTGTATGGAGCAGGTTAGTACTATACATTGGAATAATACTGCTGATATAAAATGTTGGCTACTCACAAAAATATGTAGTTTAGTATCCAGTTAATACTTGTTTATTCCTTTTTTATTCCATGTCTGGGAGAGAACCAAAGTTCTTGGTTATCTTCTCTTTTGAAATGATCACTATCTTGAATCTATATTCACATAGAAGGATCTAGTAAGGCCTACTTTGGTAAGGGATACGTTGTTGAAGAATATTTTATTATGTTTGTTATAAAAAAAAGAACATGATAAAACGAGAATAATTATCTCAATTTTAAAATCAAAATGAATATATTTTAAAAGCTAGATAATATATACCCCTTTTGTTTTAATTTTGATAAATATAAATAAAATTCATAAAAGTATGATAATTTATCTTAAAAAATCTTTTATTCCTTTCATAAATTAATCTTAAAAAATCTTATGCGCAGCAATATAAGCTATTTCAAGATAAATATAGATAAGGAGTTTGTCATTTTTTGTCTATTTTTGTTTTTAGTTATTAATGTTGAAAAATATAATAATAAAATTTTTGTTGTGTGATTGATCATTAAATAGTTATTGATAAAATATAAATAAAATGTAGGTAAAAAATATATATATAATATGCGGATCTCCTTTATACCGGTTGAATAAATTAAGTAAAATAGTACAATTCCATGTGATCTAAATATTAATACTAGTTTATTTTTACATATATTCTGATATAGCTATACTCATCTATTGTTTGTAAGTAAATAGAATTTTAGGTTTATTTTTTCTTATTCCTTTTTATTCTCTCTCTATTCCACTATCCAAAACACGGACCCAAACCCTGGCCAACCCTAATTCACAGGTCCGAAAAAGGAAGAGCTTTCCAAGAGTCTCTAGAACCTTCCATCCCTCCCCCAAATATAGACACCCCCCTCTTCTTCAATCCGTCCCCAGCAAAACCACAACCAGTCCAACTAGAGAGAGCGAGAGAACGAAAGAAATGGCGGCGGCGGTGGTAGGGGCGGCTAAGCGACTGGTGCCGAGCATGAACAGGGTTCTGGTGGAGAAGATAGTCTCCCCCTCCAAGACCACGGCGGGGATCCTCCTCCCGGAGAAGACGAGCAAGCTCAACTCGGCGAAGGTGGTCGCGGTGGGTCCCGGGTCGCGGGACAAGGAGGGGAACGTCGTTCCGGTGTCATTCAAGGAAGGGGACACTGTGCTCCTCCCCGAGTACGGCGGGACTCAGCTCACCCTCGGCGACAAGGAGTACCACCTCTTCAGGGAGGAGGACATCTTGGGTACCCTTCGCAACTAGATAGAGAGAGATGAGAGTATGTTAGGGTTTCTGTGATCGGAGCTTGGTTTCATGTTGGTTTTTGAAATCCTGAACGAAAGAGTGATTTTGAACTTCATACATGGTTTCTTGTTCTTCTTCTTTTGATTTCTTGGTCAAAGAAAAAATGGTTTCATTTGGTGATGATGAACATTTAGCTCTTATTTTTCATTATTGGCTACAAAAATTATAATAATTTTGTTATTTGTAATAAAAATTAATTAGCCTGAATTTTCGATCTCAAATGATTGTCATCAAATGGTTGTCATCTATCACAATTTGCAATTGGATCTAATTTTTATGAGGTGCATGCCCATGATTAATTACAAGAAAACCTGTTCCATAGTATGAATGATGCAAGATTGAAATATAAAAGAAACGTGAATTTCATAAGTTGTATAATCTCCAGCGCATATAAAGTGTGTGATATTGGCTGAATGTGAGGATCATCAATACTCATCACCTCTGTTTTTATTTCATGGATAAAATTTACATTCAGCCTCATTTTCAACCTCAATTTCAGTTTACATGTGTTTTAAATTTTTTAAAGATAGTATATCTCATATAATGAGGTATATGTTTTTATAAAAAATGAAACATATACTCCTTTGAATTGCATAGATGCATTTATAGAAAATGTAAAAAAATTCTTTCAAAGCATACGTCTTATTAACGTGAGCATATGCGTCGATAATAATCTATCGACGCATGTAGGTGTAACATCGCCCTTATTTCATTATGTTTGTCCATGCAGGTCTAGTAAGAGTTTGCTTAAAATGGAAACATTATAACAAACAGTCAATAGATATTTTACATCTACTGCTACATGTGTTCGATCACAATTCAAAAAATAATACATAAAAGATATAAAAATTACTACAAGTGTAGTTATAAGAATGATTGTTCATTCCCGTGGTCTGTTTCATCATCATAATATGATACTGAATACTGAAGAATATTGAATACTGAAGAGTATAAAGTATATTTTATTGGATAACAGATTAATAAGAACAAAATAATCAACAGAGAGAAATAGAACAAGAAAATTGATGTAGGCATAATAACTCAATCAGAATATTATCTAAACAAGTAAAAGAATATCTATTTTGATAATTTGACTATCATATACATATTTTGCATTCAAATGAGTATAGGATATAAACAGATGCTTGGCCAACTAAAGTACACCTGCTACTTCAATGATATCAGCATTATCAAATGGTTATATTCAACCGAGAGTGGAATGTCTTGCCTACAATGAAAGTAACTTCTAGTATGCTGAATCAAGTAAAGGGTTGCAAAATTAAATTTTGAGCTAACACAAGTTTTATTTGTTTATCAATTATTTTTATCACTTATTTTTCTTCTTAATTAGATAAAGGCTAAGTTCATATTGTTCAAGTAACATATTAGCATATGGAGATGCTTCTGTTGTATGAATATGATTAAAATTAACAAAAGATTTTTCATTACTCCAGGTATTGCTTTTGGTAAATATATGAGTATTATTCCATCTCATTGGGTATTTTATAGTGCCACCTCTAAAGAATAAAAATTGTAGCATTGGATGTATAGTTTCTATACCTATTTTAGTCTCATATTCCGTTCTATATGTTAGTATCCTATTGATTGTTATCCAGTTTCAAGCAAAACTGCATGGACAAATATAATTCTTGAAGATCCTCACATTCCCACCATCAGTGTCCACAAACCTGTTTGTGTCTGTGTGTGTAGTATATACTTTATGTGAGATGAAGCTTCTTGAACTTAGTTTATTTTTAAGAATCTCACTTCTATAGAATATAGATTCTTGTGATTAGTAATGGGTCAAGAGATTAGAATTGTTCCTCTTCTTAAACAAATTATTGCAAATTGTGACAGATGACAACCATTTGGCCACTAGTTAAGTCTAGTTAGTTAGCTTGTCTTCTTCTTGTGCAAGAACTCATTCACCCTGGAAGGATACACATCATTGATTGATTATATTAAGTTTAAACATTATACTTGATTTAAGAGCAAATATTAAAAAGAACTTCTAACATTATCTGCAAAAATTGATTTAGTGACTGAAGGAATCATGTATGCAACATTCTTCATTAACATGTCTCGGCGAACATTATAGAAGAGAGACAATTCACACCCACGGGAAGATTAAATTACTGATGTTGAAAAACAAGATACTATAATGCTCACTGGTACACTTAAGTCTGTTTTAAGGTCTTGTTTGCGCTCGTCACGCATTGACATAGTGTATACTACACACAAAAAAAAAAAAACATTTAATTCGTATGATATGTATATTATTCTTTTATAAAATAAATACATTTCACTAGCTAAGATGTACTTTCAAAAAATTGCCAAACATCAGCGGGCTGTGAATTGGGTTGCAAGCCCGTATCATTTTCCTTTTTTAAAAGAAAAAAGAAAATGACATGTCTAACTTCAATTGCAGTGGACACTGATTTTTTTTTTAAAAGAAAAATCACTATTCTATTAAAGTTCATGCTATTATATGAAATAAAATACATGCTGAGATACATTAATGTATTTTTTTCACGTCGAAAAAATAATAATTTTTTTTGCACTATACATTATGATAGAATCTCATACACTATGATAACGTAATAAAACGAACTGCAAAACAGACTGAGTGTATCAGTACTCTTCCCAAAAAGTTTGGTTGTGTGGATCTTGGGCCAAAGTTTTTACTATGGGCATGTGAATTTGAGAAACCATATAAGTTGGCCCTATTACCGGTCCCATTTGTAGGCGCCACTGTTGGTCTGTTTTGCGGCCCAGTCTGTAGTCTCATATATTATGATAGTATAATATATATTACACTATCATAATATATGGAATTCTATCATAATGTATGACGCAATAATTATATTATATATATATATATATATACTATTGCATCTCAGTATATACATCATTTAAAAAAACAGTTGTGAGCTATAAATGGGGCTGCATAAGGAATTGAACATATCATTTTCCTAAAGTATATAACATTGTCTAAAGCAGTATGCAATATATACATAGAGTAATGATATAATGCGGTCCGTGCAAATTGAGTATATATGTTAATTAAAGGGGAATATGTATCAGTAAGGAAAATATATATCTTATTGAAAATATTCTAATTTTATTTAAAATGATATATGTTTCAATAAAAAAAAATCATATATCTCATTGTAGTACTATATATCTCACATGATCAAAAAATATATTCAACTTAATATATATTTTCTTTACTAACACACATATAAGCCTTTAAAAATGGTATATTAGACACACACATACACTTTTATGTGTTTTTAAAAGGGGGTGCAAAAAGGGTACGTTGAGCTTAATATTTCCAAATTACATTATTGGGTCTACATGTTGTCTCCGTGATCTTATCTTAACACATTAAACAAACACATTACAATCACTTCCACCGATGATGTATACAATTATATTTACTTTTTTAGAAAAATATGTACCCCAGTTGACAAATATACACTTTAAAATGTGTTTCATCTATAAAAGTGACATTTTCCGTCATTCTACTATATTTTTTTATTTCCCAACATGCTTTCAATTTTTAAAAATATTTATTGTTTATGAAACAAAAGTCTTTTAAATGAAAATAAAGTGTGCACATGAATAAATTAAATTACATTTTTTTTGTGTTTTAAATAAAAAAAAGTAGAGATCACAAAAGTGGTTGAATATACCAGTGAGTACACCGTAGCAGTCCGCTCTGCCATCCATCAAAATAAATAATAGATTTTTTACATTAGAGTTTTTATTGTTGTTTTTTTTATATAATTATGAATATATTCAATTTATTTTGTAATCATTTTATAATCCATTTTACATTATAATAAAAATTTATATTATATATTATAATGTATAAAATAATAATAAAAAATTTAAAATAAATTAATAAATTATTATATTTCAGTGTATATTTTATATCATGTAATAATATATTTTAATAAAAGATTTTGCAAATGGGGAGTCAAACTTGTGATTCTCCGTACTATGTTATAAAAAATAATGTAAAAAGCGGCTTGTGAATGAAATCCGTTTATGGAAACTTTTCATCCACATGACTATATAGTTTGTGCTTTTGAAATTGAGAATAATAAAAGTCAATCAGACCCGTCACATCACTAAAATATGATATAAAAAAGGGCATTTAATATCACCCCACCAACTCCTTAACCCACCCCTTTTAAAAAAAACAAAAAGCAAATCAATTCCTCATTTACATCTTAACCCACCCCGACAGACCTCACATACCCCCAAATATCCTCCCGGCTGTCCACACCGCCACGCCACCCTCTCCTTCTCTGATCTCTCGTGGGCTGCTTCTTCACCGCCACGATCAAGCCTACCACGCCCTCTCCGCAGCGTCTTCACCGCCGCACGCTTCCTCGCACGTAACAAGCACTTCACGCGTGCATCCGCCACACTCTGTTTTAAATATTAAAAATATCGATATATCGATTTTGGGTTCAATCGAAATCCATTGCCTCTTTAAAAAAAAAAAAAACAGCAAAACAAGATATAAAATTGTGAAAAAATCCTGAAAAAAACAACAAATAAAAGATATTTTTACATGTATTCTTTATCAAAAATATGTTATTTTTTATTTATACTAAAATAATTATTTATTAGAATAACTTATATTGATATATAAGTTGAAGTCTTGATGTAACATTTTCCACTATGTAATTAAATACAATAAAATATAAGTGAGTATTTAATGACATATATATACACACAAACGGGGAGTGGCTTTCACTGCCTCTTCTACATCTGTCCATCCATGGAAGCCCTTCTCTACCGTTTGATCGGCGATCCGACGGTCCCGATCGCCGACCCCTCATCGCCCTTGACGATCTCCCTCTCCCACCCTGTCCCGGTCCTTCAATCGCCAACCTCGGTCCGAGTCCGAGTCAGGACGACGAACCTCAACTACGCCAACTACCTCCAGATCCTCGGACAGTACCATGAGAAGCCGCCGCTGCCTTTCGATCCCGTATCCGACTACTCCGGCATTGACGCGTCGTCGACTCCGTCTCCCGGTTCTGGCCCAGCTGCCGCTGCCCGTCGATATATCGACGATATATCGCTGACGTCATGCTGACGTCAGCGAGTTTCGCTAAAACTTCGATATATGCCCCGATTTTTGCGTTTTCGTAGGCGATTTCGATATATCGACCGACCGATATATCAAGATCGCGATCGATTTTAAAACTATGGTCCCACACTCATCTCCACCGCATGCCGCCTCCTTGCTGCGGCCCTCATCGATGCTCTTTTGTTTCTTTCAGTACTGCCTTTCAATGTGATTTAATGATCACCATAAGCGGGCTCACCTTCAGCAAGGACACAGAGACACTCGTCCCTAACCTCTTGGACAACTCATTCACCTCCATCTTCAACTCTGTCACCAATTCCACCCACTAAAAGCTCCTCTACCCCTGTTTTTTTGAACTAGTGAACAAATAGAAGACAAAAAAATACAAATAGAAATGAGAGGAGATGAATTGATCAATTAAAAAAAAACCTAAAAAAAGAATTTTTTTTTGAAGGAACAGAGATAAAGAAGACATGTTGCTCCAATAGAAAGACACCTCGCAATGCTGATTTTTGGGTTCTACATTCATATATTTTTTTTAAAAATCTCTTCTTCATCTTTGTTATTTCTTTTATAATCAAATGTCATCAATGTATACGAAGAAGAGGAGGATCTCTTGCGAATGTTACATGATCGTAAATGACTATGAAAAAATCATTCAAAACCCCGATTGAATCCACCCCTCCCCCGCCCTCCGCCGCATCGCCCTAAACTTCGTCCTCGCCGGCCGGGACACCTCATGGTCGCCCTCTCATGGTTCTTCTACAACGCCATGAACAACCCATCCATCGAGGAACGCATCCTCTACGAGATTGTGCGGAGGAAGAGGTCGAGCTCGGCGGCGATGGGGACAGTCGGGAGGATCTTTGGGGGAGTAATTGAGTGCTGTTGAGGTGGTGAAAGGGGTGGGTTGAGAAGGGGTAGGATTGATTTGTTTCAAATACATAAAAAAAAATTAACAAAGGGGTGGGTTGAGGAGATGGGGTGGTAATAACTGCCCTCTAAAAAAATACACAAAAGGTATAGTATGCAATGAAGTCCATTATATATTTTATTTTTTATAAAATTTTATATCTTATTATACAAATATATATATATTTAAAAATGTATCAAAATGTATAAAATGTAAAGAAAAAATGACAAAAAAATATTCTAAAAGTTAAAAATACACAAATCAGTCACTTTTTAAAATTATATCTAAAAAAAAATTTATTTCACAATTTTGAAAACACAAAAGACCAATTTACCCTTACGCTAGATTCTTATATTCCATAACTCCTTAATTTTGTTAAAATATTTCACCCTTTTAATTTTTTTAAGAATTTCACACATTTTCATATAGATTAAATTTTTTTTATTCTAAATAATTTGTGGTTAGGTGAATTTTGTAAAATATGTATCAATATAATTTAAGTTTTTGATGATGAACTCCAATAAACGTCTATGCTTATTTAAAAAAATAGATTTGTATTAATGATGTCATAAAAATATGTGAATAAAAAATGTAAATAAGCATTTAGAATATTAAAATATTATCTGTTGCATTGAGGCATAACACAGATTTAGATTACATATTATGATTATATAAAATGAAAAATGATAAACAACATGTAAGATATATATAAGAAACATATAATATGATATATACTAACAAAACCTCTAAGAGAATTGATTTTGATCATGTATAGAAAGATTGTTATTTTGTGGGAAAAATAGGTTTTTGGTATGAAATAACCTAAGAGGGTTAGAGGGATGTTAAAGATTTAATTACATAAGAGTAGATTAATCTTTTGTATTTCTAAAATGGTAAAATGATACTTTTTTATATATAAATTTATAAAGTGGTTGATATGAGTATTTCTAACTTGTAGAAATTTTTTTTATCATTTTTCCTCATGTAAACTACTGCAAGAGTAATTCTCTCATATTTTTATACACTAAAATATATTTACTTCTAATATCTTAGCTGATGTACTCATCTGGTTGTTAGTGATTATTCAAAAGAATTATCTGTGGGACTAGGACAAACAGATAGAGGTAACATTCTTATCTTAACCGTAAGGCTAGCCACGTGGTACATATATGTTATATATAGGTTCATTGTCGTATAACTTTTAAATAAATACATAGAAATAAGCGAGGCCATAAGAAACACACTGGATGTATGAAAGCTCAATTACAAGAAAGACACATGGGAACATCACTTATGGTCAATCAATGAAATGGAGTAGACGTTATTACCTTTTCTTTAATTGTTTGACAGCTTCCATTAATTAATTTGCCTTTCCCGTACAAAAAAGATGGAGAAAGACACACAGCTAATGAAAGAGGTCAATTGCTGAAGAGTTAGTGTCGCTTTGTACTTTATGGCTCCCCACCAAAAGAGAATCACCATCTCTTCATCAAAGTTGGGGCTTGTTCTCAGTTAGCTAGGCAACTGATGATGGCATGATGTCACACTACAATTAATTTCATAATCATTTTGATATATATATATATTAGCCAAACTAATTAGAAGCATGATGGTAGATTGATATACAATAATTTTTGTAATTTTTATAATGAAATTCATCAAGCGTTCGCCTGATTTTTATTGTTGGCCTCTGTCTCGATGAAATCATATATAAATATGGAGTGTGCATATCTTTGACAGCTATTTATGGAAAACAGTAATGAAAAAAATGTAGATTATTTGAAATTAACTGTTAATGAAATTTCATGGAGAGGAGAAAAAAAAACAAATCCATGCCACAGAGAAATACTCGGACGGAAATAATCATTTCCACATGGAATATTAATCCTTCAGCCTGTAACAGAGAATATATGCTAGCTGGTAAAATCTCAATGAGAATAATATTTGTCCCTTCAAAAAAACATAGTATATTGGTTTTTTTTTTTTAAGTTTAGGTCTTCATCATTATCTAAAACTAGTCTTTTAAGTTTAAGTTTAATATCTTTGGTTTATGTGATGCGCAAGATTAATGAGTCCTGTATTTAAAGTTTTTTGAGAAAAAAGTAATTATATATAATAAACTTTTAGTATTTGAAAATATGTATATTTATATATTTTAGACAGACGATATATAATATATATTTTTTAGATAGACATTTGAAAACTTATATATATATATATATATATATATATATATATATATATATATATATAGGAGTGATTAGGTGTGGCGTGCGGACGGGTGCGACGTCGACCACGGGCCGTCGATCACGGGTCCATCGCATCGGACGGTCGATGTGAAATCGCACCCAACCGTCCGATGCGATGGACCCGTGATCGGACGACCCACGTCGCGTCCACACCCGCCCGCACGCCGCACCTTATCATTTCGGTATATATATATATATATATATATATATATATATATATATATATATATATATATATATATAGTCGAGTGATAGCGTGCGGTCGTCCGTACGGTGCGGATTCGACTACGGACCGTCGATCACGGGTCCATCGCATCCGACGGTCGAAGTGAATCGCACCCGACCGTCCGATACGATGGACCCCGTGATCGACGGCCCGTAATCGAATCCGCACCGACCGTAAACCGCACGTAATCACGAGTATATATATATATATATATATATATATATATATATATATATATATATATATATATAATATAGGCATTTCTATTTTTTCTATTTTGTAAAGAAGAGTATAATATGTAAAATGTCTCAATGGTGGTGAAAGAAAAAAAAAGAAGTAAAAACCAAAACAAATATAGATCAGAGTCAGGTTGAAGATGTTTCGACCAAGCTCAAACTAAAACACGTCACTTGATCACTCGTAAACAATCTACTTTTTCAGAATATACGAACGTCTGATCATTTAAGAAAATCAAAAAGAGCTATGCATCGTATCAAATATCTTCCGGAATAATATCTTACCACTAAAAATAACAGAATATCGTCTTGGGTTCGAGTCTTGGGTTCAAATATCGTCCCCAGTGGTCATAGCACAACGGTTCAGGGCTTACCTGTGTTAAGGGTAGGTCTTGGGTTCGAGTCTTGGCGCTGTGTTATACCTCCTGTTTGTTAAACGAAATTCAAAAAGAATTTTCTGTGGGACCAGGGACAAACAGGCGAAGGTAGCTTACCAACTTGACCGTAAGGTCAGTCACGGAAAGCCCCTCCGTCGTAAAAAAAAAAAAACAGAATAAAAAATAATAACGATCATACCACGTGAAAAATCTTCCGAAAACGGCAACCATGTTGGAGACACAAGAGCGGTCGCAACACAGAGCGAATCACCCCAAACGCATGCATGAATGACAAATAAACAACAACAGATCGACCGTGTCGTGACTCGTGACCTGACCAACCTAAACCCTGAAGTCAATTCGGAATTACAAGGAAATTCGAGCCCCCCCCCCCCCCCCCCCCCCCCCCCCAACAGACCTCAGTGAGTGAATTTATTCATGCATTCAGTGAGAGAGAGAGAAAGACAGACAGACAAAGAAAGAAAGGTTTGTATGCTTATGTCTAATGTCGAGGAGAGGCAGACAGAGGGGGTGCATCAGAAGCTGCAATACTGAGAATAACTGTGATAGGCACCACTCGTTGGACCTCCATTCAAAACATGAACATTTATTGACACCCCTCCCCCCCGGGCCCCCCACTCACACACACACACACACCTCTCACTATATATATGTATCACAACCTCCATTAATTAATAGCTAGTGCAAGATATAGACAAATATGTGGATGATGGGTTGCACAAGTGGGGATCCTCTGAGGGCGAAGAAGCTCCGACCCATCATTCCCAGACCCCCTTCATGCTTCTTCCAACCCCACCTTTGTAAGTCCACGTAACTCTTCATTTTGTTCAATTTGGGCTTTCGGTTTTCACGGTTTTGGTTTTGTGGGGTAGGTACAGCGAGTGGTGGTGGTGGTAGTAGTGGACACGGTACGAGGTGGAGCCCAACAGAGGACCAGCTGAGGATGCTTGAGGAACTGTACAGGCAGGGGTTGAGGACGCCCACAGCGGAGCAGATTCAGAGGATCGCCGAGGACCTGAGGAGGTTTGGGAGGATCGAAGGGAAGAATGTGTTCTACTGGTTCCAGAACCACAAGGCCAGGGAGCGTCAGAAGCGGCGGAGGCAGGCTGAAAACTCCTCCTCCGCCGGCAACTACAGAGACATTGAAGGTGTGACACTTTTTAATTAATTATGAGATTGATCTTTTACGCTCAATATATATATATATATATATGATTGAATTTTTTTATAATATATAAGAGTGATATTATTTAATTTATTAAAGTATATATTTTATTTATATATATATATATATATATATATATATATATATATGGGAGTGATTAGGTGCGGGTCGTGCGGCGTCGATCACGTGCTGTCGATCACGGGTCCATCGCGGGTCCATCGCATCAGACGGTCGGGGGCGATTCATCTCGACCGTTGGATGCGATGGACCCGCGATCGGACGACTCACGTCGGATCCGCACGACCCGCATGCGTGGGCCGTCCGATCGCGGGTCCATCGCATCCAACGATCGACGTGAATCGCACCCGTCCGATCGCGGGTCCATCGCATCCAACGATCGACGTGAACCGCACCGACCGCATACCGCACGTAATCGCGACCATATATGGGAGCCGATTAGGTGCGGTTTACGGTCGGTGCGGTGCGCGATCACGGGCCGTCGATCATGGGTCCATCGCATCGGACGGTCGGGTGCGATTCACGTCGATCGTTGGATGCGATGGACCCGCGATCGGACGGCCCACGTCGTAAACCGCACCGACCGCATACCGCACGTAATCGCGACCATATATATATATATATATATATATATATGAGATATGTAACTTTAAAAAATAATATATATGTGTGTGTTTTTAATTGGATTAAAAACGGATTGTTTATAATATTTATATATCTTTAAATATTAAGGTTTCATTTCTTATGTTTCTTGGAAACTGTGTGAAAAAGCTTTTTCAAACCATACCTGCGTCAGAAATAACATGCATTGTTGTTATGTTTCATTTAAGTGGGGGTGTTTTTTTTGTCTGATATAAATTAATTAACAAGGCCTCTCATTCGCTGTTTTATGTGTTCTATGTTGCAGGTCATGAACAAGCTGAGTCCAAGGACCGCTGGCCTCTTATGAACTCAGTTTCTTCAAAGGTGCACATTATTATCCGCTTTGACTCTCCATTAATACCTCTGCAGATGTATAGGTGGGATATATCAATTATCAAGAGAGAGAGCTTGAGAAAGTGTGTGTGAAAAGTTTGGGGAACGTGAGAAGGCTGCATAAAACTCACTTTTTTTTCCTTCCAATCCATGCATGCATAGGTTGATGAGTGCTTCCGAATGCTTTACGGTTATAATAGTTTTTTTTTCTTTTTTTTTTTCTTTTGTCTTTACAGGATCTCGCATTTACATCGAGATCTTCTGCTGACACATGTCAGGTCAAGTGGTATCAGAGCAATCTGGATCCCAACAACATAGGGTTGGGGTTTGAGAGGGAGCATCAGACGCTCGAGTTCTTCCCACTCACTAGCGATGGTGTCGTTGCTGATTCTGATAGAGTGGCATCGGCTGAGGCGGCTAAGAGTCACCCTCTGCAGTTCTTTCAGTTCATTCCGCTAAAGAACTGAAGTGATAAAAGATTTAGAAATCATATCTAACATGAATTTGTTTTTGTGGAGAAGTATTCATGAGCCTTGATGAGTTGAATCAAATTAATTTAGAGTAAAAAAACTCCCTCCATTTTGCATTAACTACATATAGTTGTTTTAACCAAAAGGGGGGGCATTGGAAAAGAGGGGCATGGTCAGCTTATAAGTTGAGCTTTTGTGTCATGTCCCTAGGTGGTGTACTAATTTCTTGATATGCAATATATATTGGCCAAACACATGAAGATGCAAAGGCGTGAGGCTTGGCTAGGGGTGGTAAACGAGCCGAATGAGCCGAGCTTTGACATGTTCAAGCTCGGCTCGTTTATAAACGAGTCGAGTCGAGCCGAGCCGAGCTCACGAGCCTCAACGAGCCTAGCATTCTTCTTCATTTTAGGATTTTTAGGAATTGAAAACAAAATTTTAACCTAAATGAGTTAAGTTCATGAGCTTAAACGAGCATAACTTTGTATTAATTTAATATTCTGATTTTATAAAGGAGTTTAGTCAAGCTTCAATTAAGTTTTAATAATACAAACGAGTCGAATTTGAACATAAAATGAAGCTCGATCCAGGTCCCGAG
This sequence comes from Acorus calamus, assembly GCA_030737845.1. Classification (NCBI taxonomy): domain Eukaryota; kingdom Viridiplantae; phylum Streptophyta; class Magnoliopsida; order Acorales; family Acoraceae; genus Acorus; species Acorus calamus. The sequence continues at coordinate 38,470,161 of CM060863.1, read as the reverse complement.
CCTAACCGAGCTTTAAAACTTGTTCAAGCTCGCTCATTTATCTAAACGAACGAGCCTAAACGAGCTCAAACCGAGCCGAGCCCGAGCGGCTTGGTTCGTTTACCAGCACTAGGCTTGGCATATAGTGGTGGCATGGGGCTGATTTGGGTGCATGTGTACTTTGTGCACATCTTCTTTGGAAAAAATTTCTTAGCATGTGTCGTGTGTTGTGTACATGTTTGGAAAAATTTCTTTCGCATGTGTGAGAGATAGGCACAGACGCATGTCTGTGGTAATTAGTTTAACATAACTAAAGTAAAAACTTATATCAAACCATCTCTAGCTTAAAAGTTAAAACTTGTGTATCTCGCCAACCATACAACACATGAAATTTATCGTCATTCATAAACATGATTTGATGAGCCCACGCCAGCTGATTCCATTACCAACAAAAAAGAAGGGGGCCGGGGAAAGAAAAGAAAATCATTAGCACCACCCCACTTTATGTCTATAAGAAGTATACTGTTGTACATTGTGAACTTGTGAGATAGTAGTGAATATTTTTTTTAAAAAAAAAAGAAAGCAAAGGAAACATTTATAAACACAACTTCAGTTTGTGAATTATTATGATAATAATGATCAAATTAGTAGCGCACACATATAGGAGCATATATACAAGTCAAATGAGTCATATATGTATATATATATTAAAAAAAAAAAAACAAAACAACCCATTGAAAAAGCACACTCAATAACAACAGTACAGGTAAACACATATCAACCCCTACAACTTAATCAACGGTTCCTATAGCTTACATCATATCCGAAACCCAAAACACACACACACACACACACACAAGTTTCTCCATTTATTCAGTTATGTCGTAAGGTATCTGTGGTACAGTACAACACCAGAAAGGGAAGAAAAAAAAAAGAAAAAAAGAAAAGAAATGATGTTATGTGCAGTAACAGCGATGTTTTTGATAAAGAGAGAGGTTCACGTCATGCAGTGCAGGGAGAGGTTTGAAGAAGAAGAAGAGAAGAGGACAGACAAAGCCCCACCGAGGACGGCTTTTTCTTCTGTAAATCTCAATTCAATGCCTCCTCCTCCTCCTCTTCCAACTCATGTTCAGATTGCACCAACACAATCAAACACTCGCGGGTGCTCATCGAGTGGTTTTCGTGAGAGAGTAGAGAGAGACGGTTGAGAGAGAGAGAGTCGAGAGAGGCATATCTGGGGGTATTTATTTGAATGTTTTGGACCATCCGATTACACACGATCGGACGGTCGAGTATGCTTCAGTCCTTTTTAATACGCGGCGGTCTTTTTTTTTTTTGTGTTTTTTATCCGCGCGATCGGATGGCTGTCACTCGATCCCGCGTGATCGGACGGCTAGCACGTGATCCGCACGTAAAGCCTCATCTGCACGTCCGCATCGTATCATATATATATATATATATATATATATATATATATATATATATATATATACACACGGGGTGATTACGTGCGGCGTGCGGCAGGTGCGGCGGCGACGTGGGCCATTCGATCGCGGGTCCATCGCATCCAACGGTCGACGTGAATCGCACCTGACCGTCCGATGCGATGGACCCGTGATCGACGGCCCACGATGGACACCGCACCTGCCGTTCGCCGCAGGTAATCGACCCTCTATATATATATATATATATATATATATATATAAATATATATATATTTGAAGATCTCGGTTGATCAGTTTCTCCTTTGAGTGGTCTCCAGCTCCTGCTTGGGACTTGTAATGTCATCAGTACTGTTACTGTTGGTCATTTATTTTTATATTTTCGACCAGGGATTGCTGGTTTGTCACAGTTATCCGTACTCGTTCATTGTTGTGTATCAAACCAAGTGAGGATATCAGGTTTTTGTACTCCATATATCGGTCTCGGAAATTTTGGTACATGAATGCTCTTGGTGATGTCAAAACTCAAAAATGATTAAGCAAAATAAATTAATTAAGTGAAAATCTTTCTTCTTTTTTTTGTCTGTATATATAGTTTTATGGATAGTAATTAATATCAAAGTTCACTTATTTTGGAAACTCGCGTGGCATTGCAGGTGTTATGATCAAAATTTGTTTAGTGTGCCCACTTTTTTTTTTTCAGCTCTACTTCAACAGTTTTCTTTATACAGTGGTTACTGGTTAGCATACTAAGACATTAGTATAATTTTTTAAAAAAAAATAATTAAATTTTTATATGCTACAATAGTGCAATATGATGCACTATTTTATAGGCGGTTGGAGACCGCTTTTAAATTGTAATGGAACTAAAAAATGGACATAAGTGTATCTACACTCTTGCTAATAAGATGTGTTTTAGATGAAATATGTAATTTTGTGTGTGCGCGGGCGCGCGCGCGCGGGCGTAGAGCATATACGTGGATAAGTGAAATTATACGTGGATACATAACATTGTATCACAAATCCCATTAAATTAAGGGAAAAATTCATACAAACCCTTGAAATCTGACTGAAATCTATATCACCCTCTGATTTTTCTTAAAATTCATATAACGTCTTGAAAACACCTAGAAAATTCAAATAACTCTCTTAATAAAATTTTCGTTAATAGCTGATGAATATTTTGTGAATATTTCGTTCGGTTAACCCTAATTAAAAACACAATATATATACTAAAAAACCACTACAATGTGTTAAAAATGTGAAAAATCCTATGAAAATGACAACTTTACCCCCTCTGGATATATTATAAAACCATATCTTGAGGGTAAAATTATTATTTATAGAAGATTTTTCATATTTTTAACACATTGTAGGGTTTTTTTTTCCATATACTGTGTTTTCTACCAAGATTAACCAAACATAATATTCATAGAATATTCACCATTTGTAAACATAAATTTTATTCAGTGAGTTATTTGGATTGACTAGGTGTTTTTAGAGGGTTTTATGGATTTTAAGAAAAGTCAAGGGGTTATATGGATTTCAATCAGTTTACAAGGGGTCATATGGATTTTTCCCGTAAATTAATGAATCGAACACTTACGTGTATGAAAAACATTGCAATCAACATGTTTAAAATGTTTCATGGGGGGTTAGTCAATTAGAACTTTCATGAATAAAAAGTTTAGTTTCATGGATTTTTAAATCCTGAGTTATTCAATAAGAATATTGGTTCGTGGATAAAAAGTCAAGCATTATTCGATTAAGATATTAATTTATAGACAAAAAGTCTAGTGTTATTTGACTAAGACATTATTTCATATACAAATAGTCTAGTGTTATTCGATTAAGACATTAATTCGTAGATAAAATGTCTAGCGTTATTCGATATCATAGACAAATTGTCATCTGTTATTCACTTTCAACAAGATTTGTGAAGACTTTCATAAGTGATGGACTTTGATAAAGACTTTCATGAATTTTAGAGAGAGAAATATAAAGAAAAAACTCATTTCAAAATCTCACCCAAATGGGTGGGATTCTGGTGGACTTTCATTCTAGTATTATGAACATCTTGTTTTTCTTCTTTTTTTTTAACAAAACTCTATTCATTTTTGGCCCGTTTGGATTGAAGAATAAGAAGAGAATAAGCTAGTATAAGAGTGGATAGTAAAAAAATGTTTGTTTGGGAGAATTAGCTGGTATATCAATGCCAATATAAACTAGTATAATAATTCCAAGGATCACATGGAATGGGCTAATAATCCCATGTTATCCTTTCTAAGCCCCCGTTTGGGAAACAGAATAAGCGAGTATAAGAGTAGTATAAGAGTGTTATAAGAATAGATAGAGAAAATGATTATTTATTTGCAGGGTATAACTTGGTATTACTAATCCAGTTTAAACGAGCATAAGAGAGTATAACAATTCTAAGTAACATCTAGGATAAGCTATACTCACTTTATCTATTCTCATGGGCCCACATGTCAAGTCAACTTTTTACATCTTATCACATCAAATCACCTATCAACACCTCTTATCCATCAAATGACCCACATGTTAAATCAACTTTTTTACACTTTATTTATATTTTATTCCTTATCAACCAAACAACTCAACATTTATTCTTATGTTTTCCAATGAGAATAAAAAAAAATACAACTAAACATAAAATCTCTTATTCATGTAGATTTGTTATTCATGCTGGCATAGTTATCTATCTAGAATAACTCAATTCCGCTATTCAAACAGAAACTAAGAAAATACGTGGGTTCTACTATCAAATCAAAACTTGTTCACTGCCCTCTTGAATTCTCTCTCACCTCACTTTCTTCTTCCTCGCTCAAATGGACGCCCAACCTCCCATAAAAAAAATCTCCATTAAATCAAATCAAACTTCTCATTGAACCTTGTGAAACTCACCTTCGCTGTATTACATTGACTTCTTCTTCGTTTACCTTCAAATCTTCTCTATTAACTACTTAGATCAGCCCAATTTGGTTCAAGAATAGGCCTTAAATAAGTGAAAATTAGTTATAATAGTCTCATAAAAAATATTGGGATGCCTGAAATAACTAAGAATCTGTATGTCAGAACTAATTGATATAAATAGATTCCAGCCAACCCCCATAATTATGTTATTATAGGTTATTCAACCCAAATAATATACTGGCTCATTATAAAATCAATTGTTATGACTTTTTATAAATCAATTGTCAAAATACATTATAGGTTAATTTTATTTATGTATCATATTAATTTTTAATTAATGGTGCAAGTGATTTAAAAATGGTATAACATGGCGGGGTAGGTTTTGCTCTTAAACCTCAAACTCATCCCATATCTTCATCGGATTTATGATGGGTCAGGTTCAGGTTTGATTTTTGGAGGATCAACCCTGTCCCAATATGGTTGGGTCAAGGCGGGTTTTCCATTTATCTCGTTTTACTGTCATCCCTATTTACAAACAACAAAAACTTTATAATTACATCTTTGAGTGAGAATAATAAAAAAAATCATTTTATCCTTATTTATAATAGAATAGTCATAAATCTTATAATAACTTAATTCTTGAGCCAAACATGGACTACGAGAGTAAGCCTGTCAATTATCCGAAAAAATATCCGCATCCGATCCGAATCCGTATCCGAAAATGCAGAAAATATCCGATATCCAAAAAATCTGTATCCGTATCCGAAAATTTTCGGATCGGATACGGATATACCCCTATCTGATCCGAAAAATATCCGTATCCGATGGCATTAAAAAAATGTTAATATTAGTATATAATATCTACCATTGGATTTTGATCAAGTGGCTCACATTCTTTCTAATAGTTGTAAAGTTAGGACTTGTATTTGTGAATTTTTAATTTTAAGTCAATTTTTGAACTTTAAATGAAAATTTGTTATGTTTAATTATTTATTTATTTTTTCTAATAGTTGTAAAGTTAGGAATTTTGTTTGTGAATTTTTAATTTTAAGTCAATTTTTGAACTTTAAATGAAAATTTGTTATGTTTAATTATTTATTTATTCTTTCTAATAGTTGTAAAGTCAGGACTTGTGTTTGTGAATTTTTAATTTTAAGTTAATTTTTAAACTTTAAATGAAAATTTGTTATATTTAATTATTTATTTATTTATTTCAGATATTTCGGATAATTATCCGAATCCGTATCCGAAATTTCAGATCGGATACGGATACACTTTTTAAATATCCGTCGGATACGGATATATAAAAAAAAATTTAGATACGGATACGGATATGACCATATCCGCTCCATATCCGGTCCGTTGACGGGCTTATACGAGAGTCAATGAAAGTTCATACTGTAAAAGTTTATAAAAATTTATGAAATTCTATGAAAATTTGTGAAAGCCTACAAAGTTTATGAAAGTTTTAAAAGTATGTGAAAGTCTATCACTTAAATAATGTGCATAGAAATCCGTTAAAGTCTTAATCGACTACCCTTATTAATAATAAATAAATAAATACAGTAAAGATTGTATCTAAATTATAAAAATCTTTTTGAATTTTTTTTTTTTAAATTACAAAATTGCAACTCACATAGACAATCTCTCACCCTCTTAAATTGAAGCTGCCACCTCGTACAAGTAGAAAGCGACCACTCCATGAGAGACCTCACGTTTAGAATCACATAAGCCTGTCAACGGAGCGGATACGGAGCGGATATGGTCATATCCGTATCCGTATCCGAAAGTTTTTTTATGTATCCGTATCCGTATCCGTATCCGACGGATATTTCAAAAGTGTATCCGTATCCGATCCGAAATTTCGGATACGGATTCGGATAATTATCCGAAATATCCGAAATCAATAAATAAATAATTAAGCATAACAGATTTTCATTTAAAGTTCCAAATTGACTTAAAATTTAAAATTCACAAACATAAATCCTAATATTTCCAACAAAAAGATATTCTACCAAATACAAGTCCTTAGAGCAGATAACAAAGCTTCGAAATTGTTCAAATTTCCTTACACCAAAAAAAAAAAAAAAATTGTTCAAATTTCCAATATATTAATAAACTGAAAATAAAGCTTCCAACTTCCCAAAATCAGACAAAAAAATGTCTTCTTTAACATTGCCTTGGATAATGAAGATTCAAAACCACCATCTGATGCTGTAAAAGGGAACATAAATGTGGTTCTGCACCAAAAAGATAAAACAACAATGTAAGTTAAGGAATATTGTTGGGCTCTGTTTCAATAACAGAGTGTCAATTGACTTTCAAGACATCAGATTCTCTCATCTAATGAAAATCTAAATGGAAGAATGGCAAGGTTACCACGTTCATTTGGATCTGTATTAAACTGACATGGAGAGTTTAATGTCCCCCATCATATATGGCCTAACAGGTATCCATCCATGCAATATTTACATAGCAAGAGAGATGATACATTTATGTGACTAAAATTTTCCCTTGATAAAAATGGAATATAGTTCACATACTGCAAATAGGCAAGATGTTCAATTATGTTCGACCATCTAAATGTTATATAGGCATCAAAACTACATATCATGCATTGCATACTGTGCGTGAGCATGCACAAACTTAACTGCTCGTTTCCTTGGCTGCATGTCTATATGTAGATCCATGTGTGGATTCATGATGTTCCATGCAATTTTGATGAGTAATATGAGAGATGAAAACACATTGAATTATACCTGAAGCATATGAGAGATGAAAGCATACTGACATTATCAACCTGAAGCATATAGTCATACACTGTTTAATTTAAACATACAACCTAAAGCAATAAATCAAACATCACATGGGCTGACTTTGTTGAAGCTATGGATTGGTATATCCATCTGAACCTGAAGAAGTCATTCTTGTCACTGTACAACCTAAAATCTAAACCATTTTCATTGGTTGGTCCAGAAACCCACAAGGAAAAAAAAAGAAGAAAGAAAACCTTGGAAAAGAAAAAAAATGAAAAGGTTGAATGCTACTTTAAAATGATTTATTCACAAATATATATATGATCAAGAAAGAAAACATATAATATATTAGTATGATCATCACATCTATTTATTCAAAGAAAAGCTTTTACCTTTTACTGTTGATTTTGAACAAACCAATGTGCTTTACAGATTTTGAACCACAATTGATTTTGAACCAACCAAGGTGCTTTACAGATTTTGAACCACAGTCCACAAATATACTCTGGAAAAAAAAACCCATTCAAATTTCAAACTATAAAATATAAACATGTAAAATTAAATAATCTATGTAAATATATATACCTAAGAGGTGAATAGTTGAAGCTGGACAGATTATATCAAAAAACAAGATGATCTACCACTGATCCCTTCTTCGATTGGGTATGGAATGGAGGGAGAGAGAGGAAGACGAGCATATAATCGAGAGTGGAGAAAGAGACGCCGATCAGTTGAAGGTGAGGCCGTGAAGGAGAAGATGATGGGAGAAGCCAGGAAGGGTGAGGTGTGATCATGGAGGATTGGAGCCTTGGAGGGTTTTCATTGTTGAGAATGCCAAGATCTGTAATGGTAAGTTTGTAAGTGTTGTGACGGCAAGCCTTAGAAACCTAGTTTTGCAAAAACCCTTAAATGAATGGCTGCCATTAGATCAAAATCAAAGGGCCTATATTGAGTATTAAAATTAAATTTTTTTAAATGCCATCGGATACGGATATATTTCGGATCGGATAGGGTCATATCCGTATCCGATCCGAAGATTTTCGGATACGGATATTTTTTTCAGATACGGATACGGATTATTCGGATATCGGATATTTTTTGTATTTTCGAATACGGATTCGGATCGGATACGGATAATTTTTCGGATAATTGACAGGCTTAGAATCACAGATGGGTTGTATTGGAAAAGCTGAAACCTATCGTTCAGGAGGCAAAGAAAGATCTCTATCACAATTAGTCCATATTGTTCTGTTCATATCTCTGCCTTTTATTTAATTTTCATTGCCCTGTTTAGGTGAGCCACCCCTCCTCATCCAGTCCACTCATTCTGTCATAAAAAATAAAAAGATGAGACCCTCGCCAAAAGAAAGGAACAAAAGGGAAACCCATCTTGACATCATGGGTCTCTGTAAATCAATCACTGGTGCCCCCTTCCCTTGAATGAGACTGGATGATCCTCTTTTTGGGCGTATATTAAAGCATTTTTTGTCCTACCTGATGGAGATTGGGTCCCATAAAATATATAATCCGCAGTTCCAATGTGTGACGTGTTCATCATATATAAAGTCTTATTATATCCCCTGACCCAATCCGGATTTCAGGTAAATTTGATTTGATGTTTTAGTGTTAAATAATTCTGAGTAAAATTATATTTTTTTAATATGTATGATAAAATTTGAATGGTACAATTTATTTTCAACTAGAATCTTTGACTTTTATAATTTTCATATCTTTATTTTCTAAATAAAAATGTTTCTAATTTTTATCTTTTTTATTTTTGTTATGTGAAAAATTGACTTTTATAAAATTTTAATTGTTTAAAATAATATATTTTTAAATCAAACCCAAACTCAACTCAGATCCAATCCAATACTAATCAAATCTGAACAAAACCTGATGGGTTCAGCTTCTCAAACCTGAACCTGACCTAACCTCCCCGAGTTGCACCTCTATTTATACTTGTAGGAGGCGAATTTAACCAGGACAAAGAATAAGAAACAAAATACAGCATGACCCATCTCTCAACCGATGAGCCCACAAGCTAAACCACGAGCTCGGGCCCATCGGACAACACCGCGATGAGGCATCACTGCCCGCAAAGCGTATGGGCCTGACAGACCCAAATGTGAGCGAATGAGAAAAACAAAGGAGAATCAGGACGGACAGGTCATATGTCCGACTACGGCTCAACACGGGTAAGATTGCCCGACCAGAGTGCTGAAGCTATTATTCGTGTAACCACGAGGGCGGTCAAGACTGTGGCAGCTCACCTCGATCAAAGGGCACAACGGTGTTCATGATTGAACGGTAGGTCGGACATGAGCCCCTTCACTAAGAGCAAGACGGTTATCAAAGGGAATATTTTCTGACATATTAAAGGACAGTGCGTCAGGGAAACCGTTATAGGCGAATGATGATCCCTAGACGCCACGTGTCCCGAATCTGTAGGCCATGCAGGGGGTATCATATCACGTTATGGACACCCCTCGAGGTCCCAATCGACACGCCCCAATCCAGTATAAAAAGGAGGCTACCCCTCCCTCCTGAGGTATGCACAATACACCACACTCTTTCTCTTTTGGTCGAAGGTTCTTCTAAAAAAAAAAAAGGAGGATCACTGACTTGAGCGTCGGAGGGGCGTTAGCCAGCACCACACTGGTGTGAGTTGCAGGTACACGAGGACCGAAGCCGATGAGGAGCTGTTCGACTTGCAAAAAGCGTGGAGGATCTGAAGGGCTAACCGGATCGACGAAAGCAGGAGCTCAGACTCACACCATCTCTCTGAATTCACCTCAGAAACCCGAATCAATGAGGATCCGACTCAGAAGAGGAATAGTAGAAAATTCACCCTCTAAATTTTGTAAGTCCACCTGCGTAAAAATATAAAACCTTCTCTCGTAGGCGAGGAATGTGCAGCGATGACGATGACACCAATGACAGTGGAGGGTACAATCAAGAAGGGAGGAAGGCTGCGAGAAAATACAATATAATAATTCATTTCCATGTGTAAACTCAGAAAGTATTGTTACATAAATATCAATATTTGTATGTACAAAAAAAAACTTAAAAAGGACATGTTGATATTTACAGATATAATGGAAGTAGTTTTGTTATTATAATAAAATTAGTTTTATGTGTACAAATTAATTGAAAAACTTAGATAATTTTTTGTAGAAGATTTTGAATGTTTTGTACAGGGATTTGGACCTATATTTAATTGATATGATAATTTGCAACCAAAAGATTGTGCTTGAGCATTAGCATTTACTCACTAAAGAATATATATTTTAGGAGAGCTGATACACGCAGTCTTTTTTGTAGCTCGTTTTGCAGTCTTATATGCTATGATAACAGAGTATATACTGCACTATTTTAGTGTATGGGTTCTATCATAGTATATGACTTAATTATTTTTTTATTTTTTTACTATGGAAAAAAATACACTAATTTATCTCAGTATATATTTCATTTCATATAATAGCATGCACTTCAAAGGGTGAATGTATGATTTAAAAAAAAAATGAGATGAACTACTATTGGGATTGCAATGGGGCTATGTATCTTTTCCATATTTTAGAGCTGGTTTGATAAAAGGATAAATGGTGGGATAAAGATGATTATGGCGATAAGTGAGTGTGAAAATAGTTTATCCCCGTTTGATATAAAAAATAATCAGGATAAATGTGGATAGTTGTCTCAATTTTGAAATGACAATAAAGATATTTTGTTCTACCTAAAGGCTGGGATAACATTTATCTCAATTTTTGTCTCAATTTTAACAAATATGAATTTGAACAAAATTGATGGATTTTTTATTCCCTAAAATTAAGACAATTTATCCTTAAAACCTTAATCCCTCGTTAAACTACCCCTTAGAGATTTTTTGTTACAAGATATTTTGAGGTATCCTATGTGGTGCGGTCACAAGAAAAACTCTTTGAGCTGGTTTGGGTTATGGTTAGTTTAGCAATGAGTTAATATTCTGAAAATAAGTTGTCTTAATTATAAAGGATAAATTTTTTTATTGAATTTGTTCATATTTACATTTGTTAAAATTGGAATAGATATTATCCTAAATATTTTCATTTTTATTTTAAAATTAAGACAATTGTTTGCAGTTTATCCTAATTATTTTTTATACTAAACAGGGTTCAACTATAATCTCACTCACTTATCTTCATTATTATCCATTATCCCACAACTTATCATCTTATCAAATTAACCCTTGGCCCACTTGTTTGTGCCACATAATTGTGCATAGCAGTAGCACCAAGTGGGTCATTACGGAGTTTTCCTTGTGGTCCGCTTCACAAATCTTGAGAATAATAAGATTTTGAGTCACCTAGGCAGCATTGAATACTATATGAAAAGTGCATAGAGTTCATTGAGCACAATTACAAGCCTTCATTGTATATATAACTAATTACTGTTTCATATGCATCATGACAGTAATCGTGTTATTTTTTTACATGTATACTTTATATAATTTGTTATGGCATATGTTTAATTTGTTTTATTATATATAAATATTTGTTTAAAACACCAAATAAACCCATTAAAACGTGCGAGAAATTTAAAAAATGGCTGCCCCTAAAGCTACCCCTAACTTTATTCATGTCTATTTTAAGATGAGCTGTCCATAGGTTCCAATTCCTTTTGTATTCCATTTTGAATGGTTTCGTAACCCAAATAATCACATTTAGTTCGCAGGGAACCTTCTTATTTTCAGTGCTCCCTACAGTATCACTGCATTGTTCTTTTCTTTTTTAAACCGCAGCTCATACTTATTTAAAGAAATATAGTATCACGAATTAAAGTATAGAAGATGGAAATTGAGAGAAATTGTTCAAAGAAAAAATTATTTATTATTTTTTGAATTATAGACTCTATTTATATAGGTTACAGATCTGACTATTTCTATTAGTATCCTAGTAGTTGGATAGTATGAAAAACATTAACTCACAAAAGTGTTTATATATAACTAGACCCATGTTTTAATTCGGTGTAATAAACGACATCCGAGAACAACTCCTCTGGTGTAGTTTTATTTTAATATCTAAAATTTTGAATGCAAAACATAAAACCAACACGTAACGACGTGCAATATGCTTCAAATTTTGTGGCGAATGTGAGGTGCAGTTACTTCCTTCCCTGTTCTTTAAAATGTGGCAAATCGCCACCAAATTATATTTGATTCTATTTGTGCCTACTTTAGTAACGCAGCGAAAAACTAAAATAAAGATCCAACAAGCGTTGAGATCCTTCAACAAACCACAATTCTTAAGAGAATACTAAAACTCAGAAATATATTGATAAAAGTTGCAAACCCTAGATTACAAGCCTCCCTTTTATAATAGGGAAAAACTTACTAAAAATAGTAAAAACGAAAGTTTGTTATAACTAATTCTAGAGGATCTTAGAAGATCGTGGGATTTGATTTCGGTCAAATCCGAATTATTATGAGGAAGATACGCTAAATCTAAAAAGTTACTAAAAATAGCAAAAATGCCATTTTGAGGGCCGAAAAATGGGAAAAATGGAAAAATAAGGACGTGTTGTGACGTAGCTACAACTCTTGAAGATCTCCTCGACATCTACCTCCAGTAAAAATTTCAGCCAATTCCGAGTTCGGGGCGCCATTTATTTCTACTAGCCGGTTTTTCTGTAAATAGTTGGAAATCTTCAAATGGACCCTTTCGGGTTCATCGCCCCCGAAACGCGTCCGCCACCCGTTCTGCATCAGTCCCTTCCACTTCGAAAGAACTCGACCCCGAGTTATCATCTGAATAGAGAGGTTCTTCTGCATGATACTCATATAAATCTGCCACATTGAAAGTCCGAGAAATCCCCATGTCTGTCGGCAATTCAATGACATATGCATTATCATTGATCTTCTTCAAAACCTTGTATGGGCCGTACTTCTTGGGCTTCAGTTTGTTGTAGCTTCCCACTGGAAATCTCTCTTTGCGCAAGAAAACCATGACAAAGTCGCCTTCCTCGAATAATTTGGAGCGTCGATGCTTGTCAGCGGCCGCTTTGTACTTCGCATTGGATTGCTCGAGCTTTTGTTTTACTTCTTCCTGTATGGCATGAGCTTGTTCTGCCATAGCCTCCGCTGCAACACTCATACCGGGACCCTTAGGTAGACGTACCAAGTCCACAGCATGTTTTGGGACAGAAGTATATACTAGTGCAAAAGGAGATTTTCCCGTCGAACGATGAACAGCACTATTGTATGCAAACTCCGCCTGTGGTAGTGCGTGATCCCACTGCTTCGGTTTGTCCCCACAAATGCTACGAATCATGTTACCCAAGGTTCTGTTTGTTACCTCCGTCTGGCCATCAGTTTGGGGATGCGCAGTGCTGCTACGGTTCAATGAAGTATCGAACATCTTCCACAATGTCACCCAAAAATGACTAAGGAACTTCGTGTCACGATCAGAAGTGATGGATTGAGGAACTCCATGTAAACGAACTATCTCACGGAAGAATAATCGTGCAATATGAGAGGCGTCTGACGTCTTGCGACATGGGATGAAATGAGCCATCTTCGAGAACCTGTCGACTACCACGAACACAGAATCTACGCCTCTTTGGGTACGAGGAAGACCCAACACAAAATCCATAGACAATTCTTCCCAAACACCATTAGGAATAGGCAAAGGCATATAAAGACCAGTATTTTGGGACTGACCTTTCGAGGTTTGACAGATATAACACTTCTTAACGACGATCCCGACATCTTTCTTCAGTTTTGGCCAGAAATACCTCTCTTCTAGACTGGTAATGGTCTTGTCTCGGCCCAAATGTCCGCTCAAGCCGCCACCATGTAAATCGCGAATCAATTTCTCCCTCAGAGAAGATCTTGGGATGCACAACTGATTTCCTCGAAATAGATACCCGTCAGTGATGTGGAAATCACTAACGGCTTGGTTCTGTTCGCATTTAGTCCAAATGTCCTTGAAATCATCATCTTCAGCATATAAATCTTTCAAGCTCTCGAATCCCACAACCTCATGGGATATTGTCATCAATAAGTTGGCTCGACGACTCAATGCATCAGCAACTCGATTAGTAGCACCAGATTTATGACGAATAACAAAAGGAAATTTTTGAAGAAAAGTAGACCACCTGATGTGCATTTTGTCCATGTGTTTCTGGTTGTTCAGAAACTTTAAGGCTTGATGATCAGAATATAGCACGAACTCTCGCTGAATCAAATAATGTTCCCATTGCTTCAAGGCACGCACCACGGCATAAAACTCTTGATCATATGTACTCCATTTCTGTCGTGCATCGCTCAACTTTTCGCTAAAGAACGCAACTGGCCTCTTCTCTTGTGAAAGAACAGCACCTACGCCGACGCCGCTAGCATCGCACTCCACCTCAAAGATCTTTTCAAAGCTGGGCAGAGCAAGGACTGGTGCGGTGCATAATTTCTCCTTGATCAATGCAAAGCTCCTTTCTGCGGCTTCACCCCATAAAAATTTTCCTTTCTTCATGCACTCCGTAATTGGCGCCATAATGGTACTGAAATCCCGAACAAATCGACGATAGAAAGTGGCTAGACCATGGAAACTCCGAACATCTCCAACAGTCTTAGGTGTAGGCCACTCTCTAATTGCCCGCACCTTCTCTTCATCTACATGAATTCCTTCAGCACAGACTATATATCCCAGAAATAAGAGACTGCTAGTCATAAAACTGCACTTCTTCAGGTTAATAAATAGTTGATTTTCTCGCAAAACAGTTAACACCTGTCGCACATGACCTAGGTGTTCTTCCTCAGCTCGACTGTATATGAGTATATCATCAAAGTATACCACAACAAATTTACCCACAAAAGGTCGTAATACCTGATTCATCACACGCATGAAGGTGCTAGGTGCATTAGACAGACCGAAGGGCATAACTAACCACTCGTACAATCCGTCTTTGCTTTTGAACGCCGTCTTCCACTCGTCTCCAGGTCGGATCCGAATCTGGTGGTACCCGCTACGTAAATCGATCTTCGTAAATAGCTTCGAGCCCTCCAACATATCCAGCATGTCGTCTAAACGGGGAATAGGAAATCGGTATTTGACGGTGATTCTATTGATTGCTCGACTGTCCACGCACATGCGCCAACTTCCATCTTTCTTGGGCACCAGCAGGGTAGGAACGGCACAAGGACTCATGCTCTCACGGATGAACCCCTTTTGTAACAGGCCTTCTATTTGTTCTCTCAAAATCTCGCACTCTTTCGGACTCATCCGATAATGGGGCAGATTAGGCAAACTTGCTCCAGGAATAAGATCTATGTGATGTTGAATATCTCTCAACGGTGGTAGCTTATCAGGTAACTCTTCGGAAACAAGTTCTCTGAAATCTTCTAGTACTGACTTAATGCTAGGGGCTATCACCACTGGAATTTCTTCTCGCCCTCCACAACAAGAGATCTAACAACCATACAATAGACTCCATTTGCTTCCTTTGCATCTTTCATGAACTCTGCTTCAGAATCGGCGATTGTCAATAGTGATCGACCATCGACTTTGTGGCCTTTGCTGGTTGGTTGGAGTCCTGCGGGGGCCATCGCAATTTTATGTGACTTCCAGAAGAACATATAGGTGTTGTCTCGTCCTCTATATGTGATGTCAACATCATATTGCCAGGGTCTCCCCAACAACACATGGCTAGCATCCATGTCCACCACATCGCAAAGCACTTCATCTTGATAATATTTGCCAATTGAAATAGGAACTTTACAAATTTCTGTTACCTTCACCGTCGGTCCTTTCTTGATCCAGCCTATAGAATAAGGTGTATGATGCTTCTCTGTTGGTAACTTCATGTGATCCACCAGCTTCTTTGCCACAAAATTCTCACAGCTTCCACTATCTACGATCAAATCGCAGACTTTCTTATTGATGGAACAGCAAGATCTGAAAATAGTGTGCCGTTGATTTGAGTCTTCGCGTTTCGGAGAATACAACAATCGTTGTACGACAAGGCTGACTCGATCTCCGTCCTCCTCCGCGAACTCGGCACCCTCATATGTGAAATCTTCATCAAATTCTTCATCTCCTGCATCCTCATTGTCATCCCCTTCTACTAGATTCACGGTCTTGCGTTCTGGGCATACGTTAGAACGATGTCCTGGCTTTCCACACCGATAACAATTGCCTGGTACAGGCTTAGCATAGGGGTTTGGATTCTTGGTGCAGTACGAGTTGTTGGGGCAGTGGTTTGATTGACACCACCTGGTCCGTTGTCTGCTCCCTTGGATGTATTCCTTGAGCTCTCGTCTGATTGAATGGAGTTTGAGATGCCAGACCTTTTCCTTTGTCAGAGGAAGGAATAGAATCTGGGTTGCTCTGCGAAAGTTTGAAGAACTCCCGGGTTTCTGGTCCATGAGTTCTGCCTTCAACGCCATATTGTTGGCTTCTTCGATGGTCCACACCACGTGTAACCCAATCCGATCTCGGATCCAAGGCTTCAACCCGTTAAGGTATCGAGCCACCCGTTGTCCATCGGTTTCTGCGATGTTATTTCTTTCCGAAAGCCTCAAAAACTCAGCAGTATAATCAAATACCGATCGATTACCTTGGCGACAGTTCTGATATAGTTGGAATAGGTATTGCTCATAATCTGGTGGAAGAAATCGTTCCATCAGAAGTTGTTTCATCCGCCTCCAGGAACGAATAAGCGCCTTCCCTCGTCGCTGCCGAGTCTTCTGGAGTTGATCCCACCAAACGGCGGCCCCGCTCTTCAATCGAAAAGCCACCAATTTGACCATCTTTTCTTCGGGAACCTCCATCATCTCAAAGAATCTTTCGATCTCCGAGATCCAATCGAGAAAATCCTCGATTTGCATATTACCATTGAAATACGGGATATCCGCTTTCAATCGGTAATCGTTGTACTCCATACGCCGCCCTCTCGGCTGATATACTTGAAACTCTCCTTCATCCTCCGAGTCTTCCTCATCATCAGGTTGATAACGAGTGGGACGTCGAACGGTGTTTTGAGTAATAGGTCGGCCTTGGGCGACTCCCTCGACGCGTCTCCTATCACCTTCAGGACGTGTGTTATTGGCGTTGAGGTTCATGCCAGCGATCATTGTGCGGATCTCCTGCAGTTGTTCTTGTATCTGATCTCGTTGTTCCCGCATCTGATCTCGTTGTTCCCGCATCTGATCACGTTGTTCCCCGACCGCCTTCCACAGATCCTCCAATCCACGACCAGCGTCGCTAGATTGGTCGTCTCCCCCTCCGTTATTTGCCATCACAACAAGGCAAATCCTCGCTCTGATACCAACTAACGCAGCGAAAAACTAAAATAAAGATCCAACAAGCGTTGAGATCCTTCAACAAACCACAATTCTCAAGAGAATACTAAAACTCAGAAATATATTGATAAAAGTTGCAAACCCTAGATTACAAGCCTCCCTTTTATAATAGGGAAAAACTTACTAAAAATAGTAAAAACGAAAGTTTGTTATAACTAATTCTAGAGGATCTTAGAAGATCGTGGGATTTGATTTCGGTCAAATCCGAATTATTATGAGGAAGATACGCTAAATCTAAAAAGTTACTAAAAATAGCAAAAATGCCATTTTGAGGGCCGAAAAATGGGAAAAATGGAAAAATAAGGACGTGTTGTGGCATAGCGACAACTCTTGAAGATCTCCTCGACATCTACCTCCAGTAAAAATTTCAGCCAATTCCGAGTTCGGGGCGCCATTTATTTCTACTAGCCGGTTTTTCTGTAAATAGTTGGAAATCTTCAAATGGACCCTTTCGGGTTCATCGCCCCCGAAACGCGTCCGCCACCCGTTCTGCATCATTTAGAATAGGATTCTGTGTTCCCATCTCAGTATTCTTTTTTAGTGTTCCTATTCAATAGTTAATCGTTCAAAAACTATAGGAAGCTTGCTGATATCCATATTCTCTCCCCTATTTTTATTTTTAATCCATGTAACCCCTGAAAGTTGCCCTAGTTAAACAAATACCCCCTGAGTTAATTTTCCATCAATTTATTAGGAATGTTCCGTTATTCTTGTGTCAGGGTGTTAACAGCAGGGGACATCCATTTAACTGCAACTTTCAGGGGGTTTATCTAGATTTTCAGAAAAAACAAGACATCAGCCAACTTCAAGAGGTTATATGCATTTTCCCCAAGACTATAATGTGTAGCTGTTTAGAAATGTGGAACAGATTCTGATCTCTAATGCAACACATAAAAAACGAGGGTTTAAAAAATTTCCTTAGCTTTAAAGAATTTCTGCGTTTCTTGTCAAGAACTGGAAGTCTCCTTTGATTATAATGGACAATACCTAATCTCTCACATTTTGCTTATAAAGATTCTGCTTGGCTTTCAAGAAACCCAAACAGACCTTTCAATCAATTCATGATCACTTCATTTTCATGTTTAATTATTCTCAGTTTCCATCTAAACCATTCATAACTAAACTTATCTCATAATCTTCTTTACTTTTTCCTTGTGACCAACTCTGTTTCAGTCCATTCTCTTTAGTATTTTTGCCATCTTAAAAGGCTTCCCACTTATTCTATAGCTTTGATATTGCGGATTCTTGAAGGCTGCACTTTAGTTAATCAATATAAAATACATGACTTGCTTGTCTCACTACAACTTATTAGATGATGTTTACAGCCGTAACAACTTCCCATATGTTTTAGAGGCCTTTCTTTACCCTCTTCAGGGTCAGGTCCACGTGAAATATTTAAATGCAGTCAGTTTCGTATTGTCAAATTAAGTTTAGCAAGGTGTAGATCATTTATTGGGTGTACCAAATATTCTATTTTATTATGCTCAAAGACCAAAATAAATGTCCTAAAGCAGAATTTATGGTTTCACAACATACTGTTGACAGTGGATCAGGTGAAACATTATTTCTAAATAAATTACAGAAAAAACCAATTAAACAGAGGATCCAACTATAATGTAATCTTCAAAATCACAATCACAACATGAAAATTCTTACAACTTAAAAGTTGGGATTTCCCAACTCACTAACTAAACAAAACTACAATCAAGACACAATGGACTAAAAATTATATATACACATGTAACAATAGCAATCTCACCAAGCAAAAAAAAAAAAAAACAATAGCAATCTCACACAATTCTCTTCTACTTTCACTACCAACAGAGGAACCCAAACATCTTTTCAATGGTTCACCAAAAACCACTCCTCATCTCTGCAATTCTATATCTCTCATTCCCTTCCCCATGCCAATGAAGTTCTGAGACTCTCTCAACTTCTTCGGAGACTCTAAATCATCGCTGCTGTCATTGTCGGGCAACCTGTCAAGGTACTGATATTCCTCTGTATACGCTCTGTTTATGATCAAATACAGTCCCATAGAGAACACCATGACCCCAGCCAACAACCAACTGAACTGTATGTTCACCAATGACTTAGCCCGCCCCAGCCACTCGTGCCCATGGCACCGGACCACGGTGTGTCCCTCTTCGTGGTTCATGAAGCACCCTTTGAACACCAACGCCGGCGTCCAGAGAACGTACCCCATGACGATCATCCAGACCCCGTGAAATATGATGCTCACCGACCGGATGAAGCTAATCATGAAGCTCCTTGGGTACCCAATCCCCATAAGACTGGTTACCAAGGACACAAGTATGGAAAGCTGAAGTAAGGAGTGGTACTGGCCCTCCACGCCCATGTGATCCGCCGAGTGGAGGTGGAACATCAACAACATTTGAGAGAAGGCCAGGGCGGCGGCTAGTTGAGTCATGGCGACGCCCGCCTTGGGATTGAGTTTATCGAAGGCGAGGGCGAAGAGGGCGTAGACGAGGAAGGTGAGGGAGATGGAGGAGTGTTCGAAGTTGTGGAGGTGGTTGGAGGGGATGGTGCCGTCGGGGTCGAGGGGTTGGTGGCGATCCGGGCCGATGAAGAGCTCCATGGATATGGAGGCAGAGCTGGCTAGCATGATGAAGAAGAGCTCCAAGTACTTGATGCGTTTGGTTGGGAACCATGGTGGGGAGGTGTAGGTGGTTGGGTGGAGGGAGTGGAGCTTTGAGTGGTTGAAGAGGTGCCATAGGCCTAGCAAGAGGAAGCCAAAGCCTGGTACAACATGACCTACTAAGGTGCCCATGGTGGGTAGAGGTGGTTTGGTTATATTTTTTTGAAGGGGAAGGGGAGTTAAATATTTGGAGGGGAGAGAAGGGGGGTAGTTTGTGTGAGTTTGAATATATATAAAGGGGGTTCCTTTGAAGTCTATTGTCTAGAGAGTTCTTGTGGGGTTTGAATTTTGGTTAGCTTGTCCAAGTTGGAAACTTTGGGTATTGATTGAGATGGATTACAAAGGGAATTTGTGAGGGGTTGTGTTGACCTTCAAAGGGAATTCTTTTATTTAATTTTCTTTCGGTTTTTATTTAGTAAGTGATGACGATTGGGTGATATTCAAATCTTCTAGAGAAATTGTTTAATGGTTTGTAGTGTTTGATATGACGATGTTTTAAATCTTCTAGAGAAATGGTTTAATAGGTTCTGAGTGTTTGAGACACTGGGAATGGAAATTTTGGGCTTTGTGGTTTAAATGGTTGTGAAAGGGAGCTGTTTGGGTTTGAAAAAGTTTTTGCTGGAGGGAGGTGTGTTTTTTTTTTTCTAAAAATAATTATTATGAGTGATTAGAGTGTGCTTAATAGGTTTGAGTGTTTGAATGCGTTTGGTTGGGCGATTGCAAAACTGATTCTGCAGGAATCCGCGATTGTAAAACTGATTCTGCAGGAAGCTCACTTTCTCAGCTTTTTGAAATCGCAGCTTTTGAACACTATTTGTCTACAATCGCTGGATTTAAAACTGCGATTGCAAAACTGTTTGGTTGCACGATTGTAAATACAGTTTCCTGTAATAACAAACGCTGCGTAATCGTGTAACCAAACGCACCGTAAGAGTGCAAAGAATCATGTGTTACTTTTTTTTCTTTTCTAGTCAACCATGCGACATTAAAAAAGGGGGTAAAAGAAACTTCTTAGCTCTTCTTTTGCTCCAATCTCACATGGAAAACTCCTCCATCAAAATCAGATTGCATAGATAATTGTGGATAGGATTTCATTCTAGTATATTTAAAGCCTATATGACATCAATTTTTTTTAGCTTCTTGCAGTACCTGGAACTGTTAAGAGCATCCAAACGTGAGAGGGAAAAAAAAACCCCTCCACGGGGCTCCATGTCCCTCGCCAATTTAGGCGGAGGAACAAGGACACTCACCAAATGAAGGAGGTCCCTAGGAGCTCCCAAATGTGAGGATCACATTAAAAAAAAATTCATATGGTGGGTTACACGAAAAATTAAAAATACATGAAAAGTTGCAATGAATGTCTGTCTCAACAGATACACATCCATTAAGTTGCCATCAAAATATGACTCTTAAAAAAGAGTTATTAAAATATGACCGTTTATAGAAATTAAAATATTATCATTTTTGAGAAAATTAATTAGGGGTCCATGTGATCACATATCTATTATTTTTATATCCCTAAATTTTTTTTAAGTTTTTTGCGTTGAAAAAATATCTTTAGGTCTCTTCAGTTGAATGTTGTTTAAAAATACTAAAAATGCTATCGTCTATTTTTTTGGAAGGTTAACAATGTATTAGTGAGTGTTAATAGTGTACTGAAGATAATTAACAATACACTGAGGAATGTTTACAGTGTACTAAAATAATTGAGTAGGGGCATTTTACGTGAAAGTTAACATTGTATTGGAGAGTGTTAAGAGTGTACAAGAGATACTTAACAATGTACTGGGGAATATTAACAGTGTACTAAAATAATTGGAGATATGGTATTTTCTGTATTTTTTAACAGCATCCAACTGAATGTAATTAAAGATAATTTTTCATCACCTTAAGAATCTAAATTAAACTTGAAAATTCCAAGAATCTAAAAATAATAGACGAGTGACTACAAGGACTGCTAAATAATTTCTTCTTAAGTTTTTTTGTGACTTTAAATTTTAAATATAATTAATTTGAATTTTTTTAAAAAATATTAATAAAATATTATTATATGAACCATTTAGAGAGTATGATTTACTCCAACCAAGAATCTCTAACTCATTATCTATGTCTAGGGCTGGTAAATGAGCCGAGCAGCTCGAGCTTGGTTCGGGTTAAAGCTCGTTCATGCTCGTTCGATTAGATAAACGAGTCGAGTTTGAATAATTTGTAAAGCTCAGTTTGTAAACGAACCAAGCCTAAACGAGCTCGTTTATTTTAAAAAAATAGGGGAACGAGCTGAGCCCGAGTCCGAGCTTATGTTACTTTCACATATATTAAGTGTTTTGATTTAGGAAATGTGACTTCAACCGAGCCTTGATTCGAGCTTTGACTAGGCTTGTTTTACAAACTAGCCGAGCCGAGCCGAGCTTCAACCGAGCTTTTCACGAGCCCAACAAGTCAAGCTTGAACATGAAATGAAGATCGGTCCCGAGCCGAGCCGAGCTCGAGTCGGACCTGATACTAAACGAGCCGAGCTTGAGCTAGTCAAAGCTCGGCTCATTCAGCTCGTTTATCACCCCTATCTATGTCATACTCCACAAATTGAAAGAGACATTTGTGAACATAGTTGGAGATGCTCCAAAGATATCAAAGGTTTTGGAAAAAAGAGGCATATAATCAATTGATTTATATAATTTTGAATTAGATGTGTTCACCCATAGATGTGGCTCTAGAAAGACCACGAACCACTTAATCTAATGCTAATTTTTACATTTCTCTATGTTATTTTTATCTATGAGATTTGACAGATTACTAATCCTAATTAGGTTAGCTATGCCAAATTGGTAATCTTTGAAACACCGTCCAACAAGGAGAGGTCTCTCATTCTCCCACGCAGCTGCTAATTCAGGTTGAACAAAAAAATTTCCCTACCTGAATACGAAAAATCAAGAATTCAAAAGGACCAATTTGAACACCAATTAAAACATGTCAAATCTGAGACTGAGACCCCTCATGAGTCATGAGTCAGAGTCATATGCGCCCCAAAAGCCCAAAAACAACAACGATAGGGATCAAGTTTGTTTAAACTTCAGGTTCGGCTTCATAACCCTGGAAAAAGAATTCATTGTTCTCCCAAATTTAGTTACGTTAGATTCTTTGAAATTCAAATTTTTGTGTTTTTTTATTTCCCATTTTCTTGAGAAGTAAAAATAGCATCATGGTCATTAATAGTCATGATTTATTAATAAAATTAAATAAATTAACAGTTGGTTAAAGAACACGAGTTTGTCAGACGGGTTGAATCAATGTTGTCGGGACATCCAAATCGGACCCGACGGTTCTCACGAGTTCATCTTTTTTGTTCTTTCATAAAGGCGGCCGGGCAGAGAGGTCCGGCGGCTTGGATGACCTTTTTCACTGAAAAGTATGCCCCCACAAAAACAACATTGGAGAGTTTGAGACGCAATCTAGGAATGCTTAAATGATTTCTCTCTCTCATTTATTTATATCAGTCCTCCGGTGACCATTGAATTATTTTTAAGTCTCTGAAATATCTGAACTTATTTTTATATTTCAGTTTAATTAAATTATTATGTTTGAATCATTCCATCCAATAAGGATTATTTTTTATTCCTTTTTTCTTCTTTTATCTATGTCTTCATCATTTACAGTGTACCCAGACTTATTTACAATGTATCTAAATGGTCTAACCGATTAACAATGTATACAATTGATAAATGGGGATAAAAATATAAATGTTAACGGTGAACTTAATGTCTGTTACTCAAAATGACATAGAAATAATAAATAATAGGTTTGGGGACCTAAAACTAAATTTAAATATTTTAAAGATTTAAAAATAATTTAAGAATTTTGTGGACCTGAAACTAATTTCTCTTTTTTTTAAAAAAAAAGGTTGCACCTTACATATTATGCGCTGATCGCGTGTGAGATTGGAAAATTTTGATCACATCACAAGGGAACATGTGAAACTTCCATTATCGATTATTTATTTGTCCACATATTCCACGCAGACATCCACAGTTGCACCATGTATTCAAACAAGACATACATGTTTCATTTATTATAATTTAAATTTTGCACACAGGTTAACGTATCTGTAGATGGCTTTACAAGTACAAAAACAAGGATAAAAATTGATTCTCTTCCACGTTATTATATAATCCTTATTTACAATTCCACATGCAACCTTATTTCTCTAACGAGTTACCTATTTCGTATATTTCAATAGATAATGTTTTTTATTTTTTCTCTGTTCAACAGATTCCATCAGTTTTAAAAATCTATCATTCACCTAAAAAATAAAATATATTTTTAGCTTTTTATAAGCGTGTATATATATAATTCATTAAAGTATATATTAATTTTTTTTATATATAAAAATACACATCTCACTGTGCTTAAAAAAACAAAATACCTGGGAACCTACTACTTAAGTCATTGATGAGCTGGCACGTGGATCAGCTTTTTGCCATCTGATGTGGTTATTGGATGGATCACAGGGGTCTGAGTAGGGGTGGCCATGGCCCGGGGCCGGGCCCGGGCCGGACTTTTTTTGGGCGGGCCTTGACCGGACTTGAGGGGCTTCGGGCCAGGGTCGGACCTAAAGTCCAAAATAAGGCCCGAGCCCGCCCATAGGCCCGGCCATGAACGGGTCAAGTCCAGGCCGGGCCCGGCTTAAGGTTCGGGCCGGGCTTTCTGGCCCACATCTTTTTTTTTATAGTTAAATTATAATACACAATAAAGTAAATAAAAATATTTTGAACAATAAAAAAATTTGAATTGAATATTGATATAACTTCACAATAATTACACATTATAAGTTTATAACAAGAAATATTTGAACATTAATTGAATAGCTACTATAAACTCATAGAAAAATATTTTAATAGAACATTACAATGATGGAATATTAGCTTGTGGGTGATGATTGCATCACAATAAAATGAGTATATCCCAACTAGGTTGGCAGCTACCCATTTTATCTATCATTTGCATAACTCTACCCAAAGTCATCATTCAATAAATGACAAGAATACAAGTAAATTTAAACTAAATTTCAATTTAAATTTACAACATCATCAAATTGGTCTTCAAGAGCCTCCTCAGCCAAGATAGTATGAGTTCTTTGTTGTGCTTTGTACCAATGTCGTAGGCACACGCACTGCTCGACTACATCTGGATGTAAACGACTTCTATAATCATTCAATACTAGATTTCCAGTGCTAAATGCTAATTCTGAAGCAACTTGTGACGTTGGAACGGTCAATAAGTCTCGAGCCATAGCAGAAAGAACAGGAAATCGATTTTCTTGCCCCTTCCACCATGCCAAAACATCAAAAGTCCCTTCGTCGTCTTCTTCGACATGTGGTTCTTGAAGGTAGCGTTGTAGTTCAGATGTACCACTGCTACCTAGCGACCGGTTAAGAGTGCTTAGTCGCACCTTGAATTGTTTCCGCCCTGACGCTAATTTTTCTCTCGGTTGTTGTGATGAGGATGTATCGAATTGACCACTTTGTCTTTGAGTATTCTCTCTTTGAAACCTGTATTATTCAAACATAGCTTGTAAAACAGAATTAATTTGAGCAATATTTTCATAATCCGAACCACTATCAGGACCATTAAAACATTGATAAATATATTCAACAAAAAAATTCTAGACCACTTATTTTGAAACGGGGATCCATAACAATGGCTAATCCAAAAATGATGGAAATTTTTTCCCAATATTTTTGAAATTTTGCCTCCATTGCTTTACAAATTGGTTCAAAAGCAACTTCATTTCTATGTTGATTAAAAACATCACAAATATGAAACAAATGCAGTAATACCTGGTTGGAAGTAGCATAATAACTTCCAGAAAAACAAATAGTAGCATTATAAAAAACTTTGAATAAAATTTTAATCATTTCTAAGCATGCCCAATCTTCAAGACTAATTTCATCATCATAATTTTTCTATAACAAATATGTACTAATAACATTTTTATAAGGAATTTTGAATTTTGAAATTGCAATAGAATTTTTATTATATATTCTCCAACAGCTATAATGGGATTCCCAGTGTGGTGGAGTTTCCAATATTTTTAATTTTGATTGAACTTTATTGGGAACCCCACATATAGAAAACCACACCACATTAGGAATCCCATTATAGCCGTTGGGGAGGGTTTTAAAAAAACCTTAGGGCCCATGACCGGGCCAGGCCCGGGCCTACGGGCGGGCTTTTCCGGGCCGGGCGGCCCGAAGTCCGGGCCGGGCCGGGCTAGCGGGCCGTTTGGCCACCCCTAGGTCTGAGGCTCCTAATACGTGCCATGCACGTGCAACACAAGCTCAACAAATGTTAGGGAATATTGACTTTATTATGTTATATAAATATAAGTAAGAAATTGAAATGGTTTTCAAGGACTTATTTTCCGAACAAACCAATTTTAGTAGGTTGTATCATTATACTTGTCAGAGGTTTTAAGAAGAAAAAAAAAAGTATTTTTACACATATATTATAAACAAAAAGTTCGAAGTATGTGTTTCTATTGATAATTAGTCCCTTGAGAACAAATAGCTACCGAACGGATTGTATCAACATTCTTTACATAAGAGCATTGTTACACTGGATCTTAGTTATTTTACAGTCTCAACTACAGTCTCATATACCTTATAATGTGAGTGTAAAAATTTTGATGAGGCATATACCTCATAATAATGTGAGTTTATAAGTGAGTTTATAACACTACCGATGTATATAGAACTGAAAAAAAAACTATACATAACCGCCCTAAAAAAGGGTTAAATCATGCTCAAGGAGAGACGTATTGATTGATTAGACAGACCATTAGTACGTGGTTAATTACCACACAACATCTCACATTATTAACAAAAGATACACTTTTGAGGATTGCAACACTACAACCCCTTCTTTCCAAACAGGGTTTGTAACTGCTAGCAGTTCACTTAATCTTAAAGAAATAAATCTACATGCGAAGACTGATCTTCAATTTCATAGAACATAAAAACAACTCCACCTGTTCTTGGATCTCTACATTAAACTCGGTACGCAAAGGTTGGGATCTCAAGGCCTTCCTACACCACACTCGGACAGTCTCCCATCAACATTCACCAAAATTGGCGCAAAACAGTCGCCTGAACTTCGTTGCATCAACGCCCTTCCCAGCTGCAGAAGCCCCCTCCAAAATCCAAAATGCAAGTTTGTCAATGCCCTCGCCCTCACATCAACCACTATCCTGGGACACATGGCTGCACCTCCCACAAGAGCATCCCCTCTTGTCCTTGCAAAACAACCCTTGAAGACAAGGTACCACACCAGGACTTGAAGTTGGTGGACCCAGCGATCATGTAGGCTCTGACGCTGTTCAGGATCTGCCATAGACCAAGGAGAGCAAAGGCCAGACCCGGAACTGCATCCTATATATGTTCCCAATGATGCATTAAAATTTCATGTGCATCCAGTGCCTACCCCCTGCAGCTTATATATATGAAATGTAGATTCACATTTCTGAAGTCTCCCTTGGGTCCATTGAATGCCACTCATCAGAACTGGTAGCACATCTGATCATACCTGAAAGTGATCGGTTGAAGTGTTATTGTAAGTGCTTAAAAGAAGGAAAAAAATCTAGAGAATTTCAGGGGGAACTGCCTACTCATTTTGAAATCATAAATCACACGGCTCATGCAAATTGGCATTCAAGAAACAAGTTTGAAACCAATTCCTTTTCATTCTCATGCATGAAGCATTAATCATATAGAAAAACCTAAGTCTTGGAATAGATCTTGTGGTTCAATTTCTCTCTGTTTCCACACAAAAGGTACACATGAATTCTCAGTGTTGTGAATATTTCTAGAGCTTGTCATCATTGTTCTGTGTTACATTTCTTACAAATCTCATTAAATTGTTGACACACTAACCCTTTTTCTCCTCTCATACTTTTATTTATTGGCATTTGAACCTTAATGCTCTCCCCTTCTTCTCCTTTCTTTGCCAAGTCTTTTGTCATATCAACATTAACACTTCCATCAGAGTTAATCAACGCCAATTCACCCTTTTCAACATAGTCATAGAATGAATCACAATTGCTAGTTAGCATAATATTATACATTGCATGCCAAACTTACTCTTACTGCATGGTCAATTTCTTCTCACAGTGGCTTTTCAGTATCATTAAATTTACATAGTGGGTAGTGCAAAGGTTTAAGAGAGAAGTAAAACAGCAAGCACAGCACAGTGTCCATTTGGGGTCATAATTCCTACCTATACAATTAGATAAATTACTAGAAATAAGGAAGAATCATCAATTCACGAAAAACAATCATTCAGCCAACAAAATGTAAACAATTAATTGAGACAAAGAAATAGCTATAATTGGAGTTAATCAACCAGATGGTTCAGACAAGCTTTATGACAGAAATATCTCTGAACTCGATTTTTCATCTTAGAATTATTAATCACTTGAACAGGGAAAATGATTTCTGTATTCAACAACTCACAACCATGTTCACAATCATACTAGATCAGTAAGGCCTCCACTGCCAACAAAATCCAGTGTTACCTATACCATTTACCCATGCATAATAAATAGCTCCCAAAAAAACTAGACAATGCTTGATTACCTAAAGTTCTCCCACAATGGTTTTAGTGGAACCAGAAATGCCATTTGTCCATGTAAAAAGTCAAATGTTTCAGAAGTAACTAAATAACAATCATATAACATAGGAATCAGACTACATGTGATTTTTACACAGAGATATTTACCTTAAAATTTGAAAGCTGTGCTTATAGCTTGCCAACGTCCTCACATTCTTTAATCAAACCCCACTATGAAATATGTTGAAAAGAAGGAAATGAGTATGATTATAACTCTCATACATTCTCACTCCCTTTCAATTCCTCCGGTCCTCCCTATCACCTAGCTCCTCCATTGAAGACAAGTACATCCCATCATCTGGTGTAATCCCTCTGTCTACCATTTTGCTCAAACTTCATCCACACGTTCACCATCCTTTGTCTTATACAAACCCTCCATAAGCGCCTTATAAGTGAGAAACGTTGGATTGTAACACTTCCCCAACATTTCCTCCCGCAGCCTCAACGGATCCTTCTTCTCGCCCCTCCTACTATAAGCGTTAATTAGCGTATTATAGCTCGTATGATCTGGTTCGACCCCTCTCTTCTTCATATCCTCAAGAAGCTTACGCACTTCCTCCGCCCTTCCCAGTCTACAAAGCCCCTGCATCAATATATTAAAAGTCACCCCATCAGGCCTCACTTTCCTTCCCTCCATCTCCCCCAAAATCTCAAATGCCCATTCCATGTTCCCATCGATGCAGTGCCCATCAATCAGAGTATTGTACATAGCAATATCCAGTATGAGCCCCTCTACAGCGACCCGCCGAAACAGGTTATCTGCTTCTAAAACTCTACCTCTCTTGCATAACCCATAAACAAGAGACGTGTGTGTCACCTGAGATGGATGGATCCCCTTCAAATGCATCTCATTATATATGTCAAACGCCTTCTCTATATTACCTCCCCTGCAGTGCCCGTTGATCAAGATGTTATACGTAACCTCATCGGGGTCAATACCCACCCCCCTCATCTCCTCAACTAGGCAATCCGCGTCTCCGCTCCGCCCTCTCATGAACAGAACGTGCACGAGTGGGTTGTAAATGGAGACTGCAAGACCGACCCCCCTCTGCACCATCTCATCCCTCCATTGAAACGCGGCCTCCAATTCTCCCTTCTCGCAGTGCCCATCAATCAAGGCCCTGTACGTCTCGACATTCGGGGCAAACCCAGCCAGCTCCATCACCTTAACCTGCTCCGCCGCTTCCCCAAGCTTCCCCTCCTTACAAAACCCAATTATCACGGTCTCATACGTGTGCACATCCGGATTCATCGCTCCCATAATCTCAAGCGCCTCCTCGAGGTTCCCACAGTAGCAGTACCCGCGGATTAGAGCGTTGTAGGTCGCGACAGTCGGGCGGAGACCCGAAGCCTCCATCTGGCGCACAAAGGCCCTAGCTTTCTTCATCTTCCCTTCCCGACAGAGCACGTCGATCATGACATTGAAGGTCGCGACCGTCGACGGAACCCTCGCGCGGAACATCTCCGCGTAGAGGACCCACGCCTCCTCCGTCCGGCCAGCCCCTGCGAGCCCGCTTAAAAGTCCATCGCACGCGCCGCGCCTGAAGCGAAAGGCGCCGCCTTTAACGTGACGGCGGAAGACCGAGAGGGCCTCGTCGAGCCTCCCCGAGGCGCAGAAGGTGTTGATCAGGCGTTCGAGTGTGGGGGGGTCGACGGCCGTGGGTCCTTCGGATGGGAAACCGGCGGCCGGGGACGCGTGGAGGCTTCGACGGAGGACGAAAGCAGAGCTTCGAATGTTGAAGAGAAGGAGATTTCTCATTTTGTTTTCGAAGAGAGAGACTCGTCTAGGGTTCTGGGTTTTGGATTTCCGAAGAATTAATTACCAAAATAATTACCAAAATGTCCATACATGTTCTTTTTCTTCGATGATCTCCCAGTTCTTGGACAAATATAGGGACGCATTTGTAAAACATATTAATTTGAAGGGTTTTTATGACAACATCCAAGTGTGAAGGGGTTTTCCTTTATAGAACCCAGAAAACCCAAAAAGCAGCGACAGAGGAGATTTTGGTCCGCTGTGCCGGCAGAGCAGGATAAGAGAGGACTGGATGGGGACGAGAGAGGTGTACGAGGAGAAGCTGAGGTCGGGGAACCTGTACCATGACCCCACCATGAATCCCGGACTCGGCACCCCTCGCTGCCCACGCTGCCTCTCCCTCTTGAACCCTAATCCGGTCTGCTCCCCCTCTTGTTTTGATCTTTATCTTTTCTTTGCTTTATTGTGATTGATGAACCTGAAAGTATGGGTTTTGTTTGTTTGTTTGTTTGGGTGATGTGTAGGAGAAGGGGGACTGGGCGATATCACCTGTTATACACAACTTCACAATGGTGGTATGTCTGTTACTGTTGCAAAAGATCATTTTTTTTATAGTGGGGATTGGTGTTATATGAGTTGGGTTTGTGAGGGCTTTGGGAATTTGTTATTGTAAGGGTGGTTCTGGTTCATACAAAACTTTGGGTTGTAGAATTGTTTGATTTTTCTGTGAATGATGAGATTTGTTTGTTCTTGTTTTGTGGTGGACTAGGTTGGGTCAGGGGCTGGGGGGCTTCTTACTGCAGCACATGGTTTCAATTCAGGTGAGATGAGGGCGTGTTTTGTAGGGGTGGAAATACAATGTGTAGTACCTTTTAATTAGAAGAAGAATTTTGAAGGGATGTTTTTTCACCTTTTGATTCTTGCAGGGGGGTCAGTTGTTCAGAAACATGTCAAGGGGTCCAAGTGGCTGCAATTGTTTGTCGGGGTAAAGATTCTTCTTTTTCTCGTCGTATGAAATTCTGGTTTTTAGTTGTGATTAGTTAGGTCCAATTTGATGATACGAATTAAGAGGTGGAGAGTAACCTGATAAGATGAATCAGTATAAGCAAGTTGAATAATTTTGGAAAAAAAAGTCTGCTGAAAATTAGCTACATGTAACTTCTTTGAGAATGTCTACTATTCGTTTTATATGTGAGGCCGACCATTTATCTAAATGTGAAGAGTCACATCTACAAGTGGGCTCCTCGCTTGCTAATTTTAGTATGTAAATGGATTGATGAGCGGGCTCTGATGCAAAGATTTAAAAATGATAATGCATTATATTTATTGATGAACATAAGCACAAAGGAAAATCTTAGCTTGCAAATATATTATGATTTTAAAATGAGAGAAGATCATGATTTGTCAGTGAAATTTGTAGCCTTTTTGTTTATTCTCTCGAAGATTTAAAAAAAACCTGCATAATGAATACAAAGAATTTTTAAAAAAACTTTAATTCAGTATTAAAGTATTTGTCTTTTTTTCGTGTTTCAGTTAATTACTTTTTTTGGCTGAGATATTCTGTTTGCTACTTGAGTCCATCAGGATAATCATTCTTGGTATAGCTCACAGGCCTCAGAAATCCTCGACTAAGTTAATATTAACTATTTATTTATTTTTAGCAATTTGTGTTATTGACATCCAGCCCTTTTGGTTTTTGTTTACAGCTTCCCCCTCTGCTTTTGTACTCTGGAGCTGGGGCTGTTTTTGGAGGTAATATTCTCATCATCTCATCATGATAAATGAGAACACATTTACAACTTCTCCAACTCCGATTGCTTTTCTGTTGATTTCTTTTATCAATATCACATGTATAGTTGTGAACATTTCCTGCCAGTAGAACAGATCCTTGTGATCCATTAATATCACATCTGGACATGAACACATCCAATATAAACCTGCTCATCTATTATTTCAAAAGCATTTGAGATTAACTACAGAAAATAAAAATTCACCTGATATCCTTCCCCATTGCCATGGAAGCCTCTATCATTGGACTAGTGTCATCTTTCTCAAAGGATTCTGAGTAGTCATATTGGCAATAATGAAGTGATTTTATATTGTTTCTGACATTTCCGATCACCTGTTGATGCTCACAAATATATCTGTTCTTCCCATTGAAGTGACAATCCTTCCTCTTCATAATTCACTAGGTAGTGTTCGTTTCTTGAAGATGTGTGTTTTCATCATCAAGGATTTAATACACTTTATTTTTTTCTCTGATCAATCAAATATTTGCTCATTTGAATTCTCTTTGTTTTATTAAATCCCTCTAAACTAAATTGAGTCAGCATTGCTACATGTTGCGCTTGTAAAAAGTAGGTTTATATATGATCTTGCATATACTCATTCGGAATTGTGCATTAAGGCTCCATTCCATAGGTATTGGAATTATTTTATTTAACTGGATTCCAATGGAGTCACACTAAGATGGGTGTGGAAACCTGTTTCCTGCTTTGGAAACTGGGTGGCAATACAATAAAGAAAACAGTCCCCAAAATTACTGTGAAATTCTGAAATATGTTCTGAATCTCAAGGAATCACATTTCTTCTTGTTCAAACTCAATTGAATTTGAATGCAGATTATTGTTGGTTTGGATTTTCTTCCTAATTACGAGCTTATTATCTCCTAATTCTAAGTTTCAATTCTCAATTGATTCAAAATATAATAATCAGCCACATAAAACTGACTACCAAGATTTAAAACCGCATTTTCCCTCATATTAACTAGAGAGATGACAATTAAAATGGTTCATTCCTTGAACTTCTGGAATCACAGTCTGAAGGGCTCAAATAATAATAAATAATATTAAATTATAATTAATTAAATGAAATGATTATCTTCCTGTGCCATGTAGGATATCTAGTCATCAGATGTGGCTGATATGTTCTCTAGTTTCCTCTTCTCTATACCTTGATTGATTAGCATATTGAGACCGAAACATTTTTTTTTCTTCATTGGGAAAGTTTGGCTGTTGTTAACATAAATTTTTTATTCACAGGATATGCACTTCCAAGGTTTTCTCAGCTTACAGTGACATCCTATTATGCTGCCTTGAGTGTTTCGCATTATGCGATATCCCTGCTCACTCGAAAAATTGAAGGGACCTACTCCAAGAATGATGAGAAATCGAGGTGATCCCGTGCAAGTGCATTCACATGATATATGATTTTGCAGTTTGGTTTAAAGGCTTTATAGTGATTTATAGGCTTTACAGAGGTTCTTAGCATATTTGTTCCTAAATAAATAAATGTATATTTATTTTGAGACGGGTCTCTAAATATATCGTGGGATGTTACTGTTACTGACATCTCAGCTAATTTTTTTGCTTGGTCCAGAATGCTGTTCAATTAAAGAGTGCTTGTAATATATGCCTCTTCCTTTTTTTCCCTACTGTTTTTTTATTCCCTTCTGTTTTTTATTGAAAAAGTTAGACTGTCATTTTTAGAAATAGACCACATTTTTACAGTTTAAAACATAGACCACATTTTTTTTTCATTTTTTAAAAATAATAAACATCATCTAACAATATATATCAAAACAAAATATATATCATTTCATTTTGAATTGAATTAACCTATTTTTAGTAAATGTAAAAAAAAATTAACGATCAATATATTTCGTTTAGCAATGCATATGTTTTATTGTATTTTTGACGACATGTGAGACTGTATTTTGGACCGTAAAAGAGACAGTGTAATAGTGCACTTTTCGATTGAATGTGCTTAATTTTCAAATTGAAATTGAAATTATATTTAACAACGGCAGCACTATTATTATTATTGGCAAAAGGCACCATAAAAAAGCATTTAAAGGATGATTTAAAGACACCACCATGAAGTTTGTTCTTTTTGCTCAGCCTTTTCTTGTCAAACTTTTTTATTTAGTTATATTTATACCTGTTTTTGAATAAAATTTGTTATTAATGCGTATTTCAAATGTGATTAAAATTCTAATACGATTTAAACATTCAACAGATCCAGTGGTTCTATGTAATGATTTTCATATTGACATGACCATCCAGAATCCTAAAGGATGCATCATCTAATTTTATTTCAAAAGTTTTGTCACACTATAAAATCTAATATATCTAATGATGTCTTTGATGTTGTCAAAATGCCTCATTTAGAGCCTGTTTCAAACACCTGTTCCATTTTTGCTCAGAAGCAGCAATTTTGATCAGCTTCTGAAAAAGCTAACTTTCCATAGCTTTTTCGAACTCAGATCTCATGATTTTACAGTGTGTGTGTTTGGTTCTGGTTTTGGTTCCAGAAATGTAAAATAAGGAACCAAAAGTTGAACCAAACAATGAATTTAATCCAGTCTGAGATTTCAAACAATGTACATCACTACATCTGTGTCCAGGTTCTAACCCTGTCAAAGGTACACAACACTCGAACAACATAAATAATCCAGTACAGGCATGTGGAAGAACAAAAGAGAAGCATTTCAAGGCAGTCAAGGTTCACTAATTTTAACACCAAAACACCGATTGATATCATAAATGCTGCATTCAGAAGGATTGATCAGAATCACCTTCCTGCTGAAAATGCATTTCTCAGAGATTTGTATTATGGAGAGGCCTTGCACACACTGATCTTATCACTGTCCATAAGCCTTGCGCCTTTATTTCACCCCGAACCCATAATATAACTATACATTTCATTGTGCAGATGAATTCCCCTTCATCAAACTCAATACATGTTGCTTAGAATACGGCTGTACATGCTGTGCTCTGACGTGGTCTTGAATCCGGGAATGAAGTCCACAAGAAACCTCAAGACTGCTGTAAGATGTTCCGGGTTGTTGGCTGCAAATGCTGCTTCCAGAAACACGGATGCTTGAACACTAGTGACCTGGATGCAATTCATGTTCATGTTATTCATGTCTACCAGGGGGGAAATATAAAAGTGTTTCTCATGCTCATGGCTTTTCTAACAATGGTGCAGGGACAATTCAAATTAATGCAAGAAAAAAAGAGAACATGAGAAAAAGAAATGAGGAGAATGAAAAGGTCAAAGGAAAATTTACCATATTTAATTTAAAAACTAAGGATTTACAGTTATAAATAATGTCTAGGTGAAAAGGATTCACAAATGAAAAGATTGGTTGGAAGGGTGTCTCTTCGACAACATCATGCACAGAATTGATAAGGTTGCGCTTTGTCTAGAAGATTTCCCAAAATTGTCATCACTAAATGTGGAAAATCACAGATTTGGGATGCATTCAGCAAACCTCAAATAACTAGCAAATTACAAGGGCAATAGATGTAGAAACTTTTCTTGGCAAACTGTTAGTATCTGGGAGATCCACATTGAGCAAAGGATACACTATGAGTTGATTTTACTTTTTAATATCCTATTCTAGTATTCTTACAGTCGTACCCCAAAAAAAAGCTGAATATTTACTTATGAGATCCACCTTGTATTTCATCAGGCTTCTTCTAAGCATCTAGTAAAAAAATGCACTTATCAAGGGATCAATCATGTCAATATTAAAAAAAATATTACCACTGTTGTCAACATATTATATTTTGATGACAGCTTGATACACACATTACACTATTATTTCACCAGGGCATGGGATCATTCCGTTGCCAAGTTCCATGTACTAATCCAGCACATTATAGCATTTGAAAAATAATTATTATCCTCTTCAAATAATTCTCTTTGCCATTAGTCCAATCTGTACTTCACTTCTTTATCTTGCAGACCTTCACATGGCTGTCATCTACTTGAAAACATAGAATTAGCATATACTTGCTTATCTTCACATGGCTGTCATCTACTTGAAAACATAGAATTAGCATATACTTGCTTATCTTCACATGGCTGTCATCTACTTGAAAACATAGAATTAGCATATACTTGCTTATCTTCACATGGCTGTCATCTACTTGAAAACATAGAATTAGCATATACTTGTCTTCTCAAATACACTAGACTTATATAGACGTCAAAGGCCCACATTTAATCAATGAATTATCCGCAAACTAATGATGAGCTAGATAAATTTGATAAGTTGCAAACTGTTGATATTGCTCCATTTATCGATAACTGGGTGACCAGTAAGTACTGTGGCCTTGAGGGATATACAGGTGAGTGAACGTTAACAGGACTGAACAAACACTAAACGGGAAAAGTGCTGTGACCTTTTAATCTAATTGATGTGACAAAAAATGGCCGTTAATTTTTTTTTAATTTAGTAAATACATATACTATCTAGAAAAATTAAAAACAAGACTACAAGCAATTCTGTTTCTGGGTGAAAATTCATGTGCATGTGCGCATTTACCTTTTTCTTTGGCTGATGTGCTGTCAGATGAAAATTGAAAGAGACAGGTCTCCCTTATATTAGTGTTTGGGTCAGGTTAATGTCAGTCATAAACCTGTTGAATCCTCCTCCACGATAGCTGGGAAAATCATATTAACCCGATTTTGACAGTTGTACTACAGTTCATTAAATAAATCGTGGTAGAATGACCACCTTTTTCTAAAAAAAAAAGGACCCACACACACACACACCAAACCCCTATTTGGAGATCATGAGAGAGCAGGAGACGGAACAGAGTTATCAAAAGTCATGCAGTTAGACAAAATCTATATACCATAAGAATTTCAAGGAAAAAATGAGGATGAGAAGCATGTGACTCATATATGTAATAATGTAAAATAACAATATACTGAAACGAATGCTTCTTTCCTTTCCTTTATTGAGAATAATTAATGTAAAAGGTTCAAAATTCACAACCAGGAAAATGCACTGAAATCCTATATAAATTTAAAAAAACATTGCAATGAAAAGCTTAAACAAAATGGTTTTGCTTTAAAAAAAAGAGTAAAGGGCACTATGAAAAACCTTATTCTTCCGAGCATATCGTAGAGCTTCAAGATAATATCCATCTTCCATAAGCAGCATAACATAGTCATGATGCAAGTATAGTTTCCTAAGCATATCCATGCCCAACTTCCGAATCCGGTGAATTTGGCGACCAGAATCTAAGAGCTGTAAAGCAACTTCTTTTGAGGGCTCTACGATCTGCAAACAACAAAAGAATGCACATTTGCTAAATTTCTTATCATGGACCCTAAATTTATTTAAGAATTCAACCATTAGCTTGTGAGAGGCTCATAGTAATAATAAATGGAAAGGCCAGAACACAATTAAATTGTATGTTAATCAAAAGACACAAAATACAAGCCATACGAATTATTGTTATTTGAGACAAAGCAATAATAATAAATATATTTCTCATTATGCCAATTTAATTACACATTCCATAGCACCCACGCAAGTATGTATCTAATAGAATAGTCCTCTTTTTATTAGTACCGAATTCCATAGTACCCATGCAAGTATGTAGTCTGTGCATCCAGAAGTAGTTATTTTGAGTTGTTTTGTGTGACCCCCTTGGTGAAGTCCTTTTTTACCAAGCGGAGTCACATGTTTGATTGTAGATGTTTATTTTATTTTTGTTTGTGACTGCTTTGGGCCTACTCTTTATTCCATTTATAAGATCATATGCCTACCTTTTTATTGAAAAAAATAAAATAAAATAAAATAGAATAGCCCTCTTATACTTGGAGCAATGGTAAAGTGCTCGAGCTACAGGATAGTCATAGGTCAGAATCATGAGAGTGGCCACTTGTGCAAAAATTAACCAAAAGTCCCTTGTTATATATGGACCACTCTGGGTGATGGCCATTTATGCTTTAAAAGTCCCTAACAAACAAAATAAAACCGAAATACAATGTGCTACACCTCACACAATGTTGTAAGAGCTAACGATCAACATTATGACATACCTATATAGCTGACTCTTAAGTAGCGACACATTTTAATTTCACCATTCTATAAATGTGGAAGTTTACCACGGAACATTCCAGTTGGACCTGGACATATGTAATCATCACATGGAAAAAATGTCACCATGTATCTAGGTTGAGGGCTCCTGCTAGAAAAAAATATGATAAGATTTTTTGACCATCTAAAGCCATCAAATGCATTTTCATAGCTTTCTTGAAGAAAATTTTCAAAGGCTTGGATTTCAAAATCAGAGGTCATATTCAGACTACGATGAAGAATGATAGTGCTCTCTCAACAGCTCTGAATGGAACAATTACCTGCTTATTCTAAAAAATATTTTAAATTTTCCACATGTCAACTATTTCAACTTTTCCAAAAAAAAAAAAAAAAACACTATTGGTTCAACTTAAGTATTGAACTGAAGATTGGAATTTAACCTTGTTTATGATGAACAGCTCAATTTCCACATAGCGTTCATTCCGAGCAAGCAGTTGTATTGTCATCACATATAGGTTGGGATGGACTTTGAGTTTTTCCACAGAAGCACTGCAGTTGTAGAGAAACAATCACACTTTTACTAAAATAGCGACCTAATAAAAATTACATCTTCTCAGTTAAGCTGTAGAAGAAGCATAAAAATCATACGAACCTCCGAAAGAACTCTACGATGACAGCAATTAAACAAGCAGGGTCACCTGTCATCTCTTCCTCAACGCAAGTAAAAACAGAATGGTACATTTCATCCGGTGAGATTGCTACATGAGTAACTTGAGACACTTTCTGGCTGGGTTCATTCGAGTTCACCGAACTCTCACCAGACTCTAAAGGAAACTGTGTATCAGGTTGAAGAGTTTCAGGGCTTGTCTGGTTCCTCCTCTCCATAGAACCAGAAGCAAGATCACCAGCTAAGGATGACTCAAGAATCTCCCCTGACTTGGTTGTTGATATTTCCAAATGTACATTCTCTTCAGGATCAGAGACCACATAAGCAGATGCTTCACTGATTCTGGAAACAGCATTCATGTTATGAGATACATCAGCAACATCTAGTGCTAGCTCTTTCTCCTCTTTAGCCACAGGCCTTTGCCCAACAGATTTTCCATGTGTTTCCACTCTTCTTATAGCTTCATCCGATACTGTTGTAGATCTATCAATATCCCGGTTTCCTGAACTTGGTGCATTTTGGCTACCAGCATAAGTATGATTACCCGCAGTAACTCTCCCAGCTCCTCCCTGAAGGTTATTCCCAATTTTCATTGAAAGCGAAAAAGAAGCAACTAAAACATCTATTGCCCGAGCAATTAAAGACAAAGATCTTCTTTCCAAAATTATTGAACGCATTATCGCCAAGCAAAGTTGCTTAATCTGCAAACAAATAATGATTACATTGAGCTTCATAAGATCACCATATATAAATGAAAGGAGGTTCAGAAATAATTTAAGATCTTACTTGATTTGGTTCCGATCTTCGTCGCTGCAAAAATTCTAGAACGAAAGGCACTTCTGAGCTACTGGCAGCAATTGCCTGAAACAGGAAGTTAGTTTAAAGTATGTCAATTCCCCAATATTTTGAAAGCAAAATGATTAAACATGATAATGAACATCTTTAAAGATAAGCATAATTGACCTCCAAGTCCAAATGAATCCTCCACAACATGCCATTATTGACATCACATATAAGATCAGGAATGAGAAAAATCCAGCCATCTCCATAAATGGTTCCATATGCGGTCGTTTCATCAACCTCCACCTGCACCATTTTTCTGCTAGTATTACCATGAGAGGAAGAAGCACTCACTTTGCTAGTGCCCCTCAACAGTAGAGGAAGTGGAGCAGAAATGGGTGTTAGAGAATCTGGAAACATATCATACAATATAACCACTTTCGCATCCACATGATGAATGAGAATCACATTGTCCACAACACTGACTGCAATTCTGGTTGAATAAATTGGCAAAGAACCCTGAGTATAAAAGTTAGCTCTAATTAGAGACAAAATAAAACATATATTCCGCAATCATGCAAAAAAAGAAAAGGCGCCATTTGAACAATTAGAATTCCCATCAACATGCATTCAATTAATCATTCTGTGCTTGGTAAAATCACTTTTTTTTTTCTAGTGACTCATGAGGAGCACAAACGGACAGGAAAATTTTATGTTGTAATTTTGATAGGAAAAACTGATCAAAGCAAAAGGTTGAATTCAAAGAGAAAAAAAAATTCAAACATAAAAAACACTTAATTATCTGGTTCATCATGAGAAGCACACAAAGAGCACAGAAGAATAAAAAACATAATGAGCATCATCAATACTCAGTTAAATTCACAAACCCAGCATGTGAGATGCATTCTCTAGTCAGTAACTCACATATCTAGCACTCAGTATGTTTTAGGCTTTGGTATCTGAATATTGAGTGTGCACATAGTCCATATAAAATAACTATGGACTGTAAGCAAACTGACGGAACTTTCCAAGGGCAATTATACTCTTGATCATGCATTTCTCGTGAAAAGAAACATACACTGCTGTTCGATAATGAAGATATTATCATATTCAATATGATTTTTTGCAGTATCAGCCAAATCTATCACACAGTAGCCCAGTCTATAACCTAAGCTTCCAATCCATAAGACAATAATTCAATATCAAATCACCATATTGGAGAGTACTAAAAGGATGTTCATAAAGTGTTTCAAAAACTAAAATGAACACTCTTTGTGCAATAATATCATTGAAAGTGATCTCAATTTGAATCTCCAATTCGCTTTAAAAAAATGTGAATAAAACTTGCTTCAATAATATTGTTAATCACAGCCGTAAACTCTGTTTCCACCAAAAGCAGTATCATTCAGGTTACGAGAAAAACACCAAAGATTTAACAACTTAAGGGGACAAAAAAACCAAGATCTGATGACAATTGAACATATGCATGTGCATTTAATAAATATGCAACCAACTTTGCTGACCCATCAGCCATTGCGTTGCAGGTTATCTTGGAATTATTGTATCTTAAAGTGTTCATCAAATTACCAATTTTTTAACCTGAAAAACCCAGAGCCGGGGAGTGATAGAAATTAAACAAACGGGGGTGGCTGCATTCCCAACCTTAGACAAAACACAGTTCCAACTCTTAAATTCTCAAAGAACTAAAAATAAAATAAAAAATTCCCCACTCATATGTCTATATAAAAATAATTAATATATCCTAGCATTAATAATAACAGTATCGATCGACAGTGATCCCAAAAGCTTATTATTCAAAAAAGCCTTGTCTCTCACATTTTATATATCCTCCAAAAGATTATTTCATCTCAATTGAAGACCTCCTGTCATTCACCTAATTCACTATGCTGATTAAGCACCTTCAAAATGGGTTCTCAAGCCGCCTCAGCTTATTAAACATATATGCATCATCTTAGGAATGGAATTTCACTATATTTTGTTCTCCATGATAAACATTAGGTATCACATTATGCAAACTTTCACATGCATGTGAAGTCCACCATTCAGACACAAATATGAATGCTTCATAATTAAATGTGTGATAGGCAACTAAAATATAAAATCCAAACATTACAAACGGTTTAAATGATGCCAATCAAGGCCTATCATACAATTCACAAAAGGTTTTCAATCACTGACACGAGACATGTGCACGAGTCATAATCCAGGCTGTTTTCGCTGGGAGTCAGACTGCACACCAAATAGGAGTATGAAAGATAACATGCATCAGAATTATTTACTGGAAAAGCTATCCCAAAATGATGAAATATCATCTGTCATCATTTAAGCTGGCTTAACATAATCCGTTGCATATATAACAGATCAATGCAAATGATTTCTGATATTGAATAAATAAAATTTTGATGATATATAAAAAAACTAGTTGTTGCCGGAGGGATGTACCTGGTGTACAACAGCATCACGGTAAAACCTATATAAATGGAGAAGCATGCCACCCTTATCAGTTTGTAGTGAGTATATCCTCCCATAACTGTACCAACAAATACCCAGACAGTTCAAAAGCATATTTGACAATATAAAGCATTGCAACTTGAAGTGATTCAGTTAAATAACATACACTGTTACTATATGTACGTCATCTGCTGCTAACACAGGTTTTCTGTTTGCCTCCTCTGCCGTCATTGTCATCTCAAACTTTGGCAAGCGAATAATTCCCACAGATGAGAACTAGGAGGGAAACACACATGAAACAACTTAAGAATGAATACAAGAGTCTAGTTAATTGAACAGCCAAAAACAAAAAAAGAAAAGAAAAAAAGAAATTCAAACAAAGGTTCCATCCAATAACCTCATCCCAGGATAAATGCATGTCCAAAGATTCAACAAATCCAAACAGAAATGAAGCTTTGCCAATTGCCAGAATGATGCTTCAAGCATTGTCTTGGAAATCACACATTTCAATATTCATTTTGCTTTTCAAAGACACTGACAATGTGATGGGTAACATTTAATGCATTCTGTTACCCATTCAAAACACTGTACCCCTCTCAACAATGTAATAATATTAGTGCTAATATGCAACATAATAAAAAGATGGCACTAGAAGCGCTATTGTCAAGTTCCTTGCTGCACCGGTTAAGTTCACGAAAAGACTCCCACATCTGAACAGTTGAAAAAGGTTTTTATACTCCAAAAGGCAGACAACTAGCCTGTGGAAATATATGCATCCAAGAATAAGATGATTAAGACTTCCATGAAAACCCAAGGTAGGTTGCTCCATAAAGTCTCTCTATGATGCTCAATATGAACCCCTCATGCCACGTCAGCTTGTCTTGCTAATCAAGTTTGGGAAATTGCCGCACTGTTGTTCAAAGTTCGATGTTTCATGTGGCTTCTCTCCTAAACAAAATCC
The DNA here is from genome assembly GCA_030737845.1 of Acorus calamus. Taxonomy (NCBI): domain Eukaryota; kingdom Viridiplantae; phylum Streptophyta; class Magnoliopsida; order Acorales; family Acoraceae; genus Acorus; species Acorus calamus. Next base: position 38,426,921 of record CM060863.1, on the reverse strand, counting down.
TAACCAAGGAGTTGAGAACATAACTGTCTTTGTGAAGCGGAAGAGGAAGAAGAAGAAGAAGAGACTAGAAATCACCTTTTTTATATGGGTGCCTGTATAATGCAAAGGTCTGGCATAAAGACGGTATGGCTCTTGTGTGTTTGTGCACAAATGGAAAAGAAAATGAAAGAAAGTGAGGGAGTTTGGGTGAAAAAGAAAGTGATGGAATGTAAAATATTTTCCCTTTGGCTTTTATCAAATGGTGGAGAGTTGGTGGCATTCCGCAATTGAGGAGGGCAATGGAGCTCGCAAGGTGACTGAGAAACTAAAGTGTATTAAGCGAAGTTTGATTGATTGGAACAAGGTGGCAACTATGGCAAGGCATGAAAGGAAATTTTTGTCAGAGGAAAACATCCAAAAATGGGATATGGTTGAAAAAGAAAGGTTCCCTTTGTCATCAGAAATTGAAGAATGGAAAAATGCAAAAGAGGGCCTTATGAGTATCCTCAGATAGGAGGAGGCAGCTTGGAGGCAAAGCTTGAGGGAGGTGTGGCTTAAAGCCGGCGATGGTAACACTAAATTCTTCCACAGATCAGCCAATGCAAGAAGAATAATGAATCACATTGATTCAATCATCAGAATGGAGAGTGGATTGATAAGATAGAAGAAGTTGAAGCAAGGATTGAGCATCATTTCAAGAATTTCTTTCGGAAAGAAAGATCGTGGCTTCAAGATTGGCATTACAATGAGCTGCCTCAGTTATCTTCGGCTCAACGGGAGGCCCTTGATGTTCCTTTTGCCGAGAAGATATTCTTCCCAGGAATGTTGTCTAAGGGATGTGATGGAGATGCTGAACAAATTCCATGCTTGTTGCCAAGGTTGCGCTTGTCTTAATGCTACTTCTATAGCATGCCAAGGAATGTATTACTACGGTTCGCATGTCAATGCTTGTAAATGGAAGGGCAGTTGGCTATTTCAACTCGGGAAGAGGCCTTCGACAAGGGGATCCTCTTTCTCCTTTCCTCTTCATCCTAGTGGCAAACATTCTAAGTAGAATGATCCATAAGGGGGTGAAAGGTGGATGGATCCATGGCGTAGAGGTCACACGCGGTGGCTCTCATATTTCTCACATTCAGTATGCTGACGATACCATTCTCCTTTGTGATGAGAGAGAAACCAACTTGGAAGGTTTCAAATTTTTTTAAATGGTTTCTGGACTCAAGGTAAACTTCCTTAAGAGCACTTTGGTGGGGATCAATATCCCTTTTGACGAGGTTGGCTCATTGGCCTTGAAGATGGGATGTAATGCTTCAAAATTTCCTATCAAATACTTGGGCCTCCCTCTTCATTCAGAAATCAGATTGGGATCCACTCATCCAAAGATTAAACAAGAAACTTGATGGTTGGAAGAATGTCTTCTTAGTTTGGGGGGGTAGATTGGTGCCCCTCAAAGTGGTTCTCACAATCCTCCCTATCTATTTCTTTTCTATTTTCAAAATTCCTTGCGGGTTACATGGACGATGGATAAAATTTGGCGGAGTTTTCTTTGGAATGGGACAAGGTACATGTTTGTTGAAACTTATAAGCAAGAGATTATAGCTTTTAGCTTAAAATAAACAGTTGTTGCATGTTTGTTTAAACTTATTGAAACTTATTTAAGTTAAAAATAGCTTTAAAAGTCATAATCTGCTTTTGAGATTATAACTTATAAAAGGCATTAATTTTTTTTATTTTAGACACTTATGCCCTTAGGCCCTGTTTGGATGGGGGCATAAGAGTGGTATAGTGTGGTATACCCTGAAATAAGAGTAAAATTGCTATTTGGATGAGAGGTATAAGAGAGAATCTGGATAGCAGAATAGGTTGGTATAAAGAGAGATAGGCATTCCAACAAAACCTTGGAATACACTATTCCATCGATCAGAATATGTAGAACCCACGAGTCCCATCACCTTTTACGCCTGTCCCTATTAACCGTGATAGCTAAAAAAGAGGGTTCTCCATTGTATCGAGTGTTTACTTTCCCCATCTCTCGATTTTGAATGCCAAAGCATCCATCACCTACCTCTCCTACCTCCATTAACGCAACAGAGAAGAACTTCATCTTCCCTAGGCAAAGATCGATCCATACTTTGTTGTTTCTTATCAGCGATTCCTTCACCACACAATTCCACCTACAGATTTTATTTATCTTTTCAAGAGGTTTTAGTTGTATATGTTGTGTTTTCATTCAGAAATATAAATCATAACTTCAAATATATGCATACATTGAGCATCATAGTTTATAAACACAAAAAAAACCCAAAAAAAAAAATTCGAAGGATTTTACACTGAATCAAGTATTACACAGGTTTGGCGTTGGGTACAAGTCAGGTGACAAACAGTTTTGGATTTTATACGTGAATATTTAAATCATATAGGTGGGGGTAAAATAGTCATTATTAAAAGTAAAAAGTCTTATCAATACTTTATTCACATTTTATCTATAAACATATTCTTTATCAACCAAACAAAAAATCTAGAATAATATGAGAATACTAGAAAATACAACCAAACAGAAAATCATCTATTTTAGTGGAATAGTAATCTATTACTGGAATAGTCATAAGACTCTGAATAGCTTACGTCACTATCCAAACGGCCCCTTAATTTTTTTACTAATAATATGTGTATCTATTTTTTCCTATTACACCAAAAATCACTAAACTACCTTTCGTCTTCTCAATTTTTTTACTATTACAAAAAATACATTATCATTTTTTTTATAATTCCATTTATCACTCAAATTATTAAAATTCTATAATGTAATATTTGAAAATTATTGTAGTGATTTTGAAATATTAATTATGTTAATTTAATTTTCTTTTAAATATTTATAAAATTAATTTTATATGTAAAAATTAACTTATTTAATTAAACATAAATCAATTTTTTACTTCCATAGTGTAGGGTTATTTTTTACAATTGTATAGCAAAAATTCACTACTGCAACAAACATGTCTCCAACTTGCATTTATAACTTATTAAACAAACATTCACTGCTGCTTATTTATTGCTTTTAAACAGTTACATTAAACATGTCTACAATTTATCAGAAAAGTTATGATCTATAATTTATAAGTTATAATCTATAAAGTTAAGCTGCAACAAACATGGCCAAAGGAAGGGAGCATAAAAATCCATCTTGCTAGATGGGACTTGATCTCTCATGCTAAGGACAGAGGCATGGGTGTCCTTAATCTTCGCAACATGAACAATGCCCTTTTGGGCAAATGGCTATGGAGAATGATTGTTGATCCGTAGGCATTAATGAGTAGAGTGATCCGCGAGAAATACTATTTGGAGTGTACGGGACTTTCCCTTCTACTGCAACAAAGGACAGCTCTATCTAACATATGGAGGGACTTTGGGAGGTGTGGAAAAGATTAAGGAGGTCATACATCTAGTTCCCGAGAATGGTGTGGAGATTGGCTTAACGATTCCTCGCCAGCTTTCTTGTTCCCTAATCTATTCCGGGTGGCGCTTGATGAAGAGGACCTCAATTGTGATTCATTCATTTGTGAAGGCAACTCCATTGTTTGGTTCCCAAGACTTCGAAGGGAATGAAGTGATGAGGAGACGGAGGTACTTTTATCTCCCCTTGAGCGCCTTCAAGAGATAAATCTCAATTTAGAAGAGGAAAACTCAACTAGTTGGAAGTTGTCTCCTAGGAATGAGTTCTTCATTCGTTCATACCATTGGCTCAACAAAGGTCCGCTTCCTCACCCTCTTTCGACCCGCTTCGAGTGCATGAGATGGGGTGCGCTCTCTCCTTTGAAGATTAAAGATTTCATGTGGTTGCTATCCGTTAACAAAATCCTAACCAAGATGTATCGTGTTAAGTGGTCTGATGATAGAGACACATTGCAGTTTATGTGAAGTTGAGGAGGAATTTGGGAATCACCTATTCTTCACATGTTCCTTTAGCGCCCAAATAAGGAAGAAGGTTGGGGAGGCACTAGGAACTACTTGTCATTTCTCATGTATGGAAGCCATGTGGAGGTAGTTCCGGATCGCAGAAAGAAGGGTGATAGAATCAATCTTGCAAAGTTCCAATGGTTGATTCCCTATGCTACTTGTTGGTCCATTTGGATTTCGCACAATGAAAATGTGTTTCAACACAAAAGGGTTGGGCAATTACTTGGGCCACAATCACATCAATGCTTAAAGATTGGATCAAATTCATTTTGGAGGAGCCTTTACCTAGTTCCTTAATGGGTGACACTTGGGGAAGAAGATAATTTATTATCGGGCAAACTGATATAATCTTGTATTTTTTTTATTTTTTTTTTAACTTTGTAAGGAGATCCCATTTCTCCTAATTTCGGGGGTTTCTTGAAATAAGATTCTCCTATATTATTCTAAAAAAAAAGTCTCTTTTACCAACTTGCATGGTGTTTGTGCATGTGTTGGAAAGTGATAAAACCATTTTCTCTCAAATACTCACATATGGAGAAGGAACAAAAATTTCTCACCTTTCATAATAAGACAATAAAAGAGGGAAAAAAATTTAATTTCCTTATTTGGCACAAACACTAGAATTTTGAATGTCAAAAGAAAAATTTTCACTTTCCATCACTTTTGCCACTTTCCTTGTGGCACAAATACACCCTTAATAGGAAATGTATTTTCAAGAATATTGATGAAATATGGGTTTGGTTTAAAAAGAAGAGGAGTGATGGAAGAATTAAGACTAGGTTCAAGCCCTCATTCCTCATGAGGATTGTTCGTGTCTTTAAATAGCTAGAAATAAGAATTTCTTCAAAAGAAAACCATCTACATGGAGAATATATGGGCTCCAATAGTTGCATCTCTTCAAGCATTGGTCAAAGTCCTTTTAGGGGAGGAATCTTAGTTTTCTATATGTGTGGGAGCTGCTCATAGGGATTCTTCCCTTGGGTTTTGACTTTGATGTCTTTCCTTTTTATCCTATTTTTTAGCTTACTTGTTTCTTCATTGGAGATCCCTCTACTGTTAGAGGGCCATCATTTTCTTCATATGATGATAAGATAGTTACGAAAAGGGTTTCCATCCTGCAGCAGTCACATTGCACATTCCATCTTGCACCACTTCTCTTTGTCATCCTAGATCTGTTTATTAAAAAATATATAATAACTTCCACTCTAATCAGACATTGATGAAATCCGTATATTGTACATTCTCTTACCACCAATGTAGAAAAACATATAGCTTCAATTTTTTTTGTATAAATATATTTTGACAAACTCATAAAAATGTCAGATAGAAACCTCAATAATCAGTCATCATTTAAGGATCTCATCCTGAAAGTGTAGCTGAGCATACCTGATATGAAGAGAAAAGTTTACACTGCATTCCACATGCAAGAAGAACCATCCGACTTTCATGAGTATAGACATACCAGCTCACATTGAGTCGTTTTGTTTCCACCAAATGGAGTGAATTTGACACAGATTCATAAGTGAATAGCTCAAGTCCACTGAAAAGGAAATAATTCCATGTGTAATGAGGTTTACTTAGCATGAATAAAATAAAATGAAAAGTCTTGAGAGAATATGATAATATCATGCAAAACATTTATAAAAAGACCGAATAAACAGTTCTATGAACTGTTTCCTAAACAGGCGATCATGTCATCTCCCTAAATGCTCTGACTTTTCTATTGAAATTGGACAGTGAGATTGTGCCACATAACCATATTTTTTGAAAAACAGTTACAAATTTGTTATAGCATTGCTCAATCATTTATTATGCAAGGTTATGGTCAAGGAGATGCTAATACCATGAGAGATATCAGATTCGCTGATCAGATACTCATGGTGCAAACAGAAAACTGTAGTGACTATCTTGAGTTGAGTTGAGTTGAGTTGAGTTGAAAATAATTACCACACACTACTAATTTCCTAAGAATTAATTGATTTGTTTCCTTTCCTGGTTTAATATACTGAAATGTTAACAAGTACAATCAGGTTATTCATGGTCAACGTAGAAAGCAGCACATAATAATACACAAACATCTAGGCGTCTAGCTCATCTTTTAACAGATTTCACCCCTTCTTCCATTATTCCAATGAGAGAAACTTAATTATGGGGAAATTTCTGAATCCATAGCCATCCTTTTTTTAGTACTCGTGTAATCTCACAAAATCATAATCGATGGAAGAACCTAGCTGACACAATAACCAGCTTGAACTATGCCCTTAACTAAAATAGAAAGGAACAAGAATAGGAAACATGAATATTCATCAAAACATAAATACAATGCAATATTTATGAATTTAACAATGTCTCAATGCTTGACAATTTGAACCATAAAAAACCTAGTTCAGTAGAAGGGGAATGAAAAGATTCACTAAAAGGCAAGAATGTGAGACTTATATATTGAAGATATATTATTTTTAAAGCATAATGAACAATCCTAATCAATATCATCACAGAGAATGCACTATTGAACCAGCATTACTAGAAAGGTCCATACCTAGTTTTTATGAATGCAACATCACAAGTTGGGCAGTCAGTCCAGAAAAATCCCAATAGTCTCTCTGACTCTGATCTGCACCTTTGACTGAAAACACTGCCAGTTTCTCTGTTTACAAATTGAACTTCATTACTTGATCTCTGAATCCCTATAATTTTCCCATCTAGAGAATATCGTATAGACAAAACAGGGCCTTCACCAATTGAATCAGAATTAGGGGCTTCAGTAAAAGAGGCCGGAGAAGTTTTCCATGAAAAAACCTGTACAGCCAACTCTTTCACTGTGAACTTCTCTATGAAGATGCCCCTTGGAAGCCCACTTAATTTGATATTCAGTAAAATGTATCACCTGATCAGAAGTTGGGATGAGAAGCAATTTATTTCCGTCGTCATAGAATAGACCCCTTGTTCCAGGTATACTGCATCTGAGAGGAGGATGCTGAATATAAACATGGGAGAGAGCACCGGATCCACTCAAGCTCACTTTGGACTGATCACTGGACATGTTTCCTAACATGTATATTTAGTGATTCTGTGCTTCAACAACAGAACTTGTCAAGTTCTAAATATTTTTGGAGATTCAACAAGTAACTAAAGAGAGGGAACATTCTTATTAGCAAATTAGTTAATAGAACAAAAGTCCTCCAGCAGAACTTACATTCATGATAGAATATAATATTAAATAATTAATATAATGTCAGATTAACATGCATGCCTGAAGCTTCAATGGCCACAACAATATAATCCAGTGAAATTCTGGTATGAGCTACAAATCAACAAAAAAAAGTAGGTGGGTGGGTGTGTGTGTGTGTGTGTGTTAAGAACTCTTTTAAGCACATGTTTTGTTCAATCTCTGGAACTTTTGCAGCAATACAACTTCCATATTCTTTGGCCTGCGTAAGTACATATCACAAACAAATTCAACATGCCAGTTAAGAAAGATACAAAATATAAACTTTCTAGAAGGTAAATCAATGCAGATAATAATACATTAATTTGTTCGATTTGCTTTACATATTTTCCATTTTCCATGTGGGTATTTTCCAGTTAATAAAGGTTTGCGTCAGAGCAATCCTTTATCTACTCTTCTGTTTATCATTGTGGCAGACCCTCAGCCTGATGTTAAAGTCAGCAAGGGGCAGGGCATTGGTGGTGACTGGGTTGGCTTGCAACCCGAGCGGACCTAAGGAGGCCCATGTCGAATAAGCGGATGATATGTTGTTCTGCAAGGCATCGGTGGATAAAGTGTTGGGGGTCAAGTTCATCCTCAGATGTTTTGAGATTCTATCAGGGTTGAAGATAAATTATGCGAAAAGAGCAATGCTTGGTGTAAACAAGGAGGCAGCAGAGCTCCAACAATAGCAGACATGTTTGGTTGTGTGGTGGAGGCTTTTCCAACAAGACACTTGGGGTTGGCTCTCACAGGGGGCCGGGTACTTAAATCGGATTGGCGGGGGTTGATCAAGAGGTTCCAAAGGAGGTTCAGTGGATGGAAGGGGAAGGAGCTGAGCTTAGGGAGAAAATTGATACTGTCAGGCGATGTTGTCAACCCTTCCGATTTTCTTCCTGTCCTTATTCAGTGTGCCAGTGGGAGTTTTGGATATGATTGATCTCATCAGACGCCGTTTTCTGTGATGTGGGCCTTTGAGGGTGCATAGAAGGTTCACTTGGTGTGTTGGGAAAATGTATGTGCCTGAAAGAGAATGGGGGGCAAGGACATCTAACATTTGAGGGATTTTAACACTGCTTTGCTGCTAAAGTGGCTATGAAGATTGGTGATACAGAGATTTGCACTGGTGCAAGATTAGTTATAGGTGGCGTGTGGATAGGTGGGTATGAAGAAGGTTCGCATAAATTGTTGTGTGGATAGGTGGGTATGAAGGAGAAGGCCAATGAGAGAGATTTGGGTTGATAAAGGTGCCATCGAAGGTCCAAGACTTCCTGTGGTTAATGTATCAAGGGAGGATCCTCACCAAGACATATAGAGACAGATGATTGCAGGGTGAGTCAACCCTATGCGTGATGTGCAGTGGGGGTGCAGAAACGACGGAACATCTTTTCTGCGATTGTTTGATGGTGAGAGGCGTATGGAGTAGATTGCAAAACACCACCAACTTTAGTGGTCCAATAGAGTCCCTTGAGCGGGTATGACAAGCCCGGAAGATCCTTAAGCCAAATGGAGACCATAGTGGGAAGGCCAAAGTCTCGCAGACTCTGGTCCAGGAGGTCATTTGGGCCATTTGGCTTGTGCAAAATCAGGCGGCCTTCAAGGGAGTCATGCCGATTGTGGAGTATGTATGGGAGGTGGCAGAACGTTTCATTCGAGAGTGGGATGTATGTATTGTGGGTGCTTCGAGTGTGGAGTTTGTAAAGGAGACTCATATAAAGGAGTGAGAGAGGAGTGCCCCAGTCGGTGAGAGAGGAGTGCTTCGAGTGTTGATGTTTTCCATTGCATGGCTAGTGTTGATGTCCATAGAGATGTTTTCACACTCTAAAAACTATTCTTATTATCCATTGTTCATCACGTTATTCTTGTGATGTAAAATTTCCTCACCATGATTGCATTCTCTATTTTTTCTTAAACCCTACTGAATCTAATAAATCCAACATCCATAATTTTGCAAACTCACAAAAAAAAACAACAAATAAATAACATGGAAATATTGATAAAAACAGTTCTAATTGACAAGACCAACCTGCGAAGAACATTTGACCAAGATACGTTTCAGCGCGGACTGAGTTTTCCTTTCTTTCATTCCCAAATCACTGCAAACCAACATCGCCAAATAAAAAAAAGATTGATCAGTCTCCTGTTGAAAAGACTAGGCTGATTAAACAAAACAACGAACATTACCATAATTTCCTGCGATCCCAACTGCCTAACACCTGCCTCAATTAGAGTTTTTTTTAGGTTTTTCGATCAAAATATTCGAAGATTGTGCGAATTCTCACGGAATCAGAGACAGAGAGAGAGAGAGAGATTTAGGGATGTCAGATCTTCTGAACGACTTGTTCGGCTTCACCAACCAGTCCGAACAGAGAGGGTCTGGGTTGCTGTTATAGTCACGCGCGGATGAGAATATACGATACGGTATTGCTCGCTGTTCGCTACCGGGTCGGGTCGTTTGTGTTACGATGTGGTTTAGTGGGCCTTAATGTTGGACATTCGGGTGGGTCGTGGGCCGTGGTCCCGCTTGTCCTCCTGCTTCTTCCCTCTCACAGCACTCCCTCCCCCCTTCTCTCTCTCACCGATCCCCTTCCCCACTATCGTCTCTCTCTCTCTCTCACAGACGCGCCGATCTTTCGAAGACGCCGATGCCGACGCGCCGGATCTGACCCGCCGGACACGATAAGATTGATTTTCTGTTTTTTGTGTGGGATCTGATTATTTTATTTTGAGTGAGAAAGAAAAATACGGTGGAAATTTTGATAGAAAATGATAAGTTCAACTTTATTGCAGTCTCAATTGTAGTCCACACCAGTTTTATTTTTTAAAAAGTGTTTTTTTTAAATTAAAAAATGATAAAACGACATATCATAGCATATAAGATTATAAAAAGAGCTGAGTGTATCAGCGCTCAATTTTGATTTATGTACATTGAGGGTGAGGTTGTAATTTATAAAGTTTAGATGAGGTGGGATAGTACTAGAGTGAGGTGAATATAACCATGGGTGCAACTTTGGTTGGTTAAACCAAACCAATTTAAATTTATTTTCTTTTTGGTTGGATCAATCATTTTTTATTTTGGGTGGATTAAAAAAAAATAATAAATCGATTTATTTTGGTTTGGATTTGATTTTATTTTATTGAAAATGAATTAATAAAAATAAATCAAATTAAATTTAAACACATAATTATTCTTAATAAATATTTATTTAGATTATTCTTTTATGTTAAAAACCATATTGTTATACCATTCATATTCATAAAAAATTAATACATTAATTTATACCTTAAATCCTAGTCTTTTGATATTTATGTAAAGTTGTAAATAAACCCCAAAAAAAACTTTAACCAACCTATATTGATAGGAAGAAAAAAATAATTGGGTATATATATGATTATCTTTAATAGTTCACTTCGGTTCAATTTAGTTCGAGTTAATCAAACTTGGTTTGGTTCGAACCGAACTGGTCGAATTACAACATGCTTGATATATACCGTTGCACGTATTATGCACGTGCTAACTCACGGCCGCCATCTCCTTATGTAATCTTAATTTATTACTAATTAATTAAAGGGAAAAAATTAAACTCTCAAATCTCTTAAAGTACACAAATCAGACTCCATTTCTAAATAAAAAAAATCAATTCACTTTTTTTAATTAAGTTTACAGCTTATTTTACTGTTTGGTAACAGATTAACAATAATTAGATTCCTGCAAACCCATAATCCTCTCAAACTCACATCCAAACACCCCCTTAATCCTAAAATATTAGAATTTTGGTTATTAAAGGAAAATTTCAAATAACCCTATGTAATTTGCCTGAAATTCATATAACTCATTGACTTTTTCTAAAGTCTATATAACTCCATGAAAACATATATGTAAATCCAAATATTCTCATTGTGTTAATCTTCCGTTGACAGATGAAGCATATTATGCGAATATTCCGTTTGATTAACACCAACGAAAAATACAGTATACCAAAAATCATTTACAATGTGTTAAAATGCAAAAAAATTTCTATAAATAATGAATTTGCCTATTCGAATAAATTGTAAAATCTTATTCAGATAGGTAAAATCGTCACTTACAAAAAAAAATTATGTCTTTTTAACACATTGTATGGGGTTTTTTGGTATAATGTGTTTTCAATCAAGGTTAACCAAACAGAATATTATTCATCTATTAATAAAAATTTAATTTATTGAATTATTTGGATTTACATAAATGTTTTTAGAGGGTTACATGGATTTCAAAAAAAGTCAATGAGTTATATGGATTTCAGACAATTTACGTGGGGTTATATGGATTTTTCCCTTTTTTTATTTGCCAATGACTTCTAAATCGTGTTCACATATGTCAATCGAGTTTGATCTTCGTATGTCTAATTTTAGTTTTCATATCACCTATTAAAAAAAATGATTAAACGCTACCTATTAATCTATGAAAAAATATGATCAAGTGATAAGCCCATTAATTTCAACTCCAACTTCCCATCTTCCTCACAATTAAATAAATAAAATAGAACTCCAACCTCCAATCCTCATGTATCACTTTTAAACCCACGATTCCATCTTCACCTTTAAACAGATTACTTTATTTCGGCCATATTATGTTTTTTATATCTTTATGATTTGTCAGATTAACATGTCATGGCCCATGAAAAGAACCACAAAATCAATGAAATGTGCAAATAGAGGTCCTTCCAAACAATGATACATAGAATTGTAGATTAAGCTAGCTTAACCCGAACCTGAAATAAATTCAACTCCCTAATTACCTACACTCAAACCGTTCATCAATACTAAAAACCAGTCATTAATCTACTCAATTGATCTCTGAAAAAAAAATAGTTCATTAATTTTTATGACTTACTGAGCAACACCTCTCTCCATTGTAAGGACTCATCTGACATGGTACATTTGCATGGAGACTGTTTTACAGTTACCATTCACAAAGGCCAATTGTAAAGAGAGTGTAATAACTAAACATGAGTGTGTCTTTTTTCTTCTTTAAATTCTGAACCTTTGGACCACACTGCCCCATAAAAAAAACTAATAGTTCCATCTTGTTATGTGTTCCTTCGTTGCATTCCCCCAGGTATTTATCTTACCCACTTCTCTTTAATAAAGGAACCCATGACCACTTTCATTAATTCATTTCTTGTAGGCCCCTTCATGTGTCACTTGTTTATGTCATTGTTTGTTGCCGTAGTGAATTAAATAAAGAAGAAGAGGAGACATGAAAAATTTACACGTGTGTACTGTGACACAACACACAAGTATATTTGGCATGCCTTGTTTATGGGCGTTGATACACTTACCCCCGTTTGATAAACGGAATAAACGAGTATAAAGATAGTATAATGGTGGTATAAGAATGGATAGAGAAAATGATTGTTTGTTTGCAGGATATAACTTGGTATTATTAAGCCAGTTTAAACGAGTATAAGAGAGTGTAACAATTCTAAGTAACTCCTATGATAAGCTATACTCACTTTATCTATTCTCATGAACCCACATGTCAAATCAACTTTTTACATCTTATCACATCAAATCATCTATCAACACCTCTTATACATTAAAAGACTCACATATCAAATCAATTTTTTTTACACTTAATTTATATTTTATTCTTTATCAACCAAACAACTCAACCTTTATTTTTACGTTTTCTAATGAGAATAAAAAAACACAACCAAACATAAAATCTCTTATTATTGTAGATTTGTTATCTACACTGACATAATTATCTATCCAAAATAACTTAATTCCGCTATCCAAACGGAGTTTTAAATTATTTCTATAATTCTAATCAAATACATGATTTTTTAAATCAAGTATATACATACTTAATCAGTCAAGTACTAAAAAACGAAAAAAACATGCATTCAATTTTTTCAAACACATATTTATTTTGATAATAGACAATTATATACATCTTTAAAAATTTCAAGTTAAATTGGAACCATGAAAATGATTGTAACTGTCGTAAAAATTTCAAGATTGATGGATGATCCACGAGACATGGCAGAGGAGACATAAACATACATAATACATTAAGTGACCGTTTGGCTAGCAGAATAGGGGTGGAATATGGGAGGAATAGGCAAAATAAGTGTTTGGGTAGACAGAATAAGGAGATATAGCTATGCGGAATAAGGAGATAATAAATTAGTATTTGTATTCCAAGTCCACTCATGGAATTGTATTATTCCTCCATTGAAATAAGGAAACCCACCTATCAAATCACATATCATTACATCAAATCATCTGTCATCACCTCTTATATATCAATGGGGCCCACATGTCAAATCAACTTTTTACACCTTATTCACATTTTATTCTTCATCAACCAAACACTCCAACTTTTATTATTACGTTTCCCAATAAAAATAACTGAAAACACAACAAATTCTTGGAATATGTATAAATCCTATAATAACTTATGTCTCTATCCAAACGGGTCCTCAAACTTTATAGAAGGTACATTGCATTGTCATGTTGTAGCAATGACAACCAAACAACTTCACCAAAACCACATAAACCTACAAGATCGAGCATCTACAAATAGTATCTCAAATGGACTGTTAGATTGGAGTACTAACTGTGAAACACATGAAAACAAAACCAAAAACATTTCACTTTCGACACATTAAATTCCAATTGGAGACACTACTGTTAAGTCTGTTTAGATCGACCATATGATGGGGTCTGCTACATGATAATCCTTCTATACCTCACCTGAAATCGACAAAAATAAAAAAAAAACAAAGATCGATCTCTCTCACACTCGCTGTCCATCTTTGCCTGAATCTCTGTCCAACCAGTGCTGATGAAAGCTCAGAAGTCGAACTCGAAATCTGTATATTAGAACATCCAGGAAACAATGAGATCTTGATTGTCACCGACAAATCGTGCGAATCATGTCGAATCTTTCAGTGTTTTATTAGGTTGGGGTTCATGTTTCTTGATCAGATTAATTTAATGTTGTGTTTTCAATGTAAGTTGTGTGTCTTTAGTGTGAGATTATGGGGACAGTTTGGGCGTGTTTGGCATTTTGTTGTGCCAGCTCATGAAATTTCTGATGGCAGTCTTTTTCTTGTTGTTTCTCAGCTGAGGAAGACTGATGGGAAATGGTTACCAAACAACCATGTTTTACTTTACAACAAGCGATTATTACCTTGGCAAGCTGGTCGTCAATTCATCTTTATATGAATTCACATAATACAATATTTACTCTTGTTTTGTGAGTGTACATGCCATTATAAAAAATATAAAAATGTGTGCATTAAATTCATTTGAATATATATTTTACTTTTTATACAACATTTGTGTTCATTAGATAAGTATACACTTCAACAAAAAAATCAAATTGTGTTCAACCTATAAAAGTGTTTTTGTGAATGATTAATGCAACATTGACATTACATGTCTATTCTAAGGAATCATGCATGTTGTTTTTTTTTTATTGGAACGTTGATTCTCTAGAAACATATTTGTATGTTTTCTGGAAAATAGTTTTGAAGTGATATTCATAACTTCCACATATCCAATTCATCATGGGTGATTAGAAATACATGTGAAGATTTTCAATTCCTGCAAAAATAGAACCAACCAAAACGTATTTTTCAAATGCCCTTAAGTACAACATTTCCTGATCACAACAATGTTTAGAAGCACTACTTATATTGATTATTAGCCTGGCTTCACAGAAGTTTCAACTAGTTCAAATAATTATACAAGAATCCCCTCCTTAGCGAGGTGGTGTGTGTAGGTGTGTACCCGCGTTTACGCGGTGAATCCGGGTTCGATTCCCGTCCGACCTCTTAAATGAGATGTCCTCGGTGCACTGGGCTATGTTCTCAA
Organism: Acorus calamus; assembly: GCA_030737845.1. Classification (NCBI taxonomy): domain Eukaryota; kingdom Viridiplantae; phylum Streptophyta; class Magnoliopsida; order Acorales; family Acoraceae; genus Acorus; species Acorus calamus. Next base: position 38,411,911 of record CM060863.1, on the reverse strand, counting down.
ACAAAAAAAAATTATACAAGAATAAATGATATGGGATAACTGACTTTTGGTGTGATGTCTTGCATTCTAGCGGGAGAGAGAAACTATTGGGGCATTTTCCACCTTAATGACAACCGTGGGGTTTTAGGGATATTTTTATAGAAAAAAATTTAACATATATATACATATATATATATATATATATATATATATATATAGGGAGCCGATGCGGTGCGGCGTCGACCACGGGCCGTCGATCACGGGTCCATCGCATCGGACGGTCGGGTGCGATTCACGTCGACCGTTGGATGCGATGGACTCGCGATCGGACGGCTACCGCACCGTGCGGCCGCCGCACCTCATCACGCTCATATATATATATATATATATATATATATATATATATATATATATAGTCGGATGATAATATGCGGGACGTGCGGTCGTGCAGAAACGACGTCGTTCGTCCGATCGCGGGTCCATCGCATCCAACGGTCGAGATGAATCGCCCCCGACCGTCCGATGCGATGGACCCGCGATGGACCCGTGATCGACGGCCCGTGGTCGTTCGCGCACGACCGCACGTCGCGCACCGTATCATTCCTCTATATATATATATATATATAGAGTCGTGATATTATACGGTCGTGCGGTCGTGCGGTCGCGATTCACGGGCCGTCGATCACGGGTCCATCGCATCGGACGGTCGGGTGCGATTCACGTCGACCGTTGGATGCGATGGACCCGCGATCGGACGACGCACGTCGAATCCGCACGACCGCACCGACCGCATATTATCGAAAATCTATATATATATATATATATATATATATATATATATATATATATTATTACGTGCGGCGAACGGCGGATGCGGCCGTGACGTGGGCCGTTCGATCGCGGGTCCATCGCATCCGACGATCAATGTGAATCGCACCCGACCGTCCGATGCGATGGACCCGTGATCGTTGCCGCACCCGCCGTTCGCCGCACGTAATAACCTCTCAATACTCTATATATATATATATATATATATATATATATATATATATATATATATATATATATATATATATATATATATATATATATATATATCGTGCGGTCGCGATCGCGGGTCCATCGCATCCAACGGTCGACGTGAATCGCACCCAACTGTCTGATGCGATGGACCCGTGATCGCAACCGCACCGACCACACGACCGTATAATATCACGACTATATATATATATATATATATATATATATATATATATATATATATATTGTTATGTTGTTTAGATATATATTCTTTTGTTATGTTGTTTAGATTTTTTCATGTTAGAATGAAGAGAGTCAGAGAGGCTTTAAGATATTTTTTTATTATTAGAAGCGGTTACATGAGTTTGTTTGTGAAAAAAAGAGTAAAGGTGATGAGAGAGGTAGAAAGATCTTGTATCCCAAAGTGTTATAATGATTTGATTCATTTTTTCCTCAAAATGTCGAAACATGTGACATCCGAATTCTATTGTGATTTGTTTTATTTATTTTTCATTTCATAATTCTATAAATGATAAGATTTAAACTTGAGACACAACATATCAACAGTTTACTAGCGAAAATTTGATAATGATTTTTTTTTTAAAAAGTCACAAAATCAAGAATATGAAAATATTAACAAATTGAAAATCCCCATGAAACTAACGAGACACAACTACTTTAAGCCTGTGTTTGTTTGGTTCGGGAATTAAATTTTCTGAGATTTATGACTATTCTAGTATAAATAAAGATAAAATGATTTTGTGTTTGATTGTGTTTTCAAGTATTCTCATTGAAAAACGTAATAATAAAAATTTTGTTATTTGCATAAAATATTAATAAAGTGTGGATAAAAATTTATAAAAGATAAAAAAATGATAATAGTTGATATATAATGTGTGAAGATAGTTGATTTGATAGTGTGCCCATATTTTATTCTAATTTGAATAATCTGTAATAACTTAATTCTAAATGGTGGATGGAATTTATATACCACTCTATACCAGTTAATTATAATTATGATATACAGATTCTCATTTATTCTAGTCATCCAAACATTCATAATAAGAAGATTATTCCAACTAATTCTAATTTATTTTGAGCTTATTCTCAAATCAAACATGGGCTAAGTGCCTTACACGTAACATATTTGAGTTACTCAAATAAAAGTATTATAGGATTAATAAAAAAAATCTTATCCCCCCAATTCAAGGTCGATATATTTTAGTCTAAATATCAACCGTGAAGATCTTAAAATATTAAGTTAATTATTCGACAAACTAACATGAATTGGAGAAAGATAAGATGGAGTAAAGTTTAGATAGTGACAAAACCATTCCAGATAAATGTATACGAACTAAGGATAGTGACACTATACATTGATAGATGACCAACCAACCTCCATTTTTCATGTGATTATTATCTCCTCAAAGATGGACTTGAAAATATCTTATAAGCATCCAATGAAAGGTGCGTTTAGCAACCTAACTTCCACACGGCAGATATCAGATTTCAGGTGGGAATGGAGTTTCTTTTAATAAAATGAGTTTATTTACTTTATATTTATTTTATTTTTTTGGAGGGAAGGTGGGGTGGGGGTTTGAATGGACCTTGAAATCAAACATTGAGCTCTCTTCTTATAGTTCCAAAAACATTCACTTTCTATAAATAATATTACTCAATTTATTGTCGTATATATTTTACTTTTTATGATAATATATATTACTAAATATGCAGTTTATATTTTAAACTGTAAAATAAATTGAATGTAACATTTTTTATTTTCACATGTCGTATAATGAGATGAATCACTGAAAAAATAAAATTGGTGGCAATCTTGGAATGGGCGGATTCAAATTCCAAATAAAAATTGGTGGCAATCTCGTAGAATTCTAGTAGATTCATCTTTTTAATTATAACAATTATATCCATACATTAATAACATAACTACATATAATTAATATATATCTATAATTAAATAAAACAATCACATTCTCTTTTGTTTCTTCATCATTGTTGGTTCTCTCTCCTGTCTTTCTAACTTAACAGTCGTCTCTCCCTTTCATTTCAAACCACCTTTAAAAGGAACATAACAATCTTTGTCATAGAGTCACTTCATGAAAACAAATCCATTCAACATGAGAAACATGGGAATTGTTCAAAACGATAACATGAAATATTCTTATACATCTTTGTATATAATGATTTTCTTCCAACCCAAAAAATATCTTCCCCGCTGGATAATTTGACCAACCATAAATTGCAGATGTTGATAAAATTCATCAATAAAATCAGTTGACACATTTAAATGGATCAAATTCTAGACCTTGAAGAAAAATTACAGAAGAGAAATTTTTCTTAATTGCTACATGTCCCCTTCCATTTGAAACGATGGACATGACATGATTAACATGATCAGTGAAAAAAAATAAGTGTGTTGTTCCACCTGGTTTTTTTTTCCGGCCCCAATTCAAGTCATATATGTCTCGATAGAAAATTAATTGAGCATATACTCACATTAACGAGGTATATGCTTCCATTGAAATTTATTACATTTTTTATAACTGCATTCATGCAATTCATTAAAGTATATGTTTCATTTCTTATAAAATCATGTAAGATCATATTTTAAAAAAATTCAAAACATATGTAGACTGTAATTAAGGCTAAAAATGGGATGTATATAACACTATCCAAAAAATAATCACCATTTTATCAGTGTTCTAAAAATACTTTCTTGGTGATGATTAATCCATGGCTAAGTGTGTTCAACCAGCAATGTTTTAGGCTTAGACCTCCTTCCTAGATAGTATTTTTTTTTTGGTAAATTTTTCATTTTGGGCTAAATCTTCTCCTATTAACAAGCGGCAAAACTCAAATTCAAGTCATCTCACTAAAGAATGAGTAATTCTCACATTCTACCAAGGGGAGGTTTAAATATTACCGTTAAAATCTCATTTAAACCGTTAAAAAGAATGAAAAGTCTAAAAAAAACTCATGTTTAATTCATCTTCTTCTTCAACATCCAAAACAATATATTTTGCATTTACACCACGAATATCTCTCATCTTGCAAGTAGTGATTAGTTTTTTAACATGGGAGGATGAACATAAGGTAATAGTGATTCGTGATTTAGGGCAAGAGAGAGATGTAGTTGATTTTAGGGTTATGATTTATATATATGGTTCAAATGGAGGAAAGCGAGATGAAAAGTATCTAAATTAGGGGAGGGTAAATGAGCTAATGCACACATTAGCGTTACCCAAGTAACCCTGGTTGGATAATCGACGTTGACGGCATGTAACAGAGGGGCACTGATGCATAACTTGTAAAATTTTGAAACGTTTTTTTCTACGAGGATGGTTTTCGGGTATTTTGACAACAATGGAATAGTAGGGGTTTATATACAAACAATAATTTTTTGAGAGTTTGAATGTGGGATAAATAGGTAATTTCACCTGGTAGGGTTATGAAACTGGTCATGGTTCACTCTGAATTTCAAATAGTGACTAACGGAGGGGTGTTTTTGCATTACTTTTAAATATTACAAGGGTATTTTTACCATCAAAGATATAAGAGGGGTAATTCTATAAAAACGATTTTTAAAAGAGGTACATATGAAAAACATATCATTGAATAAAATAATGAGAATCATGTATTCCACTTAGGGTTTAATCCCTTTATATACAAATTACACACGAGTTACACATGTAATACGCTACACATATAATGACATATATAACACATAATCTAACCGTTCCTTTATTTAATTTTAATATAATAATATTTTTCCACTTTTAATATTCTACCATTTCTTGATGGCCTCAATGAGAATAACTTTTAAGCCAAACATACACTGTTGTGATTCTCATTTCAGTGCGAAGGCCATCAAAGCTGACTGAATTTTGATGATGTCGAAACCTTCCCATCTCATAAAACATTCATGAAGGAACATATTTTTTTTATTATTATTGTTAAAGAATCATACGTACATGGTTCAATACACGGGAAGGACTCATATAATCTCTCTATTTTTATATACTCTCTCCCATAATTAACCATTTAACCGACAATCCATGTACGGTTAACTGCCACCCCCTTTTTTAACCCTTTATCCTTTCACTTCCACTCAGGTTAAGGTAACACTATCCATGGTGTAGAGTAGTTTTAACATAGCATTATCCAAAATTGCAATTCAAAAACCACAGTTTAAATATGTTGATTATCCAAAAAAATAAATGTTTATATATCTAATTTTTTAAAATGATCATATGTAGCAGTGGTCCTCATCATTCTTTTTAATATACATTCACCCCCATTGAATACATATTGTAATAAAAAGTAAAGCATATACTGCGATGGATTGGTGTTTTTTCCTTTGTAAAAAATAAAAAAGAATTAATTTTTCATATATAGATTGTATTATTGCAATGTATATTGCAGTACTATTGTAACTTATAAGCTCTTGGGGGACAATTTTTGAGGTACAAAACAGACTGAATATATTGACGCTCCTAATTTGAATAAGCATGTATTCTAATAAAAAAAAATTTAATATTCAAGTAACCTCCAAAATAAATGTATGTATGTCTGTATAATTAATAAAAATATTTCAAATTTAAATAATTTTTTTTTGTATGATCTCTAAAATCAAAGAGATGAAAAACCATGAAATTTCATTCTAACCATTATTTTTTTATTATACAATCAGTCATCCTACTACAATTATACTTCACCAGTTCACCTTAATTGGTGTTTATGTTTAAACATGTGATCAGTTATCCAAAAAAATCAATATCATCAACTCTAAAGTAACTGTATTTGAGAGATTACGAGTAGATATGTATATTATAATTGTTTAATTGAATGATTTTTTTTTTTTTTTGTGTCAAATTCAGATGTGAATTTTCACATGTGAAAAAAAGGAGGAGAGGGGCATAAATTTTGAAGGACAACAAATTATACAATCGTTGTCTCGTGACACCTATACGGGTACTGTTCAACAACTGCACTGCTGTTTTTGTCCCGGTTACAGTGGTAAACATAAGTGGTTTGCCTGGTACAATATAGTTTCTTAATATAGTACATTATATTTGTAAAACACTAAAAAAAGGGACTTTTTTTAATGGTTTATAAAAGGATAAAATCTTTTTAACAATGGAGATTCTTATCATGCACTATCCTATGATTGTTTTAAGGTTTGTTTTGATCCTATCATTCCATAACAAGATGGTATTTTATTAAAAAAATAAAAATAGTATTTTATTTTCATTTTGAAAAGCAAATGTATATATTTTTAAAATCCTTGATTTCATGGAACATGGAACACATGAGAAGATTGAAATTCCAAATTATATTTATTTAGGATCCAAACAACTAAAAATCCCTGAAAATTTCCACCATTCACTGTACATATATATGATAGAAATTGAATTTTTTGTGAACATCAGAAGGCAAATTAACAAATTATCAGTAATGCAATGACTGAAAAAAAAACTTTTCCTCTGCTGATGAATTTAAATTTTTTTATGTTAAAAAATGCTATATTACAAGTCTATAATCATGGACCACACTCAATTTTTAATTAATGTAAAAAATATACTGTAATTGTGATGAAAAGAAATGAGTCTTGGTTCTTCATATTGATCACAGCATGTATATCACAATGTAGTAGAATATTAGACAAAACTAAGAGCACTTTATTGAAATATTATTTCAATATTTTATGAACTCCCTTTATCAATTGAAAAATTAAAAACTCCCTATATCAGAAATTTAATGTCAATTACACTTTAAAATCTAATTGGATTGTATTCAACAATTTCAAACACAATAAACCTGAGCACTTCAGCTCCAATCAAATTCACAGAAGAAAAAAGGGGGACATTTGAAATCTTGCTCTACTGTAATTATTTCCTAAACCAAGAAGAGCTACAATCCGAAAATTAAATAAAAATAGACACACAACAAGCAAGTCCCCCCCAACCCCCAAAAAAAAAAAATGTAATTCAGTTAAAACAAAATTCTAAAAAATGTCACAAACACTCCCCCACCTAAAACAAGGAATCATTCACAAATGCAAATCCAAACTCACATGATCCTGAACCCCGGCCGCCGTGGCCGCCGCCGACCCATAAACGTGTCGTCCCTGCGCCATCGCCGACACACCACCGGCCGAAGCGGGCCCACCCACTCTCAGCCCATGGGCCATCACTGACTCCTCCCCACCAAACAAAGGAAGCGGCGGCAGCACGGCCCGGTCCCGGCCCAGCCCGGCGTGCACGGTCGGGATCCGCCAAAGCCCGGGGATCGGGCTTCCGTTGATGGGCTGGGAGATCAACGAGCCCGACCCACCGTAGAACCTTGCGGGGTGGGGCCACTGCGGGTGGTGGTGGTGGTGGTCCAACGGGAAGCGATGATAGTCGACGAGGCCGTAGATGGGCCGGCCCACGTCGTGGTGGTGATGGGCCATGGCGGACTGGAGGTGGGCCCGCTTCGCATGCTGGCGCTCCCTCTTGTGCGCGTTCTGGTGCCCGCCGAGGGCCTGCGACGTCGGGAAGTTGCGGCAGCAGTAGTGGCACTCGAACTTGCGCGCACTCTCTCCGCCGCCGCCGCCGCCCGCGGAGGCGGAGGAGGAGTCCTTGTTGGGTGTGGGTTCATCGGAATCGGCGTCATCGGCTGGTGGTTTGTTGTTGTTGTTGTTGAATTCGATGCCGAAGAGGCGAATGCCGGTGGGGGAGGAGGAGGAGGAGGTGGTGGTGGAGGAAGGCTTGTCGCGGGCGGCGGAGGGACGTATGAAGGGGAGTTGGGAGAAGGCGTCAACGCTCATGAAGTCTCGGGTCTCTCTCTCGCTCATGGTCTCTCTCTCTCTCTCTCTCTCTCTCTCTCCACACAAAGAGAGTGAATTTTTTGTTTTTGGTAGTGTTTTTGTGTTAAAATGTTTGGGCTGCTTAAGGAGAGATGGCTAAATGGGGTGAGGTCATGAGAGGACTGACATTTATAATAGCTGATGAAAGGGAGAGGAAGGTAAAAAAATTAAAGAAGGAAAAAAACTGAACAAGTACCCTTCAGTGATGTCTCTCTATTATGTCTCATACATGTGATGAAAAGGTGATGGAGGGAGAACCACTTGTTTTTGTGTGGGAGTGAGGGTTGTAGATGTGGATGTATGACACGACTTCTGCACTGTATTATGTTATTATATATTCCTCTCTCTCTCTCTCTCTTTCAATAGGGAGGGACTGCTGCAGAGGGGGGACTGAGGGAGAGGGGAGATGGGTCTCTTTATAGAAGTTGGCTTCTTTATATCGGTTGCATAGTTTTAATTTTTTATGTATACAAGTGGTCCTGAAAATGTTGGGAGATTACCCGTTTAGGGAGGGGAGGGTGGTGTTTACCAGCAAAGTCACCTTTTGCTTTTTTTTTTTGTTGTTGCTTTCACTGAATGCATTGACCGTTTTGACCCTTTCTCATGATACTAATCTTTCCTATCCATTGCTTTGTTTATAATAAATTAAAAAACAGAACAGCTTTGCATTAGTAGAGGATGATAGATTATATGAAGCGATAATTGTGTACTTCTTGGGCCATGCATGAGTGAACATACAAGCTTTTACGTACATGGGAGACTGTGTAATGCAACGCAACTACATGTTTGGCATTCTCGCATTACCACAAGTGCGAAAAAGTCCAAACCCCTCTACAACTTTTTATTTATTTATAATAATTATAGTTGTGTGAGCCTTTTGTTTTGAAATAGAAACTTAAATGCTGGATTCATCCATTAATCACAAAAGTGTGGTACACCATTTATTGATTTACACCATCAAATTGATTGAATTTTATTATTAGATCAAAAGTCTTTTGTAGTAAGATCTTATTCAATCGAAAATTGTTTCTGTTTATTACACACAGGAGATTGTGTTTTTCATGCTCAACAAAATTAACATGGAAGTGCTATTACGCATAATCATTTCTGTAATTCTAAATATATGAATATCTGATTAAACACACTCATCTATAAAAATATATATACATGCATTCTTTTGGTTGATGTGAAAATAAGTAATTCACCAAACAAGTACACGCATTCAAAAAAAAAAAAAGAGAGACGGGTAAATGTAACTAATATTTTCCAGAGTTTCTTGCACTTTTGCATGGGCGCATTGTCCAAAATAGTAATTTAATGATCCAAATGAAAAATTGTTCTCCTGTACACGGAGCCTCAGACCTGCTTTTTTCGTGCATGCCCCCCCGTCCCAACTCGCAATTATTCCTCACATAACTGTTCACAATTCACCCCTCCCCCCAAATAATTATTTCCTCTTTCACCCACCAGACCCATCACCATCTCTCTCTCTCTCTCTCTCTCTCTCTCTATCTGTAACTCTGTGTGGGTTGTGTTATCGATTTGAGTTTGGACGGCTCAGCTTAAGCAGCCCCATTGGGGGAGGTCTATTAAATGAAAGGTACTTTAATTTGTGAAAGCTTTCATGCAACCCCACACAAACCAAAAACTGCAAATACACTGTCCACATGCACTACATTTTTTTCCCCTTCTTTTCCTTTCAAGTCTTATGTGTATAAATACATAGATAACCACATCCCCCCCCCCCCCCCCCCCCCAATCAGCAACCCTTCTGAATAGTGAGATATTTATATACGTCGTTGTTGTGGTGGGGGGGGGGGGGGGGACCATTGTTCTCTCTCTCTCTCTCAAGTCCCACCATTAACGTGCCTCTTCCATGGGGTGCTCTCTATCTCTCCCTATCTATCTCTCTTTCGATTCACAGACTTCACCCTGATATGTCATTGTCGTGTGTCCTTCAACATTCTCGTTACGGCCTTCCTTTAGGTGGCGTGAGCGCGATGTTGTCGTTGTAATTCTCCGTTTCAAAGACATAATTCACCGACTTGATCGATGTTGTTTTAACTCTTCTTGAATCAACAGGTAGGGATGATTGAGTATCACTACTACTACTACTACTACACTATACTAAAAGGGGGGGCCACATAAAATATGATGAACATAAATGACTAAACATATGAAGAAGAAGAAGATGGTTTTATTCATTTAGTTGGTTTTATTAGTATTATTATTTTTCGCTTGTATTACTACATGTAACATCGGTATTGACATCAATACGTTGTGGATGGGTCTAGCTCCATTAAAGGCTTTGGTGGTCTTCTCAAGGCACGGAACCGATCGCCTTGTCGGGAGGAGATCCAAATCTTAGGACCACACAAAGAAAGGAAGAGCATCTCTGAAGGATGGGGTAACTATGCATGCATTTGGCCCAGGTATATTTAATTTAATTAATCTACTTTTCCATTTCACGAGGGGAAACCATTATTATTTTTAGTTGTTCTATATGAGAAGTGCTTATTCCAAATACATGGTGGTGGTGGGGGGTGCGTGACTTTTTTTAGTTATCAGATTTAGGTGAGTTTGGGAACTGCCTCTGTCATGGGTGACTGTCTCTTTTTGTTATATTTGAACTACCTCAAGTGGATATATATGATATATAGATATGGAGTTAGATTTGGTTAGACTTGCCTATCTTTCTGAGAAAATCTGAGGTCAACTTCCTATGATTCTCCCCCAAATAGGAGGGGGGGATATATATATAACAATGTGACTTTCTTTTGAAGAAAACCATGGTCTTCTTCATCTTCCTTTTTTTGGTGGAGGGCAACACAAAGTTGATCAAGTAGTACTAGAAATGCCAAGAATATGTGATGAGGAGTTCAATCAATGGTCCATACACACCAGATCCCACACACAGCTGGCTCTTCTCTTTTTTTTTACTCCTTTCATCAGTTGAGATTATTGAACAGAAATTAAAAGAGAGAAGATTATTGATCATGGTTTTCGATGCTTTGATCTGGTATGCCGGTAAACAAAGGCACGAGCGAACTGTCCTTGAGGAATCGATGATCATGTCGCGTGAGTAGGATCTCTGGACCACATGTGTATACATATAGGTGTAAGGAAAAACTTGAGAGGGTATGAACACCCAACTTGGTTTACCACACCAAGCAAAAAAAAAAAACTTGGTTTACCATTACATGAATTTTGCATATATACTATTCCAAAAGTAATAGCTGGTATGATTGGTTTCCTTTATATGATTAGGTTATACATTCGACTCGTGTCATTAGCACTTAATGTCATCCATGGCTACTCATCAGATGTTTATATCCATAGATGAAAAGGAAGCTTTGGGAACATTGGACTAAAACCATAATATCCTAGGTTCGAAAAATTGGGACATGATCATGCATGAAGCAAAGCAAGATTTGGAGGTGATGATGATGATGATGATGATTTTTGAAATGAAAGGTATAAGATTCTAGATATATATGTTCTGTTACGGAGTATTCACTAAAAGAAATTAAGGAAATGATACCGATTCATATAAAATGCGAATTCAAACCTTCATAATGACAAACAAGATGTGGACCTCAGTGGTCGAAATCCGGTCTTTTGCAACTCATAGCACAAATTGGACCACTTCTAGTCTCTTGCAAAGCAAAATTCTGTATCTTGAAATGGAGTGCTTTTGTTTCCACAATTGGTCATTCTCATATACTAAAATACTCAACCAACCTAGCTACTATTCCAACAAAAAGGAAAATTTCCTTATGTGGATACATATGATTCCATATATATCTTCTTGTGGTGAACAGATACATAAGATTAAGATTGAGTTCGGTCAATTAGGTGAGTCCAAATATTTCCTTTCCTCCACATTTCTTGTGAGGAGAGAGGGCTTAATTAACAAGAACTACTTCCCTTAAATTGGGTAGGTGAAGATGGAGTAGAGAATCACATGAATATTGTTCTTACATTAACTTCAATCACTAACATTGGTCCCCCCCCCCCAACACCACCCCGTACAATTGTCCAACCGCAACAATCAATTTTTTATTAACCAAACTGATGCAAATGTAGTAAATTATATCTGGGGGTAAAAAAAAAATCCATACATACACAACATGATGCAGAAGTTGTTTGGACTAACTTCCATGTGGGGGGTATTCAAATGCTTTCTTTTCTTAGCAAATGTCATGAACCTATAAGACACTTCTAAGTAGGCTTGAATGGTTGTTCTTTGGTACTTTGTTTGGGGGAAAAACTGACCCCCACATGCAGCAGGGGAAAGAGTTGAAGTGAAGTACCCATAATACAGAGAGAAGAGTTGGAAGTAATTAAAGTCCATGCACTTGGTAGGCCATATTATGCCTGTCTTCTTAAACCAATGCTCACTGGGAACCATCATCAGAGATTGGTCCCCCCCACGTACCCCCGCCAACCCAAAAAAAAAAAAAAAGATGAAAGTGATTTTTTTTAGTTATATGTGAAATTCTCTTCTTTTGCATTCTATTCCCCCATATGAGACTCCACCACTGCCCTTTCTTGCAATGTGTGAAAGTGTAGGGCCCCAACAGTTGCTGCTAAACATCTATTGCTATTTTCAAAGCCAAGATGTCCACCATTTAATCTGCTGCCTGCCTATCAATAGCTATGGATAATTAACATAACTATCTATGTTTAGTTAAATGAGTTGCAAACCATCCACATGTGCTTTGAATCAAATCTAGTATGAACTCAGGTTCAAAAGGAATACATGTGAATTCTAAGCCCCCACCTAATTGAAAGTTGCTGTAAAATCCCTTTCATTAGTACCATTCCCCCCCCCCCCCATCATGCTTTTTGCATCTTTAAGAACTCGAAGGGCTTTCGTGGGCCTTACGTGTCGTTTTTTTGAGATCTTCATCAAGCAAACCAAGATCTACATACATCACCATCAAACGAAAGCGTGAACACGACAACCAAAGCGAGACCACAAGCGCGTGCAGGCCAATTGGGAATTATTTTGTAACAGCAGCACTTGTTGTTGTTGTTGCTACTGCTGAAGTTGTTTGGCTTCTCACACGCGCTGATGAGTTTGCGCTCTCTCCGTACAATAATGGGATGAGCCGGGCCATCGACATCGCCATCTGTTGAATCATCTAGGCTTGCGAAAACAATGGCCTGAAAGACATAGACATCAAGAACTTTGAATGGTGGGGAAAAGTTACACGCGACGGTCCCGGAGGGAAAGCCTGTTGATGGTGATGAGTGATCGTTTTCCTTTGACTCGAACTTGTTAACCATCAAGTGGTGGTCCATGTATAGAAATTTTTTGGAGAGAGTTTTGTTTTCAGTGTTGATGGGGATGCAAAACAATAATTGTTCATATGAGATAAGAGTGTATTTCACTACATCAGTTGAAAAGTTATAACTGTGCCTGCCACATTTATGGAATTCACATAGAGCATCAAATTGTATTTCTCAATTATTATTTTTTGTTAGGTAACTTTTTTTTTTTTTGTGTTGTTAGTTAGTTTAAGGGTCAATTTGGTAACTATAGCACATAAGGAGAATTCTGATTTTTTCTTTTCTTTTCAAGAATTCATTTATGGTAAACTCTATAAATGAGAAATTAAATTTGATATCTCATGCCCAAGATTGAACATGTGAATGGAATATTATAAACATAAATTTTTTTATTATTCCAACATAATAAGAATGTGAGTAAACGCCAAACCATTCTAATTTTAAATATTAATTTTAATGTTTAATACAACATAATAAAATAAGTATATATATAGTTTTACGCGTAGTTATTCTTACATACATACCTTTTGTAGTACTTATTTTTGTAAACATATTATACGCTAGGTTAGTTTAATATATCAATTTTTACTAGAAAATATATATTCAATTCATTTAAATAGTTATTTTTTTTGTTATTAAAATATATATTTTATCCTATAAATATATTGTTTTTAAAAAATTAGAATATATTTGGGTCTGCAGATATATCGGACCATAGTACTTTGTCTTTTAGTATTCAAGTCACATCTTCGGGAAAGTCTGCACTTCCTGTTATGACAGCTTTGTTTTCTTAACTTTGCATTTGGTTGTCTAAGGTTTGGTGTATATCAATAACTACGGGCCATGGGAGCATGATATTGGTTCTGGTGGTGGAACAACAAACCTGTTTAATCTCAATTTACAAATTTTTAACTATACTAAAAAAACATCTAATTTTGGAAAATTAGTGTTTCTATCATCATTTAAAATTTTATATATTAATTAACATGATTTCTGTAAAATTGAAGTTAAATATAAATTAGATGGAAATGAGAGCATCATGTTATAAGATATATACTCAAATTCATGCAGAAAGATGCAGCACATTGAAGACCATTATGGTCCCACAATTGTTGTACACATGTTCCAGTTAAGGACCACATGAATGAAGATTAATTAATATTTTACCCTAGCTAAAATAAACTTAACCAAGGCAATAATATACTTCAGCATTGTAAGACTTGCGACATCTCTGTGGTTTTTACTTTGTGGTTTCAATTATGGCATAGATCAATGATGTTTTATGGTAGGAAGGCCTTCACGAGGGATTGATACAACAACAGGGCTCAAGCCCCACAATCAAAGCCCACTAAGGGCTAGCACACCCTACTGGGACATCGAGGTTCGAACAAGGGAGGATATCTCTGGACCAACTCGCCAAGTGATGGTGGTGCGGAATTTATTTATATTTCTTTGATACATTATTTGTTTCTTGTCATTTATAACAGCTATATGTTTATGATCTTGAAATTTAACTGTTCATTCTTTAGTGGCAATGGAAGATTAAAAAAAATTCTCATGTACAAAACAAAATGGTAGAAAAAAATTAATAATAAAAAATACACTTAACACTCAAATCTTGAGACATATGACGAAAAGAGGTGATAGAAAATTCTGGATGCACACAATCATGCACAAGCCATGTGTAGGATAAGCTCAAGAGAGTATACATATCTATCTTTTTTTTTATTGTTTGTATCCATCTATTTGAGTGGCCTTAGCTTATTTATACATTTGCTAACTTGCAAGGCATTTCCTTTATAAGTATTCATACGTTTACCTATAGCACATACGTTTACCTATAGCACCAGGGTGGATCCAGGATTTCGAACAAAGGGAAGCCAATGACCAAACAACCTACTTGGAAGAAAAAAATTAAAACAAAATATAAATATAAAGATAATAATTTAAAACAAAAATATCAAAATTCAAGTCAATTCATTAATATATAATTCAATGCACTGATGAAGATCTCATAGATATTTTTTTAATAGTCACAAAAATAAACAAGAAATTACACATCTTCTAGCTACTTCAGTTGCGCTGCCCGACAATTTTTCAATGCATAAAATTCATTTACAATTATATCATTGTTAAACTTTTCAACTATTTCCCTTTCAATATATATATAAAATCAAATAATTTGTAAGAAATTAAAATAACCCAATATTATTGATAGATAAAAGTTGAATATGCCATTAGGTTACAAGTCTTTATTATATAGACTCAACAAGGACCAAAAAAGGAACCTCATTAAATCTAATTACAAACTTACTAAAAGTAAAAATTATTAAATAACTATAATATCTATTTATTCTAAGATCCCACAAATCAATCAGAATCAATGTCAAATAATTCTGATATTTGTGTAAAGAAAATAACCATGCAAATTAATGTCATAAATGACAAATTTGCTTATTTAATGGTTTTAATAATAAAATCTAGCAAAATTAAATATCTCCACAAAATAATTCAGCATATCAAATTTTATGGGAATTCTGAGATGATCTCAATTATTCTTGTCACCTGCTATTCTCACAGTTTTCTTTCTGGATCTCTTTTGATGGTCTGATCGCTCCAATAACATATCAATCGTTCGTCCTACATCACCCCCAATGAAGTGCATACCAGATTTCAATGAATTTTCCATTACTCTCCCAAATATCACGTATTTGGTATCCCAATGCTGTACCCAGCTTGGCCCACTATAAGGGCAAGAAATGAAAACATGCTCTGCATCTTCTTCCCTAGCACCACAAAGCTCACAGTTAATAGAGTCACCGTCTACCCAAACTGACCTGTTGACTGTTATTATAAAGAGATTACACATCTCGAAAATAGTTTAATTATCTCCATGCTATTATTAATTTATTATACTTATGTCGTATGACTTACGAGTATACATGTATAAGGCCGGCCTTGGGGCAAGGCCACCAAGACAATTGCCTAGGGCCCCCCATCTAGGGAGGGCCCAATCATTTGTTCAGTGGAATTTTTAAAATAAACAGTGAGATGTGAAAGATGAATTAGTCCATCTCAAAACACTTTCTCACTTTAATATCCCTTAAATCAAGTCTAAAATCTCTCCTCCCTAAATCTCTCCAACCATATTGACAATAGTCATTTGAATTTGAGAATTTTTCTCTCATCTCTCTATCCCAACTCCCATCAAAACGTTTTTTTTTTTTTCACGGTTTCTCTGCATAATGTTTAAATTTTAAACCCTCTTATAAAGTTTTTTTTTCTAATTATTATAATTTTCTCATTCCATTAAAAATTATTATTTTTATTGCTTTTTATGTGCATATGATATTGTGAAAGGTTGTAATTTAAATGATTTTATAATATTGTGTATGTATTTTGTAATATTTATAGCTTAAAATAAAATTATGTCTTATATTTAAACTATTTACATTTAAAAAATATATATTTGGGGCCACACATTTAAAGTTTGCCTAGAGCCTAACCAAAAGATTTAATTCTTAGGGCCGGCCCTGTACATGTACCATACCAAACAAAACACTTCCTGAATATATGCCGTACATGAACTTTGTGACTATGAAGCAGAAGGTAGCTGAAGAACGTATATGCAAAAGGATTGGCCTCTGCTGCAGCTGTGGAGAAGACAATGTCAGAGGAAGCTGCGAATCTGATGAACCACAATGAGAGACTGGCTGCTGAACTGACAGCAGAGCAACGGAGAATCGATGGTGGAGTAAGAAATATCGATAGAAGAGACATCAATGGCAATTGGCAAGACCAAATGTGTTCTCTGACATGCATCAAGAAGGAATCATCAGCTGCCAAAAGCCAGAGAGAAGCTGATCTCCAAAAGAAGGCCAAAGGAATTGTGGCAGCGAGAAATGGAGCTACAAATGAGTGTGGAGAAATCCAGTAAGAGAGAGACTTATCTTGAGGGCGAACTCAGGGAATTGAACATGGCAATGGAACCTGAGAGTGGCAAGATACAAAGAAAAGAAATCAATTGGTAGACAACCGAGGTTGGGAAGTTTTCTCATCTCAAAATTGCATGTTGCATTGTCATTTTATGCAAGTAGAAGATCCTGAGATTTCAGTATTGAATCTCATCATGTAAAAAGTAGGTCATCATTATTTGTTCAATGACCATTTTGGTTTTTCGCGCCTTGCAATCTGTTTAACATTGGATCTTGAGTGATGTTCTGTTTGTAGAGCATCGATGAGGTTCTGATATATCTTCAGGTACAATACAAGCTTTCATGTGCATAGTGACAAATTATTCCGTAATGGATCATGAATAAAAAAATTTATGTTTAATTATGTTTTTAGTTATTCTTATTGAAAATTGTTGTATTTCATGGTTGAATCTTCTTCTATTAACGGGGTAAGATTCGAACCGAAGACCCATCGGTCTTGAGGGGATATCTCTATCAACTTGGGAAGAAGTGATTTGGACTGAACATGGAAAAATTGTGAATAAAAATAGACTAAGATGTAGATAATAATTTATAAAAAATAAAGATTATTTGACATGTAAATCATATGGTAATTTGACAAATGAGTCCCTTTTACACCAATGGAATAAAATAGGTGAATAAAATAATTTCAGGAGAGACCTGAAATACTAATAGATATTAATATACTTTCATTTTTACTAATTTTGACATAGTTATAATCATATATTCTTTGCACACAAACATGTTTTTTTTGTTTATTCTTCTCTATTTCTTCATTATTCTACTACTCAAACAAGAGATAAGAGTCTTGTATATATATAATATTTTCATCGGTTGTTAGGTTTATAAATACTATACATTTTTTTAAAAAATGATTTAAGTAAAATCTTCACATGGGAAAACATGAACACTTATGTTTTCTTGTTGAACATTTATAATTTTTTTTATCATCACATTTACAGATATCAAGGCATACAAATTTATCGGTATACATTCAATTCATATGAGTGTACTTTGATAAAATATATATATAGGAGGTTATTGCGTGCGGCGAACGGCGGGTGCGGCAGCGATCACGGGCTGTCGATCACGGGTCCATCGCATCGAACGGTCGGGTGCGATTCACGTCGACCGTTGGATGCGATATACCCGCGATCGAACGGCCCACGTCGCGGCCGCACCTGCCGTTCGCCGCACGTAATAATTTTCATGTATATATGTATATATACATGTATATATGTATATATACATGTATATATGTATGTATATATATGTATATATACATGTATATAACCAAAACATATAAAAATATATATACATTAAAAAAAATATGTACATTAAAAAGATAACCAAAACATGTGAGAAAAAAAGAGCATAACATTATCCTTTCTTTTTCACTACCATCATCAATCCCTTGGTTATGCATTTCCGAGATGGGCAGCTCTATCCCCACCGACCTGCTTGCTGTCCCCACCGACCAGAAAAAAATTAGCAAAATTAATTTGTTTAGTTTTGTAATCCACTATCCCCACCTCCTCTCCCCACCAACCGAAATATTTAGAAAGGCCATCCCCACCACCTGAAATCATTGAGGTGAGGATAATCGATGTATTTGTTCTGGAAGTTGTTCGACAACCCTGAAGTCGGATAGATGTACTGGCGGGCAACAAAAGGTCAGTCGACCTGAGGGGTCATGGGCGACGGGAGACCCGTTGAACAAACCATTAGGCAGCCTATGTTATGAATCGGGTTCGACAGACCTACTGTCGAACATATGTACTGTAGGACGACAACAGGTCAGTCGACTTGAGAGATTTATGGTGACGGAAGACCCGTCGAACGTTTACAGTGTAGTGATCTATGACTTTAACTATGAACATTCAAAATGTTTTAAACCATTTATACTAATTATGCTTATCAATTCATTCATTCAGTTAAACATTAACATTTAAAATGTTTTAGACCATTTACACTTTGTTAATCTTGGGATTTAGTCTCCACTTCAATAAAAAATATATAAGCATTAATTGATACTTGTTCTAAAATCATCCGTGTCGATCGTGTCTTTGAATGTTCATAGTTAAAGTCATAGATCACTACACTGTAAACGTTCGACGGGTCTTCCGTCGCCATAAATCCCTCACGTCGACTAGCTTGTTGTCGTCCTCCAGTACATATGTTCGACAGTAGGATTGTCGAACTCTATCCATAACACATGCTGTCTAATAGTTTGTTCGACGAGCCTCCCGTCGCCCATGACCCCCCAGGTCGACTGACCTTTCGTTGTCCGCCAGTACATCTATTTGACTTCAGGGTTGTCGAACAACTTCCAAAATATATACATCGATTATCCTCACCTCAGTGATTTCAGGTGGTGGGGATGACCTTTCTAAATATTTCGGTTGGTGGGGAAGGGAGGTGGGGATAGTGGATTACAAAATCAAAAAATTATTTTTGTTAATTTTTTTTGGTCG
The DNA here is from genome assembly GCA_030737845.1 of Acorus calamus. NCBI lineage: Eukaryota > Viridiplantae > Streptophyta > Magnoliopsida > Acorales > Acoraceae > Acorus > Acorus calamus. The sequence goes on along the minus strand of CM060863.1, from coordinate 38,392,304 downwards.
GTGGGGACGGCATCTAGGTTGGTGGGCGTAAACCTGTCCTTCCGAGATTTGCTAAGGGTGCGTTTGGTTGCGCGATTGCGCTGCGATTGCGATTACAAGAAGCTGCGTTTGCAATCGCGCAACCAAACAGTTTTGTAATCGCAGTTTTAAATTCAGCGATTGCAGGCAAATAGTGCCCAAAAGCTGCGATTTCAAAAAGCTGAGAAAGTGAGCTTCCTGCAGAATCAGGTTTGCAATCGCAGATTCCTACAAAATCAGTTTTGCAATCGCACAACCAAACGCACCCTAAGATTCGGATCAGGTTAACCAAGAACTTTCCAGATTCTTCTTGTTGTGCTTCCCTACTGGAGCTTTTAAAGTGTGTTTTTTTTTTTTACATTGATTTTGGTTTTAATATTTTCTTTGGGGGAGAAGGCATGGTCGTGCTCGTGGTGGTCCACCAAGAGATTCGGGCATCTTGTTTGGTCTCCGTCACTGGGACCACATGGATCTAAAGTATATTGCTTTGGAACCGACTATGGCTAACTGATTGTGACTAAATTATGTTGAATACATTGTAATATATATATAATTTGGGATCTTGGATACATTGGAAGTGAGAAAAAAACTTTTTAGAAAAAACAAATGGTCCCACACATTATCAAATATAATTATAAATTTTAATTAGTGAATATTAATGAAAATTTAAAATTTACATCCCATAAAACAACCGATTTGATATCAAAGATTAGAATTTAAAACATCAGTAGAAATCGATGTTAATTTTGAAAATTAGCCATTATTTTTAACCGGCCTTCCAAACAACAGTCAAATATACGGGAAAAAGGGGACTGTACCACCAGGTCCACCACATCTCTTTGATCTCCCCAATATTTTACCTTGTCGTTTGTGGTTGAATAATTTGTCTGAGTGAGCCTGAAAAGTTACTATTATTTATCCGTTAATTTATTGTCTGACAAAATTTATTCTCCCATGCTCTTTCCGCAATTTTTACCTAAAAACATGCATGGTACACAATGTTTCATTTAAGCAATCTCGGATATACGTCTCGGCATTTAAAAGAGCATCGCATTTTTTCACATTATTTATCAGAAATTTTAATTTTCACATTGCATATTAATTTTTTTAGTATATGCTTCGTAATGTAGTCAGTTATTTACTTTAATTTAGCAGGACTTCTAAATGAAATCATTATTTTTTGTAGTAGCAGTAATAGTAATAATAATTATTATACTAATAATAAATAATGATATGATATTTTTCATTAAACAAAAAGGAGGGATAATCACATAGTATTTCAAGGTTCATATAAACAAATTAAAAGAAAGAAGTTAAATACATTTTTAACAACTGTTTATAAGCGAATAAAATAATTTATTGAGTCTCATTTACTCGAATGAGATAGACAAGTGAGAATAAATCTTACAAAACAAACAAGAAAACTTAATAGTTACCTACATAAGAGTAATAAAATGGTGCAATCCATACCGTCTGTGCGAACTGAGTATATACATCATTTAAATGAGTATATGCGTCGGTAAAAAAGACATATCTCATGGGCGATATTTTACATCCTTTAAAGGAGTATATGCGTCGGCAAAAAAAACATATATCTTATTGAAGTATTACATATATATTCATTGAAATAAAAATACATTAAGTGAGATATATGCTTTACTGACGCATATACCCCTTTAAAAGACGTATATACGCGGATCGCACGGACCGCATACTATCATTCAACATCTAAATAAATCATATATAATTAATATTAATTATTTATTTATCAATAGAAAAATCATGTAATCTCTTATATCTCTGTATAACTATTTTATGCTTGAGTAAGATAATTAATCACAGACAAAATGGGATTCAGAATCTAAGAATATTGAAAAATACTTTTGTAACTATTAAGGTTGAATGATTTAACAAAATAGAACTAATTGTGTTTTAATTAATTAAAATCTATGATTTTTTAACCGAACCACATTATGTCAAAGTTCTATATACGAAATCTGAGTGGAGGCAAGTGCCCCCAGTAGATCTAATGAAACATACAGTTTCATATAAAAAAAATCAGCACTCTTATGATTGGTCCATGTCATTAATCTAATCCTGACCTGGTTCCAGATACACAAGCACAAAAGTTGGGTTCCCTCCCCAGCATTATAGGTTCACTTTCTGCAACAATCTCCAAAGCTGGTAAAGCGAGCTGGTGCCTCTAATTAAAAACTAATTAAAAACCCCACAAAGAAACAAAGCATAACAAAAGATTTGGCTAACACACCTTTTGGCATCACGTTAGACACCTTCACCTTTCCTTCACATCTCCAGGTCACATTCCACTGCGCCCTATATTTTCTTCAAAATGCAGTGAATAATATACCTAATTCACATAGTTTTCCTTCCATGTAATATTGTTATGCTAATGAAGAAAATATTTTTTCAAGAGAAATCCAATTCTTAAGATATAATGCATGTATATTAAAATACATTAAGTTTCCCTTGGCGAGTCAAATTTAACATTTCACATAATTTACTAAAACCGCATTCTTGAAAATAAAGAATTCTTCTCCTAGATGACGTAAAATATATTACACACCTCATTACACATGGAGTGAATAATTAAATATTTAAGACTAGTTATTCAGTATGGATTCCACTATTTATAATAATTTTTATAAATTTGTTTATCTAGTAATAATAATTAATATATTTATTATATCATTTGGTCATCACAATCCAAATTCTGTTAACTCAGCAATTGAATCAGTAGTACTTAACTCATTTATTTTTCTTATTTAACAAACTGTTCGATATTTACAACATTACCCACATCGTGACAATAAAAAATAAAAAAATAAAAAAAGTTTGCCATGGTCCACCCCTACAATAATTTTTCATTTTTAATGAACAGTCACTCAGTGACTCTTCTCTTTATTCCCAACCCCCCATGGTCGGTCTTACGTGTCATCCCACCATTAGCCAATGTCCACAGTCCCCAGTCTCCATGAATCCCAACCATACAAACCCTTGGAATTTTGTGCACTGAATTGTCAAAAGCCCAGAATTCCCCCTCCTCACGTAAAGCCACCCCAAAAAATAAACAAATAAAAAACCCTCATTAGTCCCTATATAAACACCACTTCAAACTCACACTCCACAACTCAAAAACCCCAACATGACTAACATATACTACCATCCAAACAGCCACTACAGCTCCTCTTCTTCTCCTGCTATTCCGATCCACCTCTGCTTCTTCTTGTTCACTCTTCTGACCTTCATGGGGCTGACATGGTACGTGAACTATGAGTCAGTCATGGAGAGCTTGATCGACCAGATGAGACTCGCTGTGGCTCTATCACCGTTGGTTCTGCTTTTCGTGGTCCATTATTTGTCTGGTGAAGACAGGAGACGAGTGCCTTTCATGGTGAGTCTGCCGGAGGAGAGGGAGTCGCTGCACAGGGCGGGTGGGTCTCCTTGGGGGGTTGGGCTGCTTTTGGTGCTCCTGCTTTTGATGGTCTCCTATCAGTCTCACTTCCATCACCGTTGGTTTCCTTTGTTGAGTCGCTGATGATAATGCATGATGGTGTTTAATTAATGATGAATAATTGAAGACTTGAATGTGAGAGAGTTTTTTTGTTTGTTTGTTTGTTTGTTTATATTGGATCGATCTCTCTTTGTTTACTGTTCTTGGTGTAAGTTTTTATTGGAAGTTGTAGTTTTTCGAAGTAAGCTTTTGTTCAGTTTCATATGGGTGCAAAACTTTTTTTTTTAATGCATTCATATTATTTTTTTGGTAAAATGGTTGCTCCTTTGCCCTGACCTCTTGCATTCAAATAACTTTTATCATAAGTTGGGGGCTTTTTTTTGTTTATTAAAATTGAGAAGTGGGTCTATCTTGGGAGATAGAGCATTCTAGAATGTAGACTTGGTAGAGGATTGGACGGTTGTGACCAGCTTTTGTTCAAGTTGATTAAAAATGAGGATCTAATTGGGGGGGGGGGGGTTGTACTTAATTTTACCCAAATAATAATAATAACACAATTAATAACCTCCTTCTGTTCTCTAATTCCTCAAGTTGGGTTATTCATTGTTGAACTATAGGTGTCATTGTTGAACTATAGGTGTTATATCTATACTCTATATCGCGGGACTATACGGCCAAAAGTTTTCATCTAATGGGCTATTTGCAATTCAGCCCCCAAGTCTCCTATATTTATAAGCAAGTCACGGCTTAAAGTTTTCATCTAATGGACTAATTTCTGTTAGGCCCCTAAACTCCCCTATATTTATAAACAAGTCCCTACACAAAATCGGTCAGTATTGTCAACTATCTGGTTTATTTGCAGATAGTGCCCTAGGTTCCTGATATTTACAATAAAATCCCTAAAAAAATGGCTAATTTTGTCATTTTTGTGGGATATTTGAATTTCGACCCTCGATTTCAACCAGTTTTACAACCAGCCCCTATCTATGTTACAAAAGATCCCTGAATCAGATTTCTAGATTTATAACAAGGTCCCTGATCTCAAAACATGACTTGTCGAACTTCAAATCATATCCATAATTTATTTTTTGGACCAATAAGATACCTATAAAATTATAAAATAAATATTTTAGTCTCATTATTTAAGCGCATAAAGTTATTTATAAGAAGTCTTTACTACTATTTCAGTTTTCACATTCATATTTACAGTGATTATCATAAAATTAATTATTTCACAAATTTTTGTAAATCCTTTTTATTTCATGCAGAAAGTGTATCCACTTGGTTCTTGTCTCTCTCTTCCTCCCTCTCCATTTATAAATATTAAATAGGGGATTTTCACTTTCAATACAAAAATTTAAATCAGTTTACTGATTATGAGGGTCACAAATATTATTGACTATTTGTTATTAAAAATATTATATATAATATATCTCAGTAAAAAAAATTTAGAGCAGAGGCCTGAACAATTTTAGATATTAGAATATCGGTTTATTTTTTATTTTTTTGTTACTCCTTTATTGGAGTTTTTTAATTTCACTATGTTATTTTTGGAGAAGTAAAGCTTACAAAATCGTTTATAATGTTCCCTGATAAAAATTTATTTTGCTTGCCTATGAGCCTAAAATAATATACATGTATACACTTTCTTATGACGTTTCTTTACAATTTAGTCTTTAATGTCATAAATAACATTATTTAGTTGTATTTTCACACTTTGATATCATTATATACTTTGAAGTCTTAAAAACATATATAAACTTCATTTGTCATTTGAAAATACATTTTATTAACTCGCGCGTATGCGCGTATAGTAGAACTAGTATATATATATATATAAATAATTTGGTGATCCTTTGACAACCAATATTCTATTAATACATCCCAACTTACACGAGTTAGCTCTTTGGTTAAAGTCATAACTTGGGTTAGCTCTTTGGTTAGAGTTATAGCTTTGTATTTTTTAGTTATGTGATGAAAATGTGTCCCATGGCCTATAGATTCTACCCTACAGACGTCACACCTCAGATCAAGAGTTTCAATAGACCTCGGGTGATCTAGATGTGATACTGCCATAGAATCTAAATGTCTTTAATAAAAGAAACAAAGTCGAGGTATTCTCCATGAACCTAACTCTGAATATACAGGCATATATCTAGACCAAAAGAGGAATATATCACCAAAATGGCAAACATTTGTAGACCTTGTGAGAATCCTAACTAAAATCATAAGGGTGTGTTTGTGCACAATCTTAAAAGAAAAAATGAAAGAAAGTAAAACAATTTAGGTCAAAGAGAGTGTAATAGAAAAAAATTATTTTTTCTTTGACCAGTTTATATGTGATTTGTGCAGTTAAGAAAAATGATGAGAAATAAAAAAATGTTGTTTGTGCCTCTGATGGAATATGACGAAAAATAAAAATTATTATTTGTGCTTATGATGAAAATGACCGAAAATGAAATAATTGTTTATGTTATTAGAGAAAATAATGAAAAATGACAAAAAAAATATATTGTTTGTATGCTACTTTAAATATAATTTAAAATCAATCTAACTTATTAATCAAATATTTTAAATAAATAAAATTTTGAAACAATAACATGTTACATAATAAATAAAAATTAAAATATTTATTTTATTATTTTATTATAAAATAAAAAATAAGAATAAAAAAATCATTCAATATCACCAAATATTTAATATTCAAACCCAAAAACATCAAACTCACTTTCCTTCATCTAGGATGAGGAAAACATTTTCCCTCTTCTCTTAATATAAGACAAAATAACAAAAGGAAAATGAGAGAGTTTTTTTCACTTTTTGTTTGGCACAAACAACTGGTTTTTAAGTGGTCAAAGAGAAAGTTTTTACTTTCCCTCATTTTCCCTCACTTTTCATTGTCACAAACACACCCTAAGTCAAGAATGACGAGACAAGATGACACACGGGGTTTTAGTGAGTTGGCTAGCACTATGGATTTGCTCGATCCCATTGGTACGTGTTCGATTTTCATCCACGATTTACATATCTAGGTGTCCGTATGGAAACTTCTGAGTGCATAGGTGTGGACATCCAGAGGATTAGTCTTTATCTTAGCACAAAGGGTTTGGGTTACCTCGCGCCAAAAAAATAAAATAAAATAAATGACGAGATTGAAGCGGATATGCTTGTCCCAAAATCTTGTCATGCAGACAAGGTGATTAATTTCCAAAAGAAAAGCTATACCGATGCAGAGGAGTCCACCAGTCTACGAAGATTTTTCTCAGTACAACTAGCTAGACAGGAATCAAGTAACTGCAAATAAGCTTGCACCAAAAAAAATTCCTAATCAGCCGGTGACACTTGTGTAATTGATTAGGTCAATAAAGATGATGACACACACATGGACTTCAAGTAGAAGTCCTACATAGTGGATTAACATCACAACACGTGGAAGAAAAAGTGCCTATAAAAAGTGGGAGATTCTATAAGGATAAAGTATAGAAAATCATTCCACTCATGTTTTTTCATCTCTTTGGGAAGGTTTTTTTTAATTGGTACATTGGTCAAGTCTTTCCTTGAAGAAATACTCGAATCAAAGTTACCAAGAAGATGTTCGGTTCTTTGAAGAGAGTAGGAGAAATCAAGAGATAGATATCCAGACTTTCTGAACAAAGAATTTCATTCTGACTTGATCAATGGAGTTTATATGACAAGCATTACATTGATGTGTAGATCATCTACACTCGGCGTTCAATTTGTTCCTGCACCATCTCGTTTTTTAGATTTGATTAGATCTTGATTGATCAACGAGTTTTAGGCTCTTCAGTTCGTATCTTCAATCAAATTTTCTCAATAGAACTTACTCCAAATGTACAACACAAATACAAGGATAAATATATATCCATACTAGACCATCTCTAATCTATAGTATATACTGATATATAATTATCTTATTATGACCCAGATCAAATCTCTGCCCCATGCGTTTTATTTTGCGTATATAAAAACAAGGAACGAACCAACAATATTCCCAGCCACAATACTATTCCTGTCACACTTATTATATATATTAGTACTCTTCGTACCGAATAATTCAAAAGAAAGAAAAAAATAATACTTGCTATTGTACTGTCAGGTTGGTATTCAAGATTCCAAATCCAGCTAAAAATCAAACCCGAAACTGGTTAACAAACCTCTGCTACGTGACCCGCACCTCCCATGTGCCCCTCACTAGTCATGAATGACTAAGCTTTCGGTAATACTCTACATAATATTCAAAGTTCCCTCTCCATGCATACTAAGTGACAAATCAAACACATAAAACACACATAAATAAACCTCTCCCACTCCCACACTTCCTCCACCACAACCATCAAACACTCATTCTCTAGTGTTTCCTCTCCAATGGCCAGGAGCACCACCACCACCATCAACAATGGCTTCTTCGTCGCGGCCGCGACAGCCGTGATAGCCCTCTTGTTTAGTCTGATGTGGTACGTGATCTACGAGACTATAATGGCAGCCGTGGCCGAACAGCTCAAGCGACTCATTGTGCTTTCGCCTCTTTTTCTAGTCATATTGGTCCATTATCTCTCGAGCGACGCCTCCGGAGGAGCCATGGCCATATCGATGCCTTGGTCGGTTGGTTCTGCTTGGGCTGTGGCTTCTGTGGTGGTGCTGCTCTTCCTTCTCATCTCTTACCGGCCGTCTTTCAACCTCCTGAGTGTTTAATGGCTTTATTTTATTTTGTTTTTTGAAGCAACTTTTGCTTGTGTGATGGGAAGAAGTTGTTGGTCTTCCAGTGTAACTGTTCAAGTTAACAATAATATTGTTCTTGGAGTTTTCGAATGCTTTTTCTCACTTTATACAGGTATATATATTTTATGATATGCATTTTAATTCTATTTGTTTTTTTTTTTTTCGGAAGATCAGGTGTTCTTACCAATATATATTTCATATATTATATCTATTATTTGCATAGAAACTTGTATATATATCACAGTTAAAATTTCAAACACAGTCAAAGAGCCTGAAGCATTTCTTCTTTTATCAAAAACGATTTCAAGATGAAGAAGGAAAAAAAAAGTTGTAGATCAATATAATAAAAGTAGACCCTATAAAGTCATAATAGATTTAGAATACATATAAAAAAATTAATTGTTGCTTGATTTCATTATATTAGCTATCTATTTGAAGATGTGAACTTTGCTGATAACAGTAATATATGATGACCTTGGTGGAAATCACTAATTTGTTTTTTACTGATCCAACTTCAAGATCCTTTTTCTGGAGTAATTTTTTTTTAAAAAAAAAAAAGAAATTCCTTTATTTAAAAGAGTAGGAAAGCCAAGAAGTATTTTATGCTATTTACTTTTTTATTTTATTTTGAAAGGAATTGCACAGGTCTTATTCTAAGAAGTCGAATTTTAGAAGCAAATAATAACAGGGTCAATTATTTTTTGAGCGAAATTTTTCATTTTAAAAAGTTTTAAAATAAACAATGTCTAAATTAGATATGAGAAAGATAAGGGTTTACATTGATGTAGGCTTTTCTGGTTCCATTGAAGTAGGCTTCATTTCATGCCCCGGAAAACCATACGTTTAATTGTTATCATAAACAGGATTTTTCTTTGAGGATTGATTTATAGATACAGAGGTTGATAAAGAATTTTCATATTATTATATCTAAGAACAAATGTACCATCCTTTGATACATGAAAAACCATCAGCAAAATCAGATGTGACAAAAATACATCTCAAAATCAAACCCTCAAACATCTCCATGGTGATCACCAACTTTGTATAATACTATATTGGTTTCAAATGTGGCATTTCACATACATGCAATATGATTTTATCCGGGATTGAGCTACTCACCACACAAAGGATTCTTTTAGGGAAAAATTTTCATATCAATTTAAAAACTATTTATAGAAAACATATGTGTGCCTATAAAAGAGTGAAAAAAACATTTCATCACTCAAAAATTATGAATGAAAATCTCACAAATGCTCATTAATATACATGTATCATCCAAGGAAAGAAAATTGAAGAGATTCCAATAAATATACAAATGTATTTGAGTCAAAATAAAAGTGATGAAAAGTGAAAATTTTCTCTTTGACAACTCAAAAACCATTCAAAAATTCAGTATTTATGTCAAAGAAGAGAGAAAAAAAATTTCATCACTTCCCACCTTCGTCTTATTTAAAAATGTAGAAAAAATTTTCATTTTCTATAGATAAAAATTTGAGAGAACGTGATGGAAAATTTTTTCACATTATGCACAAGTAGCATAAAAGTTGGTTAAATGAAATTTTTGTACTATTATTTTCTCTTTTATCCATATTTCTCACATTCTTTCATTTTACTTTATGTGAAAATTTTCCCCTCTAATTATGCATATTGAGCTCCAAAACAATAAGTTTCCTGATTCGTTCATACACATAAATACACAAAAAGGTTTTATCATAACAGAGTTGGTCAGCTCAAGAAATAAATCAAGCATAAAAGTTTTATCATAACAGAGCTGGTCAGCTCAAGAAATAAAGAGGGGTGCACATTATAAATATTGGCACAGTGCATGGGTCAGATTTTTCTGCATGAAATTTGGGGCCACCAATAATTTATACACCATTCATTGTTTAGAACAGAGCTTTTTTTTTACCCTCCAGGCGGGCCCCGCACACGTGCATTCAATCAGACTGACACACGTGTCCTTTTGTTTCCACGTGATCGCTGATCAAAGATTCTTGACTCAAGTGAAACCTGCTTGGGCGACATACAAGATGGACGGTTTAGATGAGCTTCAGGTCCTCAACGGGTGCACTGTTGAAGCTCATTTTTCATTTTTCTCTATCCCCATTGACATGTTACAAGTCGTACTCTGTTGACTGTAACTTACTAACTTCACATATGGTTTTTCTAATTTGCCAAACCATATTATAAAACTTATTGCGTGCGGCGAACGGCGGGTATAGATCAATTACGGTAGGGTGCGATTCACGTCGACCGTTGGATGCGATATCGAACGGCCCACGTCGCGGCCGCACCTGCCGTTCGCAATATTTTCTCGTGATATTATAGATTCAGATCACGGGTCCATCGCATCGGAGCCACGTCGACCGTTGGATGCGATGGACCCGCGATTCGAATCCGCACGACCGCACCGACCGCATATTATCGATATAGGGACACGTGCGGCGAACGGCACGATCACGGGTCCACCGCATCGGATATATATATATATATATATATATCTGATCAAATGAAGTAAAAAATGTTCACATTTACATTTACTCTAATAATAATAACAGAATGACCGAGTGAATCTACGTCCTGTTTAAAATAATAATGTCATATAGAGTCAATACAAACTAATATACAGTCCTTTTAACAATCTTGACTTGAAAACTTTTTTAATCATGTACTAAGCATGTGCGGATGTGCCACTACAAAACAAAATAAATAGATACTACAATAAATTATACACTATTACAGGACAAAAAAAAGGCGACCTTCATCTAACAAAACATATATTTACACAGACTCCGTACAGAACCTTTGTGTGTGTGTGTGTGTGTGTGTGGGGGGGGGGGGGGGGGGGGGTGGTTTCCAAGTCCTTGAAGTCTTGTACACTCATTAACAACAATGGAAAAGGGCGCATGCCTACCTTTTTTTTCAAAAAAAAAAAAAAAACAATGGAAAACTAATTGGGAGTAGAAGAAACTGAAAAAAAAATCTGTATTCGGAAATCCTCTACAAGAAGAGTTCCACTCTGTTTCCATCTATTGTAATTTGAAGTTTGCAGATTTCAAAAAAAAAATGCATGAAATTCAGCAGATAATTGAGTGAATGGCTTACACCAGCAATAATTGTTATAGAATGGCTGTTTTCATGCGTGTGTTTCAATGGTGGGATTGTGGGAACATCAACCATGGTAGTGAAATGCATCCTAGTTCAGATTTAAAACCTGTTTTCATTATGCTACTGTACACAGAAAATCAGGATAAAGAAAGCTAAGAGAAAGGTTAGGGGGGTAAAGTTGTAATGATTTGAGAAATCACATTAACAGTCATGGGTGACTATACCTGTTGCTCAAAATTTTTTAAATAAGTGTATTACAATACTCATACTCACACTCTACTCCTTAGTAAACGAGTCTCTTGGGCGCTTTTAAAGACATTTCATGCATTCTGTTTGGCATCCTTCATTAGTTGTATGAACTCCCTGAAAGCTGTTATGGAATATATGTCAGCCACCAGAAATTAAAATATGTGATAGTAACTCACATACCCACTACCAAATTAGATGTACTAAGTTTTTTTTTTTTCTTCTAAAATTCTAAAGCAAAATATTGCAACGAAATCAACACTTTGGTCCATCAAAAGGTATCTTATTATGAAAGTCACCCACAACATGCCCAAGAAACAACGCCATATGTATGAGAATTTGATGGGTACATTTTCAGTAATATGCACTTTTTCACGTCTATGTAAGGTGCGTTGCATAACTAACATACTTTTGACTTCCATGAGAATTGCGTTAAATTCCCTATGGTCAGTCATCATTGAAGTTTATGGACCAGCTCACTATCTCAAGTTAATGTGTAAGAGTAAAGTCCACCACTGCATTAGTTTTAGCAATTGAGTTATCACAGAACAACTACATAGCACACAAGGAATAACCCAGAAAATTAATGTACCAAGCCATGCAGTCTGGGCAAACCTATGCTATGATAAGATTTTGAGAGGTGGAATTATCGGAAATATTTAAGTTCCCTGCAACCAACAATTGTATTTCTTTCTAGATCACTTGGGCACAAAAATATGAACCATATGCAACATGGGTGCTCTAAATTTTCATAATCACACAGCTCAAACCAACAAATATAATGGGTGGGTTTGTGTCCCTGCATGGTAAGGAACCCATCTCTCCCGCATTGTAAATCATCCATAGACTATGACAAGGTGCATCATGGAGAGTTACGTCCACAGTACTGCTAGCCCTATGGTCAACTATGTTCAACAATATATTTAAGAAAAAATAAAATTACCTGGATCCGAATCATGTGGTCCTGGAGATGACTCCGGATGGTACTGAAGAGACATAAGCTTTAGCTCAGGGCAGGCAAGTCCTGCACAGCTGTTGTCATTCAGGTTAACATGAGTTACTTCTACACCAGGCGGGAGAGATGCAGGGTCAACGGCATAATTGTGGTTCTGCAGAACAGGCAAGATCAACAAGCATAAAGATAATTGAGCACCTTATTCTTTAACCAGTATAACCTCACAGTCAATGAAAAAGCATTAGAGAATAAACACTTCTCATGGAAAATACCATGGACATCAAGTGGGAGAAATTATTTTTTCCTTCTCAGTAGATGCTCGTTTTCATGCAAACACAATGAATGAAAAGATTCAGTAGAGGGTGTGTGTGTGTGTGGGGGGGGGGGGGGGGGGGGGGAAGAAAACATTTTTCATGATGCAGGGAGGTTGGCATTACACATTACTGGGAGATAATATTGAAAAATTAAAAATATATAAAAAAAACAATCTTATGGTTTATCTCCATCACTGAAACTGACACAAGTTCCACATGGCTTAAAATAAATATTCTTCTTGCGGGATGTATAAAAGGTAAAGTGACAGGATGATGGAGAAATAAATTCATGGATAAAAGTAAGGAATCTCATGATACTGTGGGAATGCAAGAAATAAATTTATTTTTCCCTCCATTCCTCAGAGACTGGGAAAGTGGTGTTACGATGTCCACATACTTTAGAAGTTCAAGCATCCATGTTGTATCTAAGTTTGCAGGACATATAATTTCAGTTATAAAAACGACAGCATGTCATTTCCTTTCCATACCTGACATAATAGTGCTGGAATTCGTAATTTTAGATGACAGAAAAACATACCTGAGCACTAATCTCAACACAACCATTACGTAGGTTCCCAACCGGGTGATTTCCTCCATGATGACCAAACTTCATCTTAAATGTCTTGCCACCCAGTGCTTGGCCAATCAACTGGTGGCCCATGCAAATTCCAAATACAGGGACCTTCCCGATTATTTCTTTCACTGTTTCTACAGCATAAGGTACCGCAGCTGGGTCCCCTGGGCCATTGCTAAAAAGAACTCCATCAGGCTGCATCTTTAACGTTTCTGAAGCAGGCCATTTTGATGGCACAACTGTTATTCGACATCCACATGATGCCAAGCGCCTCAATATGTTATGCTTTGTCCCAAAATCATATGCTACAACCTTCAAATAAAAATAAATGGAAAAAAATAAGGGTTAGAAGAAAGAACAGATGCATGCAAGACCAAAGGCATCAAGTTAGACTAACATGAAATTTCTCCCCAGAAATGACATCTTTATTGAACTCCCATTCTGAATTCGTTTTCTCTGCCCATTCATAGGGGGCCTCACATGACACGCCACTAATTAAATCAACACCTGCGGAAATATCAAAGATCAAAAAACTAGTTTTCCCACAATAATGACTGCAACATCCTTTAAAGCATAAAAAAAATCCCTACAATATCAAAAAAAAATCGTAACATAAAACTCACAGACGCTGGTTTGAAGTTTGAACAATTACAAGGGTTTATATTAGGAGCATGTGCAATAAGAATCTCATGAATCAAATTACTTTCTCACTTTGAGGTTCAAGGAATAATATTGGACATTATAAACATTACTCATTCAATAACATTATGTATCTCTCCAATCAATAAATGTCTGTTCAAGGACAATGTTAATATCCTTCAGAACAAAAATGGTACTTAAAAGTCTGGAAGTCATTTGTTATTGACATTCTGCAACAGAAGTCATTAAATTCGACTAAAACAAGTAAGATGCAAAAAATAGACTTTCTACAATCCCAAATCATACCGACAATTTTCCATCTACGAGACATTTCCAATAGTTCGTCATCAGTTTTGGAGTCTTCGGTACTCAGAACACCTATTAGGCTTCCATCTTGTCTCAATCGGCGTGTTATTGCGCGTGTGTCCACATCATCTATAGTATAAAAAGGAATAAAGCAGAAAATGTCAACAAAGGGACATAACAGTAATTTAATCTACAGACTAAGCGCAAAAATGAGTGTTACTTACATATACCCATGATGTTCCTTTCTGCCAAGTAGTCAGCAAGTGGCTTGGTGCATCGCCAATTTGAAGTGCTGGTAGAAGAGGACACAAGGAAGAATTCAGTTAAAATAACAAGATGCATTCAGCTCAAAACGACTAATGCAGCAAGATGCAAGAAGGCATACCAGAGACTTAGACTTCTGATAACCAAACCCCCCAGGAAGCATTGATTTGATTCTTCATCCTCTATTATAGACGATGATCCCATCATTTCAGTTCAAAACCACAACAAAATTTAAATGATGAAACTTTGCATCCATATCACCTACCTGGATTAATTCCAGTGTTTCCAATATGAGGATTAGTCATAAGCACAAATTGACCGGCATAACTTGGGTCTGTCAGGATTTCCTGATATCTACAATACATTTTTGGAGTAAGAAAAGTAATGGGTTAGAGAACAAACTCATCCTAGAAACTAAAAAAGACTTAAAACAAGAGATCATAGATACACAGAGTAGTTTTGGCCAATATCAGCCAGATTATTATAAGGGACAATAAAAATTTCTGATCTAGTGAAGCCACTCTACCTCTGACAAACAGTTCAATCTTCAATATAAAAAAACTATCGTTCCAAAAAGAGAGACGTCCAACTAATCAAACATAAAAAAAAGGGGAATCCAAAGCGAGTACCCAGTCATGGAAGTGTTGAAGACCACTTCACCGACTTGCGTTCCGGAGGCGCCGAAAGATTTCGCCCTCCATATGGAACCATCTTCGAGCACCAGCCGAGCGTCCGCCGTCTTCCATGGTCTCTCCCCAAACCCTGATAAACAAAACATTCACCATGTTTAAGCGATTGGGGGAAAAACAAAAATCAATAGAGCAGATGTGTTGGCGATTACCAAGGGCGACATCTTCTGAAGAGAGAGAGACAGAGCATCTGATTGTTGAAACCCTAGATTTTAGGGGACTGGTGGCCGGCTGAGACTGACAGAAAGGAAGGGTTTTGCACGTGATATAGAGGGCCATTTTCGTTCTTGTCGAGAGCTGGTTCGAACGGGAGAGGAGAGGAGATACTCTGTTCGAGTCTGACGGCAAAGAAGGGGAGGAAGCTAGAGTTGGCTATGATGGATGGTTGTGATTTGATTATTTAACAATGAACAGTGTAGATGATAGTTTATTTAAATGAGAAGGGTGAGGCAACCCAAGGCGCTGGTTTGAATTGAGTTGAACCTGACAAAATAAAAATAAAAAACTCTAGCTCAAACTTGCACATGAGTCAGGTTTGATCATTCAACTCATTCATTCTCCGTTGGTAATTCACCCTTCAGCCTAAGGGGAATTTTTGTGACTCGTGATTCTATGAGAAGATAACATAATTTTTTGAGGCAATATAGTTAGGCATAAACCCGTTTTTTGTTTTGTAAAAATTGAAAAAGCTAATAGTGTTTTTGAACGATTCTAAAAAAAATATTTTTAGTTAAAAAGTTTATTTCAACTTTTAATAAAATAATAAAGAAAGTGAGTTTCTTAACATCTATGTTTCACTAAATTATTTTATACAAAATTATATTTTTCATATGCATTTTCAAAAGGTGTCTTATTTAAAATCTCGTTTATCCTATTTTATACCTCAATTGTTGTTCAAAGAAAGACAAATTATATAATATTTTCACTTTTTCTATGGACGGTTTTATGCCATTTGTTAAAATATCTAAAAAATGAAACTTTAGGCTGGATTATATCTAACCTTTCTCTTTCTTATGGATTTATATGAAATAATTGAATAAACATTTTTCTTAAAAATATCATACATCTTGATGGGTTTTTTTTATCTTTAACAACCCCACTTGCATCTCTAATAGTTGTTGTCCTCGTAAGGCCAGATGTAGAGATACATGTATACTCAATGTATTATAAACTAAATAGAATACATGAACATGAGCCAGATACATTAATAAAACACACAAGACATATAAAGAAAACAAGTAGAGAGAAATTATTCATCAATTGTTAGTTAATTATGAAATACATTGTAAACCCTTAATTTATATGATTTATAGAAGAATCTAAAAGTTAGAAGTTACAAGTCATAAGAGGTGAGAACTAGAGAAGTGAAGGGGGGGGGGGGGGGGTTATGGAGAAAATGGTGGGAGTTGAAGGGAAGGTGGTTATCCATCGTATTCACAACACAATGTAAGTTTTTCACTTTCTAAAGAAAAGAAGAAAAAAAAGAATTCTTTGATGCCGAGATACATATATACTCAATGTAAGTTTTTCACTTTCCTAAGAAAAAAAAAGAATTCACTGATGTATAACGTTTAGAAAAAGTAATAGATGATAAGCCGGAGTCTGTGTAACATTTTCTAAAAGATATATATCACTATAGTAGTGTTATTTAAAATTAAAAATGATACATGATTTTGTTTTATGGGGCTTTTCGTGACTCATGTATTATACATGTATTTTAATTGAATTTATATTAATTTTGTAAACACCTAATTAGTTTATATCAGGATTGAAATTCTCCTTCTTATAAAACCAGAACTCAAATGCATTGCGGCATTGACTCAGATGCGGACTACAACTCGGACAGGTTATGCAAAATGATAACACTAATCTAACTTCAAAACATCAAATTCAAGTCTTTGATTGAATAGAAGAATATATAGGTGAATAAATCCAATAAGCTTGTTTGTTAGTTTTTTTTTTAAGGATAGAATAATAAAATTACATTAGAACATGTGAGAACAACAGACTCACTAATGAAAAAAATAAAAAACAATACACGGTTCTTTTGAGATGTTCCGCGATCTATGATAGGAGATAAGGCGATTCAACTCTTCGACCATGAAATTGAAATCCATTCCATGATTGAACACAAAAAAAAAACATTCAAACACACAATCACGGACAATACAAAAAAGAAAGATCGACTTATTATCACTTATTGATTCTCATCATGTACACACAGTAGATGTAGATCCAGAAACCCCTTTCGCACACGATTTACGAGGCGGAACCGCCGCCGGCGATCTTCGATGCCTCGAGATCCGCGGCCCTCCTGAGGAAGTTCTGGCCATCGTCCTCCTCGAGTGCGATCTGGATCGGGGAGGAGCCGAGGCCGTCGGCGATGGCGAGCATGATCTTCTTCATCTCGGACCGGAACTCTGTTTTGTCGACGGAGCCGCTGCGATCGATGTCGAATTGGTCGAAGATGGAGTCGTAGAGGGAGGAGATCTCGCCGGGAGGGGTGACGACGTCGACGCCGAAGTGGGCCTCGAGGAGGCGGAAGTTCTCGAAGGCGCGGCGGAGCTCGGAGCGGGAGAGGACGCCGTCGTTGTTGGTGTCGAGGGAGGCGAACCGCTCGTCGACGGACTTGGTGAAGGCGGTCTCGTCGTTCACGAAGTCTCGGACGGTCGAGCCGTCTAGGATTACCACGCCCATCTTTTTCTCTCTGTCTCGATCGATCGAGCTGTGGAGGTGTCGGTGAGTGGTTTTGGTTTGTTGGAGAGATCTTATCTTCTTATGGAATATTTTTAAAGGAAAAAAATAATTGTGGGTTTCGTTTTTGGCTCTTTTAAAATTATTTTTAACTAATAATTGTGTTACATTTTACATTTTGTTTTGGATTGTCGTGTTTTTACATTTTGATATTCGTTTCAAAAGAATACGTGTCCTATTTGATTTGAAAATATATTTGTTTATTTTTGAAAAGAAAACGACATTTATTAATAAAGTTTTGTTTGGGAGTGGAAGATATTTACGCATTTTCTCTTACATCTTTTGGCTTATAAAAGGGACAAAAGTTTGTCCCCGAGATACAAAATATGAGGGGATATCTTTCTTCTGGTCATTATGTAGAATAAGTGAATAACAAAAGTTTTTTCTCCATCGTTTACTAAGAATTATTTTTTTCCATTGTGCAATGACATAACATTATACAGTTAATACTAGATTGAGGAGTGATATAAAACTCGAGCCTCCGTTTGAATACAATATAAGATTTATTCTTATATATATAATTATTTTAACATAAATTGATATAAATAAGAATAAAGTGATTTTGTGTTTTACTGTGTTTTGAATTATTTTAAAAATTCCTAACAATTATTACATAATAAACAAATATTTATTGTTTGTCTTTTTATTATTCTTATTATTGAAAAACATAAAAATTATATTTTTATTATTTAAGTTCTATTTGGCTTGGGGTTGGGCACCTCCGTGTTCGTTGAAGCGCTCCACGTCTATCAAAGCAATGTTTTGATGTGTTAAAAAACGCACCAAGAATACACAGGGATCAATGAGTCATTCTTACACCATTTATAATAGTTATTGATTTATTCTTAACTTATTCAAACACAACTATCAGGTTTTATTCTCTTAAAATAAATAGTTTATTATCTTTTATTCTCCTTTATACTCTGTTTATATATTTTTTAAGTGGCTGCTAGTAAAGGTATTTATGATATTTGATTAATATTTAAAACAGATCGAATTTTGATTAAGTCTGACAAACACTTCTTACTTCTGTGAATGAGATCATAGATCAAATACTGGAGCACTATTTAAAAAAAAATCAGTTGGTTAATTCAGGCCCATGCAAACTACCATATGAGCAAAACATTCAAAAGAAATAAATATTTCTACTAAAGATTCCTAATAAAATAAAATTTGATTAAAAAAAATCCATATGAGCCTAGATTTACAAACTGATTTAAAACGCAAATTGTTACGGGTGCCAATGACATTAACCAAACGGAGCTGATATTTATTTACGAGAGAGATTCCTATTTGAACCCAATAGATGTTCTTCATCCCAAATAATATATAGATCAAGGTTTTTCAACGCTGTGTAAATCAAAAGTGAAATTAGCTAAAAAAGAAATTTTGATATGTTGGTACCAAAAGATTTGGACATGATGAATGTAACTATGCTTATGGAGCTTTGGAATATAAAATTTTGATTTAAATGTTTCATAACAACACCAAAATGAAGAAAAAGCAATACATTGTCTTCAATCTCCATTTTATAAATGTTTGGAAAGATATCCAGATCAAGTTCAAAATAGTCCTCAAAATCACCCAATCAACACAAGTTTCCCAGCCTCTCATTGGGGAGGTTTGAAATTCGGCAGCGGAGGTAGCCTCAGCACGGCCTCTTCTGTCTTGATCGGATCCGATCTCAGTATCTGCCCCCATCACAGCTTCAAAAATTTCAATCTTTGTAGTTCACCCAATAAAGAGAGAGAAAACACAAACAGACCTTACCGGGTCACGCAACACCGGCTTCGTGTCGTCCTTCGCAGGCCTGAACGGGGGCTTCGTGTTCCTCCTATTCTCACCCCCACCTCCTCCCGCTTCCTCCATCTCTCTCTCCCCCTCTCGTTTTCTCCAAACCCTAACAAAACCCTTTTAAAATCCAAGTCTTAGCCTTCAAAATTACCATTTTGTCCAGACTCTGCACCCCTTTGAAAGGGCAAAACCCGTCATTTTTCATGAACTCCCCTTCCCGCCGCATTCCCTCGCTCATCCGCCGCTCGAGAACCGGCTGCGACCTCCTCGGCCTCCAGTCCCTCATCACCAAGACCCCAAGCGAGGATCTCGACTGCCGATCCCTGGCGGAGTTCGTCTCCCTCTCCGCCCGGCTCGTCTCGGTCGACCACGCCCGTTCGTTCTTCGACCGGCTCCCCTCCCCGGTCCCGACCCGCGTGTGGAATTCGATGATCAGGGTCTACGCGGACCCCGGCCGGGATGCCTCGGAGTCCGTGCGGGTCTTTGCCGAACTGGTCAGGACGGGCGCGGGACCTGATAAGTTCACGTACCCTTTAGTGCTCAAGGCGTGCGCGCGGTCCGCGATGGTTGGGGAGGGGGAGACGGCGTTTGGGTCGGCGGTGAAGCTGGGGTTCGGATCGGATTCGTATGTGGTGAACACGCTTGTCAGCATGTACGCCGCGGGTGGAGAGACTGGTTGCGCGCGGCGGGCGTTCGATGAAATGGGTGTGAGGAATGTGGTTTCGTGGACCGCCATGATCGCCGGCTACGTTTCTGGGTAAGCATGAATGCATGATGAGAACTTGTTTGATATAATGGTCATATCAGTTTTTAATCATTATGTTTGGGTACTTGACGAAGTGGTTCTCTGCAGAATAGAAAATTTTGAAAGATGGATTTTTTAAGGTAGGAAATGTTTGTGATTGCTGACCATGAAAAGTTTCTCTTAGTCACCCATATGCAGAATGAATAAAGGATGATATTACGTACAAGCTTGCATGCAGTCCCCCGTGCGGTCCCTTTGAAAGTGTGAAGTATTTATACCCAATTATGCAAAAAAAAAAAAAAGTACATGCTTTTATGTATTGAATTGTATACCTGGTTAGTGAAATGGGGCTGGGTGCAGTGCTGGAAGTAAGGACTGTGTGTGATAGTGCCCATTTATTGATGATGATTTTTCTGTGGAATCGGTCAGATAAAGTTCGCAGTGGAGATAATAACAGCAAAGCATTTCATTTCACTTATTTTAGAACACAAAGATCGAGTTGATGGTGGTTCTTAAATTAATGCCTGCTGATGCTGCTGCTCATTGAGTAGAATTTTGCATAATACGATTGAATCCTTTGGCTTTTTCTGCACATAATTTTGCCTTTTTGGTTTACATTGTTTAGTTTTGTTTTTTTTTTCTTCTGCTTTGCATAGAGATGCACATATTTTTAAATTTGCCCGACTTGAAGAGACATTTATACCAAATTTGATCTGACATATGTGACTTGAATCATTCAATATATAAAGTAGCTTCCCCCACCCCTGATTGTGTTCCTCATCTCCTCTGGTTTATAATCTGGATGCCATCTAAATTTGTATTCAGTAACAACCTTGGTTTGATATAGGTTGCATGAATCCTTCTAGTTTATGAAAGTGTATGCACCCCCATCTCATTGTTTTCATGTGGTCTTTGTCTCTTCTGTTTTTCATAGCTGCATATGATGTTAATATAGCCTTTGGAATTTGTTGTTCTTTGTGGTAAGACCCATTAAGAGAGTCATTCTTGGTTTGATGGATGTTAATGTTTGCGTCCTTCAAAGTTAAGAAGTATTCTCCCCACCCTAACCTTGCCTCTTTTTTTTGTGACGTGGAACACCAACAGCAGTTTGGAAATTCCTGGATGCACAGAGTCGCCCACAAACCTTGTACATCAAATAAACTGGGGAGAATCAAACTCGAGAGTTAGAGGAAGATACCCATAGCTCTAGCTATATAGTCAACCCTGTCTGGGCTAAACCTTGCAAATTTAGATAACTTGCAAGCTTGTTATGGGTATATTCTGAATTTAATTTCTATTCCCCTTGTTTCTCCCAAAACCATGGATCTTCACCTCTTGAACATCCAGATATATGAACTTCTCATTAATAATTTTAACTGCGCTTTTCTGTTTTACAAAAACATTCTGAGATCTCTAATAAGAAAATTGATTTCAGGAGTTAAAGAATTGGATGGTACCACAAATACATGTCTCTATAATGTCAAAACAAATGAATCTTCATACTTTTAAATATATGTAAATGTGAGGACTGATTTCGAACTCACAATATAAAGCCCTCTGGTGTTGTTTGTTTTGATTTGCTTTGTTTTGTTTTGGACAACTTGTACGTCAGTTTCTTAATATGTTGTGGTAGTTTGTCTACTTTTCTTCAAGTAAAGAAGTAAATAAATATTCGGCCTTCTAGCAGAGATGTCTAAACATTTTTGTTACTTTT
Source organism: Acorus calamus (assembly GCA_030737845.1). Lineage (NCBI taxonomy): Eukaryota > Viridiplantae > Streptophyta > Magnoliopsida > Acorales > Acoraceae > Acorus > Acorus calamus. The sequence goes on along the minus strand of CM060863.1, from coordinate 38,369,972 downwards.
AGTGTCATCACACATTATTTTGCTTATTGTTTCTTCTTCCTTTTAGAGTTACTAGAATGTTGAAACATTTTGTCTTCAACCATTACATGCTAAGCTTGATGCCTTGGCCTTTCAAAAATTACCTCCACTCTTACCATTGCTGCTAAGCTTTTAGACATTTTTTCCCTCTTGGTTTAGTCATTCATTATGCCCCACTTTGCATAGTGAAATCAAATAGGAAAGAAATTGTAACAACACTCAATGTGGTAGATGATATAAATGCATCTACAGAAAGCCATCTGAAAAATATCTTCTCTTTAATTAAGATTTAGTCGTATTTGGATTGCATTCCATTTGACTAGTTTCTCAAAATTAGATCCATTTCTGCAGTGAACAATCCCCTGAAGCTTTAACATTGTTCCGACAGATGATTCATGAGAAGGTGAAACCCAACTCAGTCACTCTGGTGAGCCTGCTCTCTGCCTGTGCACATCTGGGTATTCCCCAAACAGGGAAATCAATCCACTCATATGCGATAAAGAACCCTATCAATCTTGACGTTGCTCTATGTACTGCCCTCGTCACAATGTATGCAAAGTGCAGTCACATCGACAAAGCCTTCCATGTCTTCACTTCGATGGAGTCAAAGAACTTGCAGGCATGGACGATCATGATCACAGCTTTCGCCGATCATGGCCGAGGGATGGACGCAATCGACCTCTTCACCAAGATGGAGGCAAGCAGTTTAAGGCCCGACAGCCAAGCCTTTTCAAGTATCCTAAGCGCGTGTAGCCGCTTAGGATTGGTGGAGCAAGGTCAAAGGTATTTCGATCGAATGGTCGGCATTTACGGTATCCATCCAACTGTGGAGCATTATGGGTGCATTGTGGATCTGTTTGGACGAGCCGGGATGGTTGAAGTGGCTTACAGGGTAATAAAAAACATGCCTTTTGAGCCGAATCCAGTCATATTGAGGAGTTTCTTGGGCGCCTGTCGGAAGAGCCATGGCAAGCAGTTCATGATTGATGAGGATCTAAGGAGGCTACTGCTTGAGCTAGAGCCAGAACTTGGAGCGAATTATGTTGCGGTGGCCAATGCATCAGCAATTTCTGACTGTTGGGACGACGTTGTCCGGATAAGAAGATTTATGCTACAGAAGGGTCTGAAGAAGGTCCCTGGATGTAGTTGGGTTGAAGGAAACGATGGGAGGGAAAATGTGGGTTGCTTACATTAACATCGTATTATAAAAAATGTGAGGAGGACTTCCTAGTTCATACACATTTTTCCTTCTTAAAAAGTAGTAGTATTGCCAAAAAATATACATGCAATGCACATGCTATTTTCCCAACTGTTCGTGTTGATCAATCCTGATGATGCAATTCCAGAAATTTTATGACCCAAGTTTGGTTTGGGAATGCATATAAGATTGAATAGGGATATTCATCCTGTGTTGAATATGTGTTTTGTATAAAATGGATATAAGTTATGATAAATTGGGTGATTACATGGATAAGAAGCCAAGCCATAAAGTTATCGGAGCTAAATTTTAACTGGAATAGATTTTAAAATCATCTGGGACTGATCAGTGACGTCGTCACTACATTCAAAATGTTCATAAAAACTCGGTCTCTCATTCCTGTGTGTGTAATGCTTCAGGAACTGGGTACCCGCATTGTAGCCTTCACATCTAATACAAAAGTTTTTTAGCATATTTATCACAATAATAATAAGAATACATCTAGAAATGTATTAGTTATCTTTATGCTTACATCCTTATCTTATGTATTCAGCCATCTTGTGAGTTTCAAATTTTCAATATTCTAAATCTATGTTGACTCACGTCTGTCTAATACTAGTATTATGTTACCACTGTATTTAGATATGTGTCGTTCTGTCCATACTCCATGCCTTGTCACCAAATAAAAGAAAAGAAGAACAGGGAGATAATCAATGCAAGACTCATCCCAATTCTTGTTTTCCCAACCATATTGAAGTCCAATGCAATGCAACACGAGGCCTATGATATACAATAACAAAATTTACTGCATTGAACCCATTACAAAGAAGAACCACCACCATCTCAAATCGCTGTCCCGCAAAACACGACTCATTTGACAGACCCAAACCCCCACCTCACCGACCCGAGTCGCACTTGGCAAGACTCCTCAACCTCACCAAAAACTTAACCCGCCTCTCCCAACTCCTCCGCTTCTCCCTCCCCTTCCCCTCCCCCTCCCTCTCCCTCGGCAACCCATCCCAGCTTCCGTCGGATGACGACGACAACGACCCACCCTCCCCGCCGAGTATGCTCGCCTGCAACGCCTTGATCAGCGCCTTCATCGCCTCCCCCGCGTCCCCTCCATTCCTCATCAGCACCTCCCCGACCTCGGCTGGCGTCAGCGCCCCTCCCGCGCTCACACACCCCTCCGCCACCTCCAGCGCGCGCCGCACGTGCTCCGCCTCGATCGCCTCCTCCCCTAGGTAGTTCCTCGCCATGACCCGCAGCGCGTGCGTCCCGCACGTCCCCAGCCGCACGTGCACGTCCATCCTTCCCGGCCGCAGCAGCGCCGGGTCAATCCCATCTTTGTAGTTGGTGGTGAAGACGACGATCCTCTCCTCCCCACAGCACGACCACAGCCCGTCCGTGAAGTTTAGTAGCCCCGATAATGTCACCCTCCCTTCCGTTAGAAATAATTTTAGAAATTATGAAAAGTGTTGTATCTTGATAAATAATAATCATGAAGAATTTAATTAAAATTCAATGATACACATAAGATATGTTACATAGACCAACAAGACCAAATTATTATTCTTCTTATCTCTCATTTTTAAAAACTCCTTTAGAAGATTTTTATATAGACCAAATAAAAAACTCATGCAATGCCTAATAAGAAATGTTAAATAAATTAATTACCATATTTAGAGTTAAATCATGACTATCAATGTGTAAATGTAAAAAATGATAAACAATAAAATATTTTAAAATTCGGATCATAATTAAAATATGTACAACACCTTCTTCTTCATCATCCTCGGGAGCTATGTTATTTTTTTTCTTATTGTTTCTCTTCGAACGATCGAAGGCCGTCAGATCGACAGAACAATCAATGTCCTCAATGACAATTACGGACCGGTTGGTGGTCTGGAGTAAGAGCGACCGGAGCTCGGAATTGTCCAAGACCTTGGTGAGCTCCAAATCATAGACGTCATACTTCAAGTGGTTCGCGATGGCCGCGATGAGACTCGACTTCCCCGACCCGGGCGGGCCGTAGAGGAGGTACCCCCGCTTCCACGGCCGTCCGATGCGGCGGTACATCTCGCTCCCTTCGACGAACCTCGCGAGGTCGGACAGTATCTCCCCCTTGAGCGAGGGCTCGAGCGCGAGCGTGTCGAACGTGGAGGGGTGGCGGAAGGGGACGGAGGCCCAGGCGGATGCGGTGTTGTTGGTGAAGAGGAGGCGGTCACGGGAGTTGCGTTCGAAGTGGGCGGCGGAGGCGGAGACGTGGGAGAGGTAGGCGGGGAGGAGGGGGAGGGGGAGGCGTTTGGGGAGGCGGAGGGAGAATGAGCGGCGCTCTTCGAGGGAGTCGGGGAGGGTGTCGACGTGGTGGGTCCAGAGGAGGGAGTGGCCGAGGAAGAGGTCGGGGAAGGAGTGGTTGGGGGAGAGGGAGAGGGAGAGGGAGGAGGAGTTGGGGGGGAGGGAGAGGGAGAGGTGGGGATGGAGGTGGTGGGGGTGGTGGTGGAGGAGGGAGGTGAGGTGGATGGAGACGTGGCGGTAGAGGGGGTTGGAGAGGAGGGAGGAGGTGAATTCGGGGACGTCGAAGTGGGAGTAGGGGGTGAGGGAGTCGTGGAGGGATTGCCAGAGGGAGTGGAGGAGGGAGAGGAGTTGGGTGGGGAGGATGTTTTGGAGGACCGTGAGGAGACCCAGGAACGACCACACCTGGCTCAGTATCTCCATTTTTTACTTGTTTTCGATGTGTTTGTGTGTGTGTTTTGGTTTTTCGTTTTTGCATGGTATGGTTTTGTGTGCGAGCTTTTTATAGGGAAAGATGGGGGTGAGGCCCGCGTTAATTGTTGTTTGAGCTGGGGGTGCAATTTTAGTCCATTAAATTAAATTGAGAATATGAATGGGTCTAAACTGATTTTTTTTCTTTTTAAGGTTTGGGTCAATTAATTATTTTATTGAAAAATGATACACTCAGTCACACTTATTAACCAAAACTTAGACTTCATATGTTTTTATATTTTAAAATTGTAAACGTTATCTAATAAGGCATATGTTTTTATAAAAAAATGTATATCGCTCCATTTTGAGTTGAATGAACTCATTTCTAATAAGTGCAATAAAAAATTTAATGAGGTAAATACATCATCTAACGGAGTATATGCTTCACTGAATTTGTAATAGGGTATATAAGACTGTGTTTTGGACTAAAACAAAACTGAGTGTAGCAACACTCTTTTTTATTTGGTTTACGTATGAATTGAAAAATTAATAAATCAAGCTATTTTGGTTTGAATTTGGATTTGGATTTGATTTCACTTGAAAAGAATCGAACTAACCAAACTGAATCAAATTAAATTTAAAACTCATGATTATTCATTATCAATATTCATTTAGATCATTTTTTATATTAGAAATTATGATGTTGTTATACTATTAATATTCATAAAAAATGACATTAATTTATACAATCAATCATAGCTTATTTTTCTCATGTTTATGTAAAGATATAAACCAACCCTCAAAAAACTCTAATCAACACAAATTGGTAAGAAATGAATAAAAAAATTATTTATCTTTTAACAATTCGGTTCAATTCAATTTAATTCGGTTCAATTCAGTTTAATTTGGGTTAATCAAAATGTTTTGATCAATCCGATTTTCTAATTTGATGTGATTATAATTTGGGTCAATCTGGATTTGCAATAAACCAAACTAAATCGAACGAATTACCTCTAGCATGAAGTCCGCACACAATGTCATAAGAGAAGTTGAAACAATCCAACAAATAAATCCTCACGCTCATCTGCTCATGTTGTGTTTGTGCACCATATCGAGAGAATTTGTCAAAGAAAAAATTGATGGGGAGTGAAATATTTTTTAAATCAATTTTTATGATGTCTGGGCATGTGCACAATCTCAATTTTCATCACTTTCTTTTTAAATTTTTTATAAGAAAAATAAAACATTTACACATCTACTTTAATTAGCCAAAGTGAAAGGAAATTTATTTATTTATTGTTTGACGCAAACAATAGTTAAAGGGAAATTTTTAGTTTTTTCTCTTTTCTATTTACTTTCTATTATGCACAAAGAACCCTAAGGCATATTCTTACATTCACTTTCAGTTCAAACATGTTTTAATTTTTTTAAATATATATACATTTTAGCGAAACACATTTTTTATAAAAAAATAAATAAAGTATATATTTGAACAAATTAAATTGAATGTTTAATTTTTTTAAAATTTTTTAATATAGCATGTACTCATATACATACGGTTTAATATTTCATATATTGAATTATGATTGTAGAAATAATTGAGTGTATCAACATATATCCAAATTAAACGAAGTTGTGTTAGATTGGTCATGTTGGATTCAACCAGCCATAAGATCTCCACTCCCTTGGGAGACTCGATAAAACCTCATGATCAACATGTGAGGTGTCCCAGATATATTGTCGATTACACCTGATCTGATATTGTCTTGGATGGTGTCTGAGTTCTTTAATTAAACATTTAAATAGTAACTTTTACACATTTGACAAAATACTCACTCCTAAAATTAAAGTTTGCATTTTCAAACAAAAATCAATTAACCAACATAACAATTCCTAACACCTATGAAAAAGCTTGCAATATCTACTACTTAAGCACACAAAGAATAATGTTATGTACATATCTAGTTGTTAGTCTCCCGTGTAGTTCACACACTTTTTAATTTATTTTAAAAGGTATGATTTATGTAACAAAACATGTATGTTTGTAAAGCATATAGACCCCATAATTGATGAAAACTCCCACATTAAAACACATTCTTGTTGGATTATTGTTGAGATTGGAATCTGAGTTCAACCCAGGCTCAACCCAACCAAAAAAGTCACACCACCTACAAATTACATGCCCTCATCAGTGGGTGATGATAAGAGTACCAAAGGTTGGATAAAGTGAAAATAAAGCATGTCGCCTCTCCTTTCCTTTTGCAGATGCTTTTGTTTTTTCTTGAGCAACTCAACAGTCTTCTTTGTTTGCATGGATAGTGTCTTTTGTTTTTTTTGTTTTTTGTTTTTAATTTTTTTTACTGCTTTTGCTTTCTCAGTATTCTCAAAATGCCCCTGAATTGTGGTATTCTCATTCCACGTGAGGAAGTCAGATTTTTTTCCCCTGTTAAAGAGAATGGACGAATAAAGCTTGCTAATGAAAGGGTGGCTTTGTGAAAGAGGAATTTAGATAAGCAGAGCGAGCGTCCTGTGTAGGGTCTGTGAAGGACTTTGGGAGGGAATCGATGCCATAGTATTAAAGCTTTTTATGTCAACCACTGTCAAAAGAGTTAGAGCTGGGGAGTACACCAGCACTGGTGGTGGTATGGCACTGAATTACATGGATGGCTTGTTAGTGAAGATGGAAGGGGGTAGAGAGAGAGAGAGAGAGTGTGTGTGTGTGTGTTTTTTTCTCTCTTTTTAGTTTTTTTTCTTAGTTTTTTGAAAAATTGTGTTTATAAAAGGTGGAGTGGATTAGTATTTTTCATCATTTGCATTATGTGACTTAAATTTTGATTCATTGATTTTACTCCATATTGTTATTGTAACATTATATATTTTCTTTAATCAAATTAAATATTCAATTTCAATAATTTTTTTTTTAATAAGAGTAAATAATAGTTACAGGTTTGAATGGGGGATAAGAGGAGAAGAGAATGAAAAAAGTATAGAAAAATAACCTAAAATAAGACGTAAGAAAAGAAAACCAGAGGGAGGTGTCATAGATGGAATATCTACAGATCTCCACATCCACTATGTCTGGGGTGTGCCTCATTTAGTTATTCCAAACCGATCGTGAAACAATGCAGCTCTCCTAGAACCCGCTATGCCGCAACCCTATTTCATAATCAATAGATTCAATACCACTGTGGACTCAAATGTTCTCCACGTACACACTAGAATTTTTGAAAATCACATCGTTTTGAATCCGCTATCTCGACCATGTCTCCGATGGTTCACTAACTGGAGAATAAGATTGGTGAGCTTGTGATTCCTCATGTAATTCATGAAAAATGGTAAGAGATATGCAATTAAGAGATATGCAATTATTATATACAGTTGCGCTTGTAATCTCATTTTGATAAAGATATATATGTTTATTTTTGATAAAGCATACGGTTTGAGTTTTTTTTAAATATATTTATAGGATTATTATAAATATTGGAGTATATATTTTATATCAATGATTTACATTTTTCGCACATAAAGCATACATTAAAAGTAAAATGTGCAAACTTTGTGTAGACTTGCACGTGAGCTATCCTTTATATCATCCTTTCATTAAACACAAAAAAAAGAGTTAATTTACAAAAGAAAAAAAAGGAGGCCAATTACATATTTTATGAATAGTTAAGAGCCAAGGGATAATCTTTCATATATTCTAAAGAAAATCATTATATATATTCATTTTATATGTTAGCTTGTCAGTACAAAGAGAGAAGATGAGGAAGAGAGGGTAGAAGAGATACATCACAAAGATTTACTTCCGAGTTTGCTTTCTTTAGAATGAAATTCACAATAATTTGTTTTATGTCATCTCGACCAACGAAGTTGCTGCTGAAAGCTGATTCTTTAATCTTTCATATGTTCCACTGGGAAGCAAAAAAGGTATAACATGTTCATTGAATAAGGGAAATGCTATCTTCTTTGCCCCTTGGTTGACACCGCAATCATATGAACCTCCTATTTTGAAATCCAAATTAATATTTTGGTCATTTTTTATGATTATTGTTGTGTATTTATTTATTTATCTGGTAACTTCTTCTTATTGTTTTATATGTTTTGTCAATTCTTCTATTATCAATGGAGTCGTGACCGAAATCCAATGTATTAAACTAAATTTGGAGAAATTAGCCAATGTCTTGGAAGATGAGCACTTGGAACCTAAAACATTATCTTGAAAAAATGAAGTCATTATATTAATATTTAATGTATTGAAAATGTAAAATCTTGTCCAGTTAAAGTATCGTAAAGCATTGATGATTGAAGGAATGGAGCAGCCACCAAAAAAACCGAGTAAAATATTTATATTTAAAATATACTCTAGCTCTCTTGCTTGCTCTCCGTGTATACTTCTTTTATTCTCTTTTGTTGCTCCTACATCATAAATCTCTCGGCTAAAAAGGTAACTCTACGGCTCTACCAAATTAATAATAATAATATACTTGTTTGCTAATTGATGAATATAAAAAAATGTATTTATTAATTTTAAAATCATTATCCAGTGCTTCAATAGGATGAATCCGTAGACCTCTCACCTCACAACCGACTAGAAAGATTATCTACATATCATCTGGCCAAGTCATTCGGGCTACCAAAAGTCTGTGATTATCTGATGTGATTGTGTATTTGTTTAAATAACTTCACTATCATTGGAACCGTATCATTTTGGGTTTTGCATTATTTATCACCATGAAAAATGTTACACTCAGACATATATATATATATATATATATATATATATATATATTAAAATACATATTTTTTACAAAAAGATAAATGTTACAGTTAAATTATTTGAATGGATATACATTTTTTTAAATAAAATATATGTATGAACAACGTAAAGTACATTCATTAAATATTTCAAATATTGAATTAGACGAGATGGTGTATACTCAAGTGTCTCACTATATTAACACTTTTGTCACCATGTCTTGACAGGGGCGGAGCCAGGGGGGAGGGCTGGGGCCCGGGCCCGGGCCCCCCAAGGCCCATGCAACGCGTCAATGTATAAGTGACGGAGAGTTGATGGTATAAAGGGATTTTGCATATAAACCCCTCACAAAACATTATATAATCACATACCCTTATTTAAATTCTATTCCCAACAGTACCCTCAAAAGGTTTTAATTTTGCATCAAGGCCCTTTTGAGGGTATTTTTACATAACCTAATTTTTTTTTTAAATTCTCGAGAATACCATCTAGAAAAGGGATATTGCTGAAAATAGTAATTCACTAAGGTTATTTTGATAAAATGATATCTTTTCAGGGTATATGCAAAAAAAAAACTTATTGAAATGAGTGAGTTTGAAATTGAAAAATAATACATGCAGTCTCATTTGCATCCTCATTACCATGCATATTTTTGAAGTGTATACTCGTATAATAAAGTACATTAATCTTTGATAAACATGAAGTATACGTGCTCATATGAAATAAATATATATATTTCATTCAAGTTTTATATAATAGTGTATAGGGAGATAATGGATTATATACTGCATTAATCAATTTCATATACTGCATTAGACATCACAAATGATAATATGGCTAGAAAATGACTCAATGTATTAGTGCTCATTTAGACTTTGATTCGTGTGTCCTTTTTTTTTAAAGAAAATTGTGATAAGCTTTATTTTCACAGGAATATTGATATCTGATTTTGAGGTGTAGAAAACTCACATATTTGAATGGTTTAATGATTTTTTTTTTGTTTATTTTGATTTTTCATCATTAGTATATTGAGTCTCATAGTTTTTTGGAAGTTAGGTGTGAAAATATCTTTCTAAAATATAAACCTAAAAAATATCTTATATGTTTTTGTGATCAATTATTTTCTTCATATTCACTTTTTAATTTTTGAAACTTCATTTTTTATATATTTCATTATGAGATTTAATGAGATTTTCTAGATCATTCTAGATAACTAAATTTCAAACTCTATTTTCTTTATTTTCATAAATTTTTCTAGATAATTAAATATAAAAAATAAGTAAAAAAATAACTTTCGATATGAATTGATTGTCATTGTCTCAAGAAATCGATCATTAACCAATTATTTTAATTTTGTCTTAACTTATTATATATTTATAATGTTTTTTTTTATCTTACTCATTCTCTCAACCATGTGCCCCCCTCATACTCTAATTCCTAGCTCCGCCCCTGTGTCTTGAATCAGCCCGATCATTATAGAGAAAAGGGAGATGTTATACTCAGTCCTTTTGTTCAAATTAACTATGGTCTTATATTCCTTTAAAAATCTGGTGAAGTATGCATCGTGAGGAAGTATGCACTAGAAAGAGGGGAAAATCCAAACAACCCCCTTATTTTTTCTAAAATCTATCTAACCCCCTGAAAACACTTATGCAAATTTAAATACCCCCTATGTTAAGTTTTCGTTGATAGATTATGATTATTATGCGAATATTCTACCTGGTTAACCCTAGTTGAAAATATGGTATACAAAAAACCACCTGTAATGTGTTAAAAATATAAAAAATCATCTGTAAATGATGATTTTACCCATTTGGATAGAGTTTTATAATCTAACCAGAGGGGTAAAGTTGTCATGTATAGAAGGTTTTTCGCATTTTAAATTATAGTGATTTTTAGGTATATTGTGTTTTCAATCAAGGTCAACAAAATGAATTATTAACAGAATATTCTTAATCTACCAACAGAAATTTAATTCAGGGGGTTTTTTGAATTTACATAGGTGTTTTAGGGGATTCATGGACTTTAGGAAAAACCAGATGATTTCAGACAATTTACTATTTGAAATTTTTCCTTAAAAAAAGTTTACATTTACTAAAAATAAAAAATTTTAGTTCAAAATAAAATGATATGTAATTTTTATCAAAACATATTCATTATATGATTTTATTTAAAAAAATAATAATAATATATAATCTGCACAGTAAAAACAAGGGCCGAATCTAACATTTTCCCACAGAAAGCCCATTTAGCTCTTCCCCTCCCGGCTCCCCCATCTCACCCAAAAAAATAAAAATTCAAAAATGTCTGGTCCATCCATCTCCAGTAATTCCACGTGGCATAACGTCATGCCGCCAATCCCTCTGACCCAACCGTCCAAAAACAGTTAAATAAATCATTTATAAACGACCGAAACAAATCCATCACAAACGACAAAACAAATAGCCGTTTAAACAGTTAAGAATGAGCGTTTCAATGGTGAACGGACTGACGGTGACGGACTTCGTGAGGGACCGAGTCGCCTTCAACCGGTGCGTGGACGAGATGTTCAAGCGCCTCGACGTGAACGGCGACGGCGTCCTGTCCCGTGGCGAGATGAGGAAGGGCCTGCAGTCCTTCCTCGAGTCCTCCCCCTCGTCCCCCTGCACCCGGGAGAAGGAGATCGTCGCCATCTTTGAAAAGTTCGACGGGGACCGGAACGGGACGGTGGACCGCGACGAGTTCCGCAAGGAGATGAGGGAGATCATGCTCGCCGTCGCCAACGGGATCGGGGATTCCCCCGTCCAGATCGCCATCGAGAACGGGAGCGTCCTCATGAGGGCGGTAGAGCATGAGTTCAAGAAATCGCAGAATAACTGATTGTGGTCGGCTTTCTTTTTGCAGCCTTGTTTTTTAATGGTTAAATCTTATCTTATTATGAAGAGTAATCATCACCCGTCATGGATAACATGTCAAGAGGTGGTTTGTATAATTATTTATTTATTTAGGTTTGTAACCTTATTGATTCACTCAATGGCTATATGTATTATGTTTTTTTTATTCATTTTATTGTCATTCATAAGATTGGATACCTTAATAAAATTATTTTTGATTATTTGTGATGCAACCCAAACTAGCCAAAGTGCTAAATCATGTGGGTTTGATTGAATCATAAGTAACAATCATAAAATTATTTTTGAAAAGTATTAGTTAAGACAACGGGAAAAATCCAAAAAATATCTCATGTGTAGGCTTTCACAAAATGTAGACAGAAAAAAAATGATAATAGTTTTCATGCCATTGTGAGGGTGGAGGACAAGTGAAACCCGAGGTCAAAGGGTGGATTTTGGAGCCAGAAAATGATATGTCCGGTCCTAATTGTGGTCCACACCGATTTTTTTAAAAATCATACATACTTTCATTGGATTACATGTTATTATAAAAAAATGAAGTATGTATGGAGATACAATAATATATATTTTTTATTTTAAAAAAATAAAAATAAAAATTTGTGTCATACATTATTGTGGAGGTAAAAATCTGCACCAGGACACGTGTCATGATAAGGCAGAACAATGAAACATGGGTCGCCCGGAAGAAAGCTCATCATGCCCAGTCCACGAAAGATGACATTACGGTGATGTCACCCGGCGAGTCGACACGACTAGACTAGAGGATCTAGTCGTATGGTCGATCAGCCCATAAAGCAGAAGGGATCATCAAGGCGCGACCAGACGACAGGTTCGATCGTTCGACCTTGCTCCTCGGGTACGAGTGATCTAAGGCACGACTAGACGACAGGTTAGTCGGGCGACCTTATCACTCATGTGCGAGGTAAGGCACGACTAGACGACAAATCTAGTCGGGCGACCTTATCGCTTTTGTGCGAATAATCTAAGCACGACTAGACGATAGGTTGATCGGGCGACCTTGTTATCTATCGACGTTACACATGTCAAGAGACCCAGAACAGGTCCAGAAACGGTCAAAGGACCATGAACGTACGTAACTGGCACGACAGCATTTAAAGCCCATTACTCACAGAACATAGAAATAAGGGCGACGAAGTGAGTAAATGCAGGGAATATTTCCCTAAGAAATAGCCCACTACCAGCTAGTGGAAAAACGGTTACAGAGTAATCAACTGAACTACGTGATATTTGATCCCCTAGTAGGTACGTAGGCAGCCTATAAAAGAGGTCGCGCGACAGCACTCTTGGTATGAGATCAATTTCGAGATTCCTCACTGAAGACAATCAAGAAGTTGAAAGTTGAAAGTAATAACACAATTATTTTCAACAGCCAGGCACAATCTCTCCCCCTCCACCACAAAATCCTATTTCCATATAATTTACCACTAAAAATCCATTAACCAAATCCTCTTTGAAGTTCCTGATCCCGCAAAATACAAATTTAACTGTGAGGGAAAATATCATCCTCAATTATAATAGAACTTAATACGCTATCATACACTGCTCTATCATAATGTATATACTGAAATACATATACTATGCTATCATAGTAGTGTATCGGGCTACAAACTAGGCTGTAAAACAAATTGAATGTATGAACACTCTTTTGGAGCAACACCAATACAATCCAGATGATCGTCTCCTACTAAAGCCTAGTCGGGAGGCCTTAAAAGTCAACCCAATCTTCTTCACGGGGACACACGTCCCATATGAGGTCTAGAGTCCGACCCACTGTGTAACACAAATTCTGATACCAATTGTAATGTCTTATGTTTATATATGTAATATTGTCTATTTTATTTGTAGACACACGGCTTTAAAATGTATCATAACATATGATTTATACTTATATATAAGCACTAAAAGTTTCTTAGTTAGATTCATGTTGGACAAAATGATGGATCAATTCTCAGCTCACCCCTACCCCTTAACTGGCTCTTTACTAATTCAAATAGAGAGAATAAAAAAAATTATTACATGATTCCTATCTGAACAAATTCCATCAACATATGATTTTATCAACCCAGAAAACAAACAATTAAATCAATATTCAAGAGTTTATTCATATTAGTCACCTATCAAGATGTGAAGTAAACCTTAATTTGAATTTTTTTAACTTAATATAATTATGTCACCCAAGAGATAATATATCTCATCTAACAAATATATATACTTCAATAGTTCAATGAATTGCATGTTGTAGAAGAAGTAAAAAATTATATATACCTCATTAAAAAGTAATCAAGATATACGAGATTACATGTGAAGTTATAAACGAGGCTTTGTATAATAGCGCCTAAAGGCAAAAGATACTGAGCAATATGGAAAAAAAATCTCTCAATTTATTTGACCAGAAACATTAGTTTTTGCAAGCACAAATACAATTTAATATATAAAAAAAGTACAATTGAAATTGAGTTTGATTTGATATCAAATCTTCTCTTGACATGGTGATAACGATACCCCTCTTCATCGATGGTCCAGGGTTCAAGTCTTGTCCCTACTGAAAGGAGAAGTCTTATCCATGTTGACATTTCTTTGGAATCCAAACTCATACCATTCAATGAACATATTAATAGTATCTCTGGTCTGGTCCAACTCCAGCTGAGTTTCAGCACTATATACGAAGCACACAGACTCAAATGAAAAACTTTCGGTTGAAGACTTGAAGTATGAACAGAATATTCAACCGAATATCCACAAGTATATGCTTTAGGCATCATCTGCCCCTATTGAAACCGCATTTGATATATGGACCCTTCTTTATGTCCCTTTCCACACTATTGAATGAATATATTCCAACCTAGGATTTCATAGGATTGTTCAATTCAATTCTATGGGTGTTATTACTCACACTTCACTCTACAACAACATGCGACTGCTTTGAATGTTTAGATACTTCTCTGCCACTGATATTCCCCATAATGTTTATTCAGTCAATGGGCACACATGGGTTGGTAATCTTTCTAGTGTATCAACAAAAAAAAAAAGACAGAAAGCCATTGCAGTATTGGTACGTGTGATGTTTTTTTTTTATACACTGTAATCAATTTCTATTTTCTATTTCATAATGTCACAGTTGATGATACATCCGGTCTCATTTGCCATTCCCAATCATTTTAAGTTGTTATCAAAATATCTACTCGTTGATGTAGTTAATACATTATAAAAACAATCGGACCACCCAAACAGTCCAACAATTTTTTTTATGAGAATAGCCGTTAACAGAAATAATTAATATCATTTCAAATTCTATGAAATTCAACATGCTAAATTATTTCGTGGTGATATTTAACAAGTGACCGTGTTTATTTTTTTGTTAGATTTTCATCATTAAAGTTATTAAAGAAGCAAATTTATCATTTATGATAATAATTTATAGGATTGTTTTTTTCATAAATATTAGAATTAATTGTCATTAATTTTAAATTATTCATGCTATCTCATAATAAGTTGTTATTATATTTATTTAATATTTTTTATTTTTTAACAAATTATACAAGCAAACTTAATAAGGTTCCTAATTAACCTATATTAAAACTAACCTTGTATTCCCCCCCCCCCCCCCCCCCATTGGATGGAGTAATAGGGGTATAGAATAAGCTAGAATGGGTATGGATAGTGAAAAAAATGTGTTTGTTTAGAGGAAATAAACAGGTATAGTAATATCAGATTAATGTTTAAACAAACATAACAATTCCAGTGACCCCTTGAAATAGACTTGTACCATGGGATCCATGCCAATTGAATAGGTGGTCCATGATCACATCACACATTTTCCATGCCCCTGCCATCACTTCCAATGAGCTGACCTTTTCTTCCTTGCAAAGGAATGCAGGCATTCGAACCAATTCAAACCTAGCCATTTGAATACCACCATTAAATATAAATATATATATCTGCCTCCCAACTGATCTGATGCACAACCCATTAAAACAAAAACCAAGCCATTTGATCCCATTCAAACAAAAAAATTTGCATCTTAATTAATCAGGTTAATGTGAATTTAGATGATTATAAGCATCCAACGTCCGGTTTCGGATGAATTTCAATCAAATTGCCTTGATACAAATCTATTGATCTTAGACCAAACAAGATTACAAAAACCTTTTAATTAGATGAAGCCATGACACAAGTATTTCTTTTTCTTTGTTTTGGTAATAGCAACTTAAACAAAGTATGTTAGGTGTATGGGTATCTTGTAATTTGTTGGGAATAAATATCCAAGCACAATTATGCATGTAGGGGTTATATTGGCATTTATAAAGTTTTAAAAACCTTATTCATAACTTATTCTCCATTTAATCAAATTTTTATCATACTCAACCAAACACTAAAAATTGCATTATTATATTTTTCAATGAGAATAACAGAAAACACAAACAAACAGAAAATCTTTTATTCTAATGAAATTATTATCTACTAGTATAATTATCTATTTAGAATGACTCAATTCCTCAATTCAAATGGGGCACAAGAGAACATTTCTTTTATCAATAATATTGAGTTATTTTAGTTTTATATCTTTAATAAAGAAAAATCTATATAACTCCCTCTAATCTTAGCTAAATCAGTTTTAGTCTTTATAAAACCATTTAATCATCACATCTCTTGTGAAAAGTATATATGATTAATCGATTTAGACTCCGAGTCAAATCGCCGTCAATTTACAAGAATTATTCCAAGAATATTTTGTTAATTACACAACAATCCAATAATTAACATTCAAATAAGACCTTATAAAAAATATAAAATCCTTTTTAGCCTTTTTTATGACAAATATGCTCGTCTTTTCTAAAAGGAGAAGGATATTTTGATAAATTTCAATTTCAACGTGTAATATGGGTTAATCATATTCAGAGACATGCGGCGATTAAACGATTTTACGGGGATGAAAATTGATTTATTAGTTATTTTTATTTTTAATTTTTTAAAAGAGGGTGTGTCTCGACCACCTCACTAAGAGGGTCTGTCACTTAAGTTAATAACGAGTTATATACATTTTTCCCTTTTTAATAACAGGACCCATACGATGTCGGCTGTTGAACAAGATAAGACTCGATGAAATAATAAACAAACAATAAAAAAGACCAACCACCGCTTCGAATATCTTCCTTCCACGCTCCATTCAACCCACTGAAACAAAATTGGAATCCGGAGCATAAAAAACCACCCACCGAAATAAATAAATAAATATCTACATTCGTCTTTCCCCTAATTCAATCCACCCCACAACAACAACTTATAAATACCCATCAATCCAATCCGATCAAAACCCAACAAAAAAAAAAAACAAATACCCAAAATAAGAGATCATACAGAGATGGTGATGGTGATTATAGACGGATCGACGGTGCGCGCATTCGTGAGCGACGAGGAGGCCTTCAACAAGAGCACGGACGAAGCATTCGAGGCTCTGGACCTCGACCGCAACGGGGTCCTCTCGCGGTCGGAGCTCCGGAAGGCGTGCGAGACGTTCCGCCTCTTCGAGACCCACTTCGGGGAGGACGTCGCGCCGCCCCCGCCCGACCAGGTGTCGGCGCTGTACGACTCCATATTCGAGCAGTTCGACTGCGACCGGAGCGGGACGGTCGACGCAGCGGAGTTCCGGGCGGAGTTGAGGAAGATTTTGCTGGCCATCGCGGACGGGCTTGGGTCCGCGCCGATACAGGTGGCGGTGGAGGACGACGGTTATAACTTCCTCAAGAAGGCCGCGGATCTCGAGGCGGAGAAGATCGAGAGGGCGATCGGGGCCTCCTCGTAAGCTCTCTCTCTCTCTCTCGTCGTCGACGGTGGTTATGTTTTTTCTTTCTTGCTTTGTGCGGTGTGTGTGTTTGAGGTTATGTTTTAAAGACGCCGTGCTTTTACGATATACTGCTGTAACAATATAGAGGAGTTTTGTACTTTTGTTGTTACTGTTGTTGTTGTTTTTTTTTTATTATTAACAAAAAGTTTTGAATTGGCTTATTTATAGAAAGAAGAATTCATGGATGATTATTGTATTGGGTGAATTCGTGTGTGTGTGTGTTTTTTTTTAATCAATGAATTTGGTCCTGTTATCAATCTGTGGTGGAAAAACTCAAAAATTCACACAATTGAATCTTCATATATAAATCAAACTGCATAGTCAATTATTAGATGCGTCAAACTGGAACTAAACTCTTTTTTTTCTGAGCTTTGTGTGGTGTGTGTGTCCGTGCTTTTACAATTTACTGCTGTAATATAGTAGAGTTTTTCTACTTTTGTTGTTTGGATTTTTTTTTATTAATAAAAAGTTTTGAATTGGCTTAGCATAGAAAGAAGAATTCGTAGATAATTATTCTATTTGATGAATTTGTGTGTGTTTTTTTGTTAATCAATGAATTTGCTCTGTTTTGTTTGGTCCTGCCTGCCCGTTTGGCAGATTTTGTGGTGGAAAAATTAGAAAATTAAAACTTGGTTCTGGATGATTTTTTAAATTTTGCAATTTAAGTCTCTTTTCAGCATTTGAGAAGTCGCCCCTCTATTATTGAATGCGGACTTAGACCGCACAGTATGTGAGAATAGTCTCAGTTTATGTTCCTCAATTCTATGTATATACCTCTTTAGTGTACATACCTTATTTAATGATTTTTCATATTTTCAATCAATTGGCAAGGCATATATGTGGTGTCACTGGATGCAGATATCAAGCCCCTGTGGGCTGTGTCTGGAGGATATTACATGGGCCTAAACAACAAATGCTTCTACTTAAATAGTTAAATGGATATGGCTTATAATGTATGGGCTTTGTCTTAATGGATCTTAAACAACAACCCATTAACAGTCCATAACCGATTAGTAACACACAAATTTAAAATTCCATTTATGCCCTCTTCTTCAACTTTCCATCAGAAAACCATTTTCATGATTTCACTATAAAATAGATAACGCACATGAAGCGAGCAATAGAGATTTAAAACATTTAAACCCCCGTTTGGTTCGATGATAATAGGACCCAAAATATGTTGGATATTTTCAACAATTGTAAAGTTGGGTTTAAAAAGATGGGTTTAAGTGGTCTTTATGGGAGGATGAAAAGTGGTCATAGCCCTTTAGTTCTACATTGAATGTTTGAAAAATGTTTTGAAGATTTATAAGGTGAGCTTATTCTATTCTAGTGAAGCCTTTTTGGTGGATATCATATGGTGGACATTTGATGCGAGGTGGTGCGTAGCACCACCACGCGCATTACGTGTGCGCGTGGGTGTAGTAGCCTTTTCTTTTTGACAAATCGGATGATGGAGATTGTTTTGATCAGATGCAATATGGATTGCCCGAGAGGAATGTTCAAATGCAATGTGCACCGTTGGATTGATCAGTTAGTGGTTATATTGGTCAAGGGGTGTCATTGGAAGGAATGCATCATATGGTAGACGATGTGGATCGCACGATCGCGTGAAAATAGC
This sequence comes from Acorus calamus, assembly GCA_030737845.1. Lineage (NCBI taxonomy): Eukaryota > Viridiplantae > Streptophyta > Magnoliopsida > Acorales > Acoraceae > Acorus > Acorus calamus. The sequence goes on along the minus strand of CM060863.1, from coordinate 38,350,916 downwards.
GGACCACTGATCAGACGGTTACTAAACTCTCATTCATGAAATAGTGTCTTGATCGCGTGGAAATAGTGGACCACTGTCAGACAGTTACTAAATTGATCAAAGAGACATTACAACTTTGATATGAGTGAAGAGGATGGAAGTCCCGGAGGCTCAAAAGTTTGACTCAAAACGAAAGCGACCCATAAGTTCAACCTCACAATGATGATGTAAGTGAGAATATGTGGGAGTGAATTTAACAATTTAAGTTTGGTTTGATAAGGGGATAAGTGAGTGAGAGGACAATTATCCATGTTTGGTATAAAAAATAACTGAAATAAACTGTGAAAAGTTGTCTCGATTTTGAAATGAAAATGAGGATATTTTGTTCCACCTAAAGGCTGGGATAAAATTTATTCCTATTTTTTATCTCAATTTTGATAAATATAAATATGAACAAAATTAATGAATTTTTTATCCTTTAAATTTTAAATAATTTATTTTTAAAATCTTGTCCATTTGTCAAATTAGCCTAGTTCCATGGCTAGACATCCATTTTATCACCCAACCAAGAGGAAGGAAATGACCAAAATCTAAGAGATTTTGCATGCCAAACACTTGGACAAGTGTATGTTCTCTACTTCTCTGTGCAAGTGTTGTGCAATGTACAAATGTAACTATATGTATGTCTCCCTTAACCCCCTTCAGATCATGTGTTAGTGAGTCGAAGAGAGTTCCTAGGCACTAGGCATAGGGTGAACGTCTAGACCTTTTGAAAGGACACTAGTGTGAAAAGGTTGACTAGGTCACACATAATAGATGCCCTGAGGATAATGTACCTTTATCAAAACCATATTGCAAAACAAAAACCACTCTTATTATTACATAGAGATAGTCTTCCAACTGATATTGGTTTATTAAATATAACTTTTTTCATTCTAAAAATTTTCAAAAAATCTTGGTGGATAATTTCCTACGAAACAATGGGATACAGTGATTTCACCAAAAAAAAAAAAAAAAAAAAAAAAAAAAAAATTCATGTCACAAATTAAACACATTGTATTTAATTCTAATATGCGTTTAAATGTGAAACTGAAACGTTAAAATTATTATAATCTTGTAATTCAAACTCACTTTAAAAAAAAATATGTTTTATTATATTTTGAATCGTAAGACTTTTTTTATCTAAAAAGAGAAGATGATGGATTGAAAAACTAAACATTAAAAATGTGTTTAGATCTGAGTTTGAAAATTTTTAATTTTTTAAACACGAAATGTAATCAAACTTAGATTCAAAGGAGACTAAGGGTGCGTTTGGTTGCGCGATTGCAAAGCTGATTATGCAGGAATCTGCGATTACAAACCTGATTCTGTAGGAAGCTCACTTTCTCAGCTTTTTGAAATCACAGCTTTTGGGCACTATTTGTCTGCAATCGCTGGGTTTAAAACTGCGATTATAAAACTGTTTGGTTGCGCGATTGCAAACGCAGCTTCCTGTAATCGCAATCGCAGCGCAATCGCGCAACCAAACGCACCCTAAATGAATACTCATTTCTTATATATAATATTATCTATTTAATCTGCATACAAGGAGGACTTACCATAAAAAGAAGTATCGCGAGAAAAATGATACATGTATTGCATTCGTTTTTATATTTAAAAAGAACGATCACTTTTAAAAACTAAAAACAGCCAAATCGTACAATGAATAATCAAGACAAAACTATTATATTTGGATAATTTGCCAAACCAATTCTTTCCCATTTGATTTATGACATAAATGATCAATATAATTCTATAGTTAAAAAAACTTTTTTTTGTTTCATACAAATAAATTCTAATAGCTGTATCTGAATAAATTACATTACCATTTACATAACCACCAGTATACAAGAAAAAAAATTAATTTAAAAACAAACATTAAAATTACAATAAAAAGTTACCCCATAATCCCCCACGTTTCCATAGTTACAGGGTTTCCCTTATCACGCGTCGTCGTAAAAAAAAAAATCCTCTCTCCCACAACCTTGATATTCAGGTCGGCTAATCTCTCTCTCTCTCTAAAAAAAACCCAAAATCACCTCTCTGTCTCTCTCTCTCTCTATCTCGCTTTCTTTCAGGTACTCTTTCGATCTCCACCGCCGCCTCCATCCGAAACCCCAATCGCCAAGAAACGAAGCCCGAGCCGATCTTTGTTTTCATCTGTATTTTCCAGGGTTTCCACGGCGGTTCGTCGAGATATGGTCGGTGAGGAGGCAACGGAGATCCGGTGATGCTGGGAGATGAAGGTCAGATCCCCAGATTGCATGGGTGAAGAAGGATGCCTGAGCTCCGGACCGGGGTACGCCGACGAGGCCGCCCTCTGACGACGACCGTCGATCCGCCTCGGAACACCAGGAGGGCCACCCGGGGCCGTCCGATCGCGGAGGCGAACCGCGCGACGAATCGGGCCGCGGCAGCACGTAAGCCGAGGACGAGAGCCGCGGCAGCGGCGGAGGCCGAGGAAGAAAAGAAGAAGAAACTAAAGCGGAATCCGGTAGCGGAGGAGGCAGTGAAGGTCGACTTGGAGGGGCCTGTTGAGATTAAGGAAGTAGGTGTTGTTCTTGGAGGAGGAGGAGGAGGAGGAGGAGGAGAGGGGGTTCAGGTTGGGGAGGAGAAGAAAATGGCTGATGATAGCGGCGGGTTAAGCGCGAACAAGGCGGGGGCTCAAGAGGATGAGGGGAGCACCACCCCTTTCCCTGAAAAGGTAATCTTTTTTTTTTGGGTTTTGATTTTTTCAATGATTTGGGTAATCTTTTGATCGTCGAGAGCATGATTTTGGTTATTGATATTTGATTAATCGTAGATATGGGTTCAGTTTTATAGTTTTATCAATCACTTCATGTATAAGGTCCTACATAAATTCTTGCAACAAGATTCAGGTCTGAAAAATGTAGGTCTGAACTCTGTTCAAGTGGATTTGCAAAAGAACTGATGTGACAAGGTTGAATTCAAAGTCATTCATCATTTTATTTTATTTTTCTTTAGAGCAATGTATCTTTGTGTGAAGGTATCAAACGACACACTGGAGTTTAATTGTTCTATAAAACTCATGTAATCAGGAAGGAGGATCTTGCAGTGTATGGTCATGGTTTTTAGTGAATTTTTCCTATTTGTGGTTTTAATTTTGCATTTGCATGGGACTCGTATTGATGATTTAATTATCGTCCAATTGTCCTTATCATAAATTGTATGGGAGCCTTTTTTCCCAGAATATTATCTATTAGCTAATCTCTTGAACACATGTTTTTATTTCAGTGTGCATGTATGAATTGATTTCATGGTTTGTTTCACTTGTTTTTGGATCACCCTTGCTTTTTTTATTGCTCATGGGGTTTTTTCCCCTTATTCCTTTGAAGTTGTTTGTTATCAATACTTAAGCTGTTCTGTTGTGTAGCTGTATGCAGTGGCTTTCTTTTAACATGAGTATGGTTGTTTGCATCAGCTGTATTTCACTAAGAATTGTATTGTTCCTTAATGCCCGGCTATTTCTGGTTTTCCTCAGTTAAAATTATGTCTATGATGTAAATTCGCCATGGCATGTAGACATGTAGGCATTTATTTAACCATCTCCTGTCACCCTTTTTCTGTTCATCTCTTTTTATCATTTTCACATAGTGTGTATTCATCCATGAATTGACATTTTATTTTATGGGTGCTAAATTGTTATTCAATTGTATCATTATCCAGGTTCAGGTAGGTGGATCACCTGTCTATAAGGTTGAGAGAAAACTGGGAAAGGGGGGGTTTGGACAAGTTTTTGTTGGTCGTCGTGTCACTGGAGGCAGTGAACGTGCAACAGGATCAGGGGCTTTGGAGGTAATGCCTGTCCTTATTTGAATGTTCAACAGTATCATATGCATTATTTTATTTTAAATGGCCACCTCCAAATATTGCTATTCCCATGATTATAATTAATCTGATGATGATACTATGTACGACTTGGGCAAATTTTATGTTGTCTCAGATATATTCTCCTACAGCAGAACACCTAATTTCTTTTGAAATGCTCTTTTAATTTTCATGAATTGGCTTACTTCTATTTCAGGTTGCTTTAAAATTTGAGCATCGGAGCAGCAAAGGATGCAATTATGGTCCTCCATATGAATGGCAAGTTTACAGGTAATATATCTTTTTATGTTATAACATGGTTTCCATGTATATCTGTGGTTCTTTATGTTTTGAGCTTTTTTATTTTCCTTGAGCAGCAATCTTGGTGGCAGTCATGGTGTGCCTAAGGTGCACTACAAAGGGCGGCAGGGTGAATACTATGTTATGGTATATTCTCTTTGATGAATGTTCTATTTTTTCCATAATGGAATGTAGTGACCACACTTGAACATTTCATATGACTACAAAAAGAAAAGAAAAAAATTCATACTCTTTTAAAATGTATTTTCTTGATCGTTGTCTTGCCAGGTCATGGATATGCTAGGTCCTAGTTTATGGGATAAATGGAACGCTTCAGGTCAAGCGTGAGTATCTTTCCATCACGACTTTTTTATTTTTCTAGTGCAGTCAGGCATGGAATACAGGAATATTAGCCCTGTTGGTTCCTATCATAATTTAAGTAGTTTGACATTATTAATATCTCTGACATCCGAATGTTTTTCTTTTGTTATGTGTGGGAGTTACATTTTGTAAATGATGATTAAATGATCAACTGAGATGTGCCCTTAGATGGGAACAACAAGTGTGCGATATTAAATAAAGACGAGGAATAACCCATGAACTGTCCTTTATCCACAAATGTTCAAATAAATATCTCATGGTCTTGAGTGTTTGGTATGCTTAGTATTACCTGGAGTTGAGGGTTATATTGGATGTATATATTTCATTTGCTTGATAATGAAGAATCAATCATGTTGGAAATTTTCAACATTAATGGAACTTGAGTGTATCTTAACCTAACCTTTGTTTATGCATTCATACTAGTGAAGGGTCGTGTAGGATATGAAAAAGGAGGGTGGAAGATATGTTACACTATATGCATTGGTCACGTATGCACACATCCTTACACACACGAATATCTGTGTTGCGGATGCATTTAAAGTCGTGGACTAATTTTACACCTATTGTAGAACAATTATATATTTCATATTATTTATTTTTCTGTTCAATTTGCTACTGGTGTATCCATCTTCAATTATCTTTTTTTTTTGTTACATGGATGTTTGCATTTTCAGGATGTCTTCAGAAATGGTTGCTTGTATAGCAGTTGAGTCCATTTCAATACTTGAGAAGATGCACTCTAAAGGGTAATGATTTCATAAAATGTGATAGTTTTGAAAATTCCTTGCAGCTTGTTCATTATGAATGGAGTCCGTCTTTTTAATATGGTTTGTCTTTTTCCCCAGGGATTTATGGCTTGTGTTTTACTTGATTTTTCATGTTGTGTCTGTTTCTGATGTTAGTTATGTCCATGGAGATGTGAAGCCTGAAAATTTTCTGCTTGGCCAGCCGTCTACAGCTCAAGAAAAGAAGCTATTTCTTGTTGACCTAGGACTAGGTAAAAAAAAGCCTCACTTGGATATGGTCCAGTTTCTTCTGATGCAATATTTCTTTCATTGTTCTATTTTTCCTCCTTGATTTCTCAATGTGCAACTGATTTGCAGCAACAAAGTGGAGAGATACTGGATCGAATCAGCATGTTGATTATGATCAGCGTCCAGATGTTTTTAGGTAGTCTTGTTGTTTTTGATGTTTTTAGGGGGTAAGTTGGTACCTACAAATAATCTTTCAGTTCATTCTTGCTGAAGTTGCTGGTATGTTTATAATTGTTTTGCAGAGGAACTGTTAGATATGCCAGTGTTCATGCCCACTTGGGTAGAACTGCAAGCAGACGAGATGACCTGGAATCGCTTGCTTATACCCTCATTTTTCTTCACCGGGGCAGGTTACCATGGCAGGGATATCAGGTATTAAGTTTTTTTTGGAGATTCTTCTCTTATGTCCACCCATCAAGGAGAATATCCACTTTCTCATTTTTACTGTGAATCCACATCATCTGTCTTTTCAGGGTGACAACAAATCTTTCCTAGTTTGCAAGAAGAAGATGGCGACCTCCCCTGAAATGCTCTGTTGCTTCTGTCCTCCACCTTTTAGGCAGTTTCTTGAGATTGTGGTGAACATGAAATTTGATGAAGAACCTAACTACTCCAAACTAATATCGTTGTTTGAGGGTTTAATTGGACCAAATCCAGCCACTAGGCCTATCAACACTGAAGGTGCACAGAAGGTATACATGGTTTTATTCTTCTACATGATCCCTGCTGGGAATGCTTGGACATCTTTATCATATTTTCTTTCATTCATTAGAAAATGCTTGGCATTTAGTAGGATTTTTGTTGGAAAAAAATGCAGTTGTTAAAATATTTTCTTGTCAGATAATCTACCAGGTTGGTCAGAAACGGGGTAGGTTAACCATTGAGGAAGAAGATGATGGGCAACCTAAAAAGAAGGTTCGTCTAGGGGTTCCTGCAACTCAGTGGATATCGGTCTACAATGCCAGGCTACCCATGAAACAGAGGTAGTTATTTGTTTGCAATTTGTTTTATGTACGGAGTTTTTCATGCTTTCAGCACATCTTGATGAGTTTTTGGCAAATATTATCATACAATTGTGCATAGCGGCAGTACTTATGGCTCCACCAGCTATTAGTTTTGAGATGTGAAATGTTTATACACTGTTTGTTTTGGGAATTGGAATGAAGTAGAATGATAGAATACAGATTACTATTATAAACAAAGAGGTAAGAATATCTATTCCTATTTCTCTTTGGCTTTTCTGTGGAAAAATTTCAAATGGGATGGGATTTCGTGGATCCAAACATAAATAAAGTTACTTGAGCCTACCCCACGAACAACTATTGGAGGAACAACTTTCTCCAAAAAACCTATAAATATATATAATTACTGTTTCCTTTAAAGTCATTCTATCTATTTTATTGACCCCTACATTATGTTGAATTTATCAGAGATGAAAGGAGAAACAGTGAGCTGCAACTCTTTGGTTTTTGCTAAATATTTCTGCATGTTAAATTTGGGCAATGAGCTGTACTTTGCCTCTTTTTAAGAATTGTTTTGTCTTTCCTTTTGTGGATTGAAATTTTCTTCATTGGCAATCATCATCCATAGCTGATAAATATCACATATCAATATCTTTTTACAACATTTGTGCAACCTTTTTCCAGTATGGTAATACATTGACAGCTAATATCATCGGTAATACATTAATCTTTGCATCCATCTTTTTTTTTTGTTTTTGTTTTTTGAGAACTATTTATGTTTACTCCTTAACTATCACCCCCATAATTTCATTGACTGAAGAATACTTCTGTTGTTTTTCTATTAGGTATCATTACAATGTGGCAGATGCACGATTGGCACAACATGTTGAGAGAGGGAACGAAGATGGTCTTCTCATAAGTTGTGTAGCATCCTGCTCCAATCTATGGGCACTCATTATGGATGCTGGAACTAATTTCACATCTCAGGTCTATGAATTGTCACCGTTCTTCCTTCATAAGGTAAGTTCTACAACTTCAGAGTTCATGCGCACACTCCCGTGTTTGTGCTTGTCATGAGAGCATGACATTGTTAACTTTGGCTGTCCAAATATTACAGGAATGGATCATGGAACAATGGGAGAAAAATTATTATATCAGTTCCATCGCTGGTTCAAACAATGGGAGCTCTCTTGTAGTGATGTCAAAAGGTGAGCATCTTCTTTTCTTTGGAGTACAATCTTGGATTTTTTCCTCATCAAGGGATGCCAATATGATTTATTTTGACATATCCTGAAATTTAAAACATGACCAATATTTTGTGTGTTGCATTTATTATATGGAACTGGTTAGTGTGATCTACTCTTTGTGGATATGCAAGAAGCCTAGTATAAAGTTTATTTGTTTATAATAGGCCCATAAAAACAATTAATAATTTCAAATGTGATTGAATAGTAAGATATCTCTTCTACAAATGGGTTTCTTCTCATCCCCATGGGAATGTTTGTATTGGGGTTTTTGCTTTAGTTTTTTTTTTTTTTCAGGCTTACTTTCTTTTGGGCTTTCACCTTTTATTAGTGGATAATGTTACATCCAACCCTATTTCCAGCCTCAATTCTAATCTATATGTGTTTTGAATTTTTTAAAAATAATATATTTTATCTAATGAGGTAAATGCTTTTATAAAAAATGAAGCATATACTCCAATGAATTGCATGGATGCATTTATAGAAAATGTAAAAAGATTCTTTCGAAGCATATGCCTTGTTAACATGAGCATATGCGTCAATAGAAATCTATCGATGCATATAGGGCTCGAATTGGGGCTGGAAATGGATATGGGTGTAACAACGCCCTTTATTAATACAAAGGTAATCATCGCCTACCGTTCCCATCAAAAAAAAAAAGTGATTAAATGGTATAGTCTTTGGTGGAGTTTATGTGCAAGGTCTCCTTACATTGATAAAAGAAAGCCAACTGTTTCATGAATGATAAATAACAGTAGCAGTTATTTATGCTGTCTACTGGTAGTAGAAAAATATAAAAAGTCATGGCATTGAAGGCATTGTTGACCTAGGTGCTCTTTTTATTAAAAAAATATATTTCATGTTCTTTCAATAATGATACGTTAACATGTTTGATCCTATATAACAGGACTTCCAATTTCTTGTAATTTTGTTAAAGTCTCGCTGTCACGGTGTACATTACTTAGCTTTTTTATTACATGTCTGGTAATATTTATTTTTTAAAATTTTCTTCTAGGCACTCCCTATACGCAGCAGTCCTACAAAGTCAGTGATTCTTTCCCCTTCAAATGGATAAACAAGAAATGGAGAGAAGGATTTCATGTGACATCCATGGCAACTGCTGGAAGCCGGTGGGGTATTGTAATGTCACGCAATGCGGGATTTAATGATCAGGTACGCTGACAGTTCTAAATTTCATCGATTGCAGGGATCCATTAATCAGATTGGCCTGATGCTGATAAATTTGCTATGATATTTTTTTCTCAAAATGTGTGTCAATGTTAATGTTCTTTCATGATTGCCAATTGTACATCAACATCAACAATAATTTTTAAGGTAATTTTACAACATTTTTTTGGGTCTGTACAGGTTGTTGAGCTTGATTTCCTCTATCCAAGCGAGGGCATCCACCGGCGTTGGGACAATGGGTATCGAATCACGGCAACAGCTGCTACGTGGGACCAGGCTGCACTGATCCTTAGTGTCCCAAAGCGCAAACCTGGGGATGAAACCCAGGAGACACTGCGCACGTCTGCTTTTCCAAGTCAACATGTTAAGGTGAACCGGATTTAAAGTCGGAATAAAAACATTTTTGTCATGTGCGTTTTCACGGCTGGCTAAAACTATTTGGATGGTTTTGTTGACAGGAAAAATGGGCCAAGAACCTCTACCTTGCATCAGTGTGCTATGGTCGGACAGTTTCTTAAATCGAGTTTTCCCTGATCAAACACGGACACTGGGGTGTCTGAGGTTTTCTGTTAAGCTTAATGTCAGGTTTGATGTACATGAAGAGAGGAAGAAGGAAAAATGAAAGAAAGAAATCCTATTTTATTTTGATTTTTTTGGGGAGTTATCTGATAGTTGTGTTCTTTCCTTCTCAAGAATCTGGTACAAGTAGTCAGAATTGCAATTGTGCTTCCATGTGTAATATAAAATTTATGTTCCATGAAGCCGTTTTCCCCCTAACAAAATAGGCAACACAGGAGATTATGTTGATTTGCTTTGTTTATCTTTTGTCAAGACATCAGCAGGTTAGGGTAGAAAGTAGGCAACTAAGAATGTTATAATTGAACTAAACCTTGGGTGAGCTGAAGGTGAATTTCGTTTCTTAATTCCAGTATAACTGTATTATAGACTGCTAGTTCAGCTACTTAAAATGAAATAAAATGTACCTAATATTGATTGGCAGTGATTAGCAGCACTCAATAAAAATCTTAAGTTGAAGGGAGGTTATGACATTCCAGGTTTACATACGATGATGTCTATGTATGAACATAAACATGATGATGTCTATGTATGTGTACGAGAATGACAAAACTTTGAGACTATTTAGATCTTGTGGGAATGGATTCCCTTTATTTATTTATTTATTATGTTTGAATCAATTAAACTATCTTAAATTTCATCAAATTTTGACAAAATCAGAATTGAATGATTTGATTAATCCAAAACAAACAAATAAATCATCCACTCCTTTGTTTATTTTATGTGAATATGTTGCTGGTTTGACAAAAGAATAAATATTGAGACAATAAAATAAGTGTGAGGATAAGTGGAGAAAAAATAATTAATTTCATTTGTCACAAAAAATAATTGGGCTAAAGTGTTGATAATTGTTTGGATTTTTAAATGAGTGAAAATGGATGTTTTTTTAATTCAAATTGAAGGTTTAAATAACATTTATCTCATGTTTTCATATCTATTTTGACAAATATAAATAAAGATAATTTTTTAATCCTTATTTTGAATATATTTTTTTAAGAATACTTATTTTGAATAGTTAATCCTCAAATTCTTAATCCATTGACAAAACGTCAAAACCAATTTGTGGATAGTTATGGTTACACGTGGAAATATTTGTTTTGGGGGTATTTAGCCGTGAGTTTGAAAAAATTATGAGTTTACATGTTTCTAATTATGAGTTTAAATAAAGAAGCTGTAGCTTAATTCAAAACTACATATACATTTTTACAAATAAGTATTAAAAATTAACTTTTTTATAATTTGTAGAAAGTCATCTTCCTACTAATTCAGTTTTTGAAGAAAAACTAATTCTCAAATCCAAGACTAAACGGACCTTAGGGGTGTTTGGTAACAATTAAATAAGATGATTTTACTTTTAATTAAATTAGAAAGCTAAAAAATATTGTCAAACTCATTCTACAAAGTAGATTTAATTAAAAAGTTATTTATAGTTTTTAGTATAAAAATATTATTTTTTAAAAAATAAAAAATATTTTTTTTAAAAATCAAGCCTATTTAAATTATTTATTCAAAATTTTATTTTCCTTTCAAAGAACCAGTCCGAATAAATGAATTAACGAAAATCTCCCGACAAAAAGAAGGCCACACTTGGCCTCTCCGTGCTCGCTAGTCTCCTAAAATCACCTCTACATTATCGTTACTTTTCCCTCCCTCTTCATAAACTGGATATCCGAAGCAACTTCATTGGAAAATAAAAATATACAATGGCATCTTCAACACCGTTTTGGTCTCCACCGCCATCACTCACCGATTCGCGCCGTCCCTCCCTTCACAAAATCAGAACCCCAAATATAACAAGTAATTCTTCCGCGGTTGCTTCCTGTCTGTAAATTTATTTATTTTATACGTTGAATAACTGTGGCTTCTATGAACATAATTGTAGATATATGTCTTTTGAATATTGTTATAGATATGCATTTGATTGGTTTTGTAGTTCCTGAAAATCGGGGATATCTGCGCTTGAGAGTCCTTTTGTTTTGTTTTTAGATATGCAACGTCGTTGATGTTGACAGATTTTCGATTCAGAATTTTTTTTTATTGGATCTTTAGTTTGTTTTAAGAATTGTCAAATTTGAAGATGTGTGGAAGAGCATTGATGCATCACACATGTTCTATCTACATCCAAAGTGTCAAAATGTATTGCGATTGTCGAGTTTCATTTTGTGCACTCCATTGTCATGGCGTCCTAAGTTTAAGCCTAGCTCATCTATAGGGAAAGTGAGAATTTCATTGTTGTTGTGTTTTGTTAGTTCGATGCTCGTTTATTAGGAATAACATGTTGAACTATTGTTTTATTGCTATGAGTTTCATTTTCTTTAGTAACGGAGAAGTGGGTTGATCCCACTTTATGTTTATTGTCGATTAATATGTCTTTAGATGTTGCTATGGATTTTAAAAAAAATGGTGACGAGGAATCCAATGGTAGTTGGGAACAAACCATGTGCATCATGTAAGCCTTGGGGGGGGTGTTTAGCCAAAGAGCCAACTCTATGTGGTTTGGGTTTCGAAATTTGGTTCAATTGCATTCGATTTATCTTTTCAATTCAAGCTTCTTTAAGGAGAAACAAGGGGAAATGGAAATAAGAGATCAGGGTCTTCTCAATTTAGCTGTTTTTTGCTTATTGGTCAATAGTGGAATTGCTGCTTTATTTATGGTCAACTGATGAATCACATTTGTTTTTTTTTTTGGTTGGACAGCTATGAGACCTAGGTCAGTTACTCACAATGTCAAATGCTCTTTGGGAGATGAAAATGGGATATCACCTGATCAGTTTTTGGAAACACCTGAGATCGAGGTTGGACAACATGTACTTCTCTTTCATGTTCTATTAGTTTCTTCGATTGTCACAACTTGTACAAGATGGTATCAATAATGTATGATGTCATTATATGTTTTAACACTTTTCTCTCTCTCGGTCATGATCGAATTCAAAATCCTTCTGCAATGTATCTTCTTATATAAATTAGCACAATCATAATTGGGTCACATGGGTATAAAGCTAAGATAAATGGTGACACCTAATTTATGATCAAGGATACTGAATAAGTGATTGGACCATTAGTCATGCTCAGTGATTGGTATCTGATGTAGGTTTTTCATCTTTGGACCAGTACAGTACATACCTGCCAAGTTTTCTGGACAGTCTTGTATAACTACAGTTTTCATCTTTGTTATCCATCTCAAGTTTAAAAGTAAGCCGTTAACCAGCTATGCAATTTATAAATGACTACAGAAAAATATGCCATGATGTTTCCTGTGAAATTGTGAAAAGATTTATTTAGCATTGTGCAATGTTACAGTTCCATTCTGATAGTTAGAAACTTGATCCTTTCATGCATATATGTTTTGACCCGATGGAATTTCTATGGCAGGGAGTGCAATCTTTATATTCACGACGCAGATCTTTAACTTGCCTGTGTGCGGCTCTAACTTTAATCAATGCTTCGGGCACATCCATTTCCATACCCAATGCAATGGCTTTGGAGAACAGGGATGGTTCAATGGGAAATGAAAGATCCATGTGCCGGAATTGTGGTGGTAGTGGTGCTATCATATGTAAGAACATCCTTCTCATATTACCATAGTCATTAGATGATTCCAGATTGGCAGATATGATCTAGATGTATACTAATATTTTTTTGCAAATGATCGCCATATTGCTTGCACAAGCCTATACAACTCTGCTCCCTTGCTTATGTTTGTGCAAAGTGTTTCTCGAAATTGTGCTGGGTAGTTGTTTTTTAAGGAGCTGGTTGATTTTTTGTCTTTTTTATCCTAGTATCTAAATTCCATTATTCAGCATGTGGTACTATTCAATGTCATCCAAATATAATGCCTTGTGGTAGGATATATATCTTAGGGGAGCAATCGAGTGAAACCAAGCCATGTGGTGGCTAAGTAATGGTTGTTGTGTGGTTAATTTAATCCATTGGATCACTCGGGATACCAGATATAATTTGCAACTAATTAGGCTAGGTAAAATATAGTTCTAAAGTTTTTGCAGCACTTCACATGACATTTAATTGGCTTTTCTTTAGGTGACATGTGTGGGGGCACAGGAAAGTGGAAAGCTCTCAACAGAAAACGTGCAAAAGATGTTTACGAGTTTACAGAGTGCCCAAATTGTTATGGTAATTCTTCTCCAGTGCATTTTCATACATTTAAATATTGGAAATCACATGTTTTGTGGTATCTGCCTTGACATTGCTATTTTTCCAAACCATGCAAAGAAGGTTGCTACAGGCAATCTATATAAAACATTGTCAAAAATATTTGTGCTTGGCCATTTATGTTGATAGGACAGGGTTTTCTTTCATGTTTATAGGACATTTATGTTCCCCTCATTCTTATTTTAATTCTAATGTATATGTTCATGTATGCTATTGTGCTATCATTTTTTTCATCATTCTGTGTGAATTTTAGAACTGTTATGTTTCCACGATCCAGGTGGTTGACATGTACTTGTTGTGGGTATTGTTCCACTTTGAGAAATTCTCATCATTCGATTTTCTTGTAAATTTTATTGCGTTCATTTATTATGTGCATTGGGAGTTTTTGAGGTGGAAATTTTCGATATGAAATCCTTTCCAAAATTATCTTTTTGACCAATGTGAACTGTATATTTTGTTGATAACTCCATGATACATGCTTCTTTTGGATGTAAAAGTGGCGCTAAATCTGATGATTCACATCTCTGTCATATCCTAAGCTCTGTCCACCTGTAAGCTGAAGTAATAGATGATATGACAAACTTATGCAATTTGCATCAATTGAAATGAGCCAATCAACCCTCCTCCATGAGGACCTGGGTACACAACTATTAGAAGGTTCCCAACCATGTGACTGTTCCAGCCAGTGTGTGAGGCCTAGCTGGGAGGTGATCGTCAACAGATGGTGACCATTGGAATGATTGCAGCAGTTAATCATGCTCAGATCACACGGTCGTGATTCGTCCACCAGAATTTGATGCCCATCTCCTTTTTGTTAGGCAGTGACATTGTGTGAGCTTATGGAAATAAAACCTGTGAAACAAGGTTGTTTCACCGGTTGTAACACTATGAGTACAATTTAGTGCATTATGCCTATACAGGAGCTATAGCAAATAGACTAGTTGAGGTATCCTGCAACTATGGCTAAAATTATGACTTGTTTGGATGAATTTTTCTTGAAATTTTTAGGCTGCCATGTGTTTCAGGACATATTCTTTATACCTTTAGGTGCTGTTTGGAAAGAGACATAAGTTATTCCGGGGTTTATGACTATTCTAGGAATAGATTACCATACCAGTTGAATAAATGATTTTTTGTTTGATTATGCTTTTAGTTATTCTCTTTGAGAAATTTAATAATGAAATTTTTGTTGTTTGATTGATCATGGATAAGTTGTAAATAAATTGTGAATAATGTGTGGATAAAGATTTATAAAAGGTGAAAAAATGATATAACTTGTGAGCCTCATAATTTATACGATGTGATAACAGTTGATTTAAGAGTGGGGTCCCTTTATACCGCTAGAATGGATTGGGTGGAATAATATAATTCTATGGGGGACCTGGAATATAAATATCATCTTATTCCGATCTATTATGGCATAACTATACTCATCTATTCCTTCCACCCAAACAGGTTTTTAGGCCTATTTCCCCTATTCCACTACCCAAATAGCACCGTAGCCTATATCTCAGTCATGTCCGCAAGTGTAGTCACTGCCCTGGTCAAAATCATTTAATCTTCCAGAGCTGCCTTTGTATGGCCAATTTTACTTCGTTTCAAATTCAATGAGCAATCATGTGATGCAATCTGCAATCAAGCAACTATTCAGTAGATGGAGGGGCGATATCCGTTGAAGGGGCTCCTAGGACGAGGGTAGGCCAAAATAAACTTGGATTATAACGACAGGGAAGGATATGTTGTTGTTGCTGTGAAGGTTTTGGCCTTTCACAAATCTTTGGGATAAAGGCTTTGTTGTTGTTGCATTTAAATTTTGATGCCCATCTATAGCCATACCACCAACTGATTAGAGATTGATCAGATACCTCATACCTGGTGGAATGTCGTCACAATTGAACTTTTAACACATCTTTATGAGTTCTTCCCATCCATGTTAGCACTCAGACTACAAAACCTTTTTTCTTTCTTTCTTGTGGATTTATTATTACATGAATTTCTGCAATTCTCTTCTGCTACTTGCATCTGGACTGGAGCTGCCAGTCTGTAATTTGATGGTAAAGTTGCCAATCTGTTTAGCATATTCAGTTGAGAAGCTCTGAGAACTACCATAAAATTGTTGTATCACAATGATTCCGTAAAATCTTAAGATTTAGGAAAGGAATTCAAAATTTCTTTCCAGTTATCTCTCGGGGACATGTGACTGTCAAAATTATTCTAATTAGAGTAGCATGAGTTTTGGTTAATCTAACATGAATTTCCAAGCAATCTCCACTCTAGAATTTCAAAGGCCAGACATTTTCCATTTAGAGATGAGACAAACTTGTACATTGCTCCTCTGGTATCTCTTCCAACGAATGATCCATACTTTTTTTTCCCTGTAACACATTAATTCTACAGTTGTACCCATACATAAGGATCCTACTTATGCAATGAAGGTAGCAATAATTGAAATATGATCCAACTTTCTTTTGCGTCAGTTGATGGAAACTGAAACTCATTGGTCGTCAAAATGGTATTGCTTGATACTTTATAACAGTCACAAAAGTTACTCCGAACTTTTCCCAATGTTTGGAAAAATACTATGATTAGATACCTTCTATATCTATTTATTTTGATTGATTTATTACATTCTTCATAATCTAAAAAGCTATTCTAATGGTCGCCGATGCATTCACAGCCAACGTAGAGTGTTTTTGCACAAATTTTTCATATTGATGAAAGAATACACCTCGAAAAAAGTTTTTCTCATGGTTATCCCGTGTGATATACAACTAATAAAACACTTGCTAAATATCTGTCACAAATGAACTTTATGACTATGCTTTATAGTGGTAGTGCATCAGATGCTCGAATTCATACGACATAGAAGTAATTCTGCAAATCATTTATTTTATATTTACAGTCCCGTATGGTTCCCTCTTTATTATCCGTGTAGGCCGAGGTAAACTTGTGTGTCCCGTGTGTCTGGGAACTGGTTTGCCGAACAACAAAGGCCTTCTCCGGAGGCCCGAGGGACGCAAACTGCTGGACAAGATGTACAATGGAAAGCTCCTACCGAATTCATAGTACGACATTGAGAGGTAACTCTGGATCTCCAAATCTTGGAGCTTTGGGTTGATGATGTCTGAAATGATGCCGAGTGATGCTGAAGAAATTGCAGTTGTGCAGAGGATGGCTGGTTCATTTATTTTTCTTACATGCACATGTGCAATCTATATTTGCATTTTGCATCATTGTTTGTTAACTTTAATTGAAGCCAATGCTTTATGCATGTAGGATACTTGGGAAAAAAAATCGTTTTCACTGATCAAATTGGTTCTGTAAATTATTGTTACAGAATAAATACAATTTGTCATCCAAAACGTAGCTTAATGAGCATGGAAGATTTTTTGGGTTGACTTATAGCATCTTTTTTTTTTTTTGGTGGGTGCTTATAGCATCTTGCTTCACCTTATAAGCAGTTTTTTTTTTCACATTTGGAATAACAGTGGTAGGTACAGTCGTATACAATTTTTTTCTTACAGTTCCTTGTGTTTTAATTTGTTTTGAAGGTGTATATATACTTGTATAAGAAATAAAATCTGTGCTTTATTGAATTGTAAATATTATATTATATATATAAACAAAATCATATGTTTTATCCAAAGAAGCATAGCCTATGTATTTTTAAAAAAAGGATAATATAAATAACATTCATTCTCGGAGTTACTTTTATATAATCTCAACATGGTTTTTTTTTCTTTTTTCGAAGGTGCTTATCTAATGGAATACGTACTTCACAAGTATGAAGTGTATAATATGAATGAATTGAATGCATCTCTTCTTTCATTTTTTTATAACCGAGTATATAATCATCTAACTAAGTATATACTCGATTGGATAATTTCACATTGATAAAGGCTCAGTTTCTCAGAATTTAGATTAAAATTTGACTCAAGCCAATAAGAAAATAATAACGCATCTATTAAAAAATGATGACATATTCTAAAAGTGATAGGATGACATGTATCTTTTTAAACACTCATTTTATATAATAATAAAAGCTCTTTTAATAAAGCAGTGCTAAAATTATTATGAACGGAAAAAAAAAGCTCACACGTTCCATTTTCCAACTCCACCTGCAACTTAGAAGCAGTCCTCCAGTCACTTATAATGATAGCCACTGCACTCTCACGTGTATGAAAGTTATTGTCTTCTAATATACTAACATGGCAAACTGCGCTGCACAAAGACATACCATTTTGCGGCCCATATCTCCAGGACCAGCCCATCCGGCCCGCATATGGAAAACGCGGTAAGTCCCCCTTATTGTCACCGCAGGTAACCAATCTCTATGCGTCGTCAACCTCTACATCAGGTCAAACCTCACGATTCAGAAAGACAAAAAAAAAAGCAAGAAAGCAAAAAAAAAACCTGAATCGTCGCAAGAGACCTCGAGAAGGCGAGGATCTAATGATCCTCCTCCGTCGTCCGATCCACGATCCGACGGCCACGATGTCCTCATCGATGCTACCACTCTCCGCCCGGTACGCCGACAGCCTGGTCGTGGTGGCGATCTCCGTCTTCACCGCCTTCCTCTGCGAGTTCATCTCCTGGATCCTCATCTACCGCACCTCCTCCTACAAATCCCTCAAATCCTCCATCGACAAGGCCTCCCGGAAGCTCGAATCCATGAAAACCCCGTCAAACCCGACCTCCTCCTCAAACCCTAACCCTAACGCCCCCTCCAAGAAGTCCAGATCCAAGAAGATCGACCGCGTCGAGACGAGCCTGAAGGAGTCGACGCGCGACCTCTCCCTCTCCAAGTTCAAGTCCGGCATGGTCGTGGCGGTCGTCCTCTTCGCCGTGTTCACGCTCCTGAACTCGCTCTTCGAGGGGAAGGCCGTGGCGAAGATCCCGTTCGCTCCGGCGTCGTTCGTGCTCAAGATGAGCCACCGCGGCCTCCCTGGCGACGATCCGACCGACTGTTCGATGGCGTTTTTGTACCTGCTCTGCTCGATGAGTATCCGGACCAATCTGCAGAAGTTTCTCGGGTTCTCGCCGCCGCGGGGGGCGGCGGGGGGCGGGCTGTTCCCGATGCCGGATCCCAAGACCAGCTGAGTGTGGATCTGATGAGGTACTTGTTTGCTGAGGTTTTCACTGTGATTTGTTTTCTATATTAGATGTTCTTCTTTGATGCTTTTGGTGGTAAATTCTTCAAAGGAAACTCAACTGGGGTTGGATTTTGATGAGCTAGAGGTTAGGGTAACCACAAAATGAAGCGAATGGATGGAGAACAAATGAGGTTGGAGATTGTCATTGTCATTGTTTGATCTCCTTAAATGGATCATCATATTTGTGTCTTCTTGAATGTTATGATAATTGATGATCCTATTTGTGTCAATCCCCAACAGGGGCCGAGGCGGAGAACTTTTGTATTGAATTGAAGGGGGCTCTTTGAATTGAATTGAACAACCCATGAATTGAATTTGATTGCGAAATGAATTTTGGTTTTGTAGCATTAAATTGAATTGAACAACTCTTGCTTGCACTAAACTGAAAGGGTTTAGATTGAACTAAAGTCAGTTCATATAAGCTTTAAATTGAAATGATAGTTAGTGAATCAAAATGAACAATTTATGATTTGAATTGAATCGTTCATGAGTTATCTTCTCCTGTGTCATGTGTGTAGCATTTGAGGTATCCATGTGTTAGCAGTTGGGAGTAATCCAACCCTGATGGACGAACACGACCTCACTGGATGTGTGCTAGGTACATTGATGAGTTTGATTTCAGGTTCCTTTTTATAGGCAGTTTTTAGATTAGACTGCATAGAAGATTAGAAGTACATATAACCGTTTTCAGATGATTGAGCATACTTTGGAAACTACTGATGATGCTTTATTAGTTTCTGACTTCCTGTAAAACTCAATGGCTGTTGACCCAAAAATGAAATGCAAATAAGTCTTTGTAAACACTATAAAATACAATTCAGTCCCCCTTATGTCCATTAGGAGCAATTATATGTATATGTTATTGTGAAGATATATACTTCGTTTAGATTAAGGCCCCTTTTGGGTGTGTGGTACACTCACATTGGCGGTATAGAATCGGTGTAAACACTCACTGCACACCCAAACGGGTTCTCGTGTTGGTAAAGCCACAAACAAGGTCCGGCGTTTCATGCGTAAAATGAGAGCCTCTCGAAACGCGATCATTTGGTCATGAAAATGACTACTTTGCTCCGCAGTTTTTCCTGAAATTCCAACATTTGAGTGTGCCATTGTATCCCCTAATTACAAGGGGTATTTTCGTAATCTGGACAAACAAGCATTCCAAACTCGTTTTTGCACTCAAACTAGTTTTTGCATTTAGGATGGTGTTGGGGGACACGCTCCATTTGCCACCCATACCCTCAATGCGGCGAAAATCGGTTGCTGTGGAACTCACATCCAAACGCTATCTAAGTACATGTCTTGTGTCTTTTTGAGAACTGTCCGTGTCCCTGACATTTTCATTTGCTAAACTCGCCCGAATCTTTTCTTTGATTCCTTTTCCTGCAAATAAATCGGTGAATCAAACATTACAATACTCCACCCTCATATAAAATGATCCCTTTGGTTGCTCCTGATCTTAATCTTAAAAGGGTATTGATGCAAGGACTGCTTGTGCTATGTTTATAAATCATGGTTGATTACTAAAGAGAGGTTGTAAATGATAAAACTGGATAAGAATGGGCACGTCTACTCCCACCAATCATTTGTCTAATAACACCAACCAAAAAAACAAAAAAATCATTTATAAATTTAATTTGAACATCACTAATCCCATCAACCATTCGATGATCGATATGTCAACCTTCCTTTAGAACAATCAACTGTTGGTCTGTTACCCTTTATTTATCAAATTCAACAATCACCCTGTCAACCTTCCTTTACAACCTTCGACAGTCTCTTTGTCAACTTTTTTTTACAAACTTCGACAGAAGCTCCATCAGCCTTCATTTACAACCTTTATCAACTTTCCTTTACCACCTTCGACCTTAACATTGTCGAACCGAATATTTATTTAAAAGAAACTTAAAGACATATTTGACAACATTCAACATTAAATGTAAAGTAAAATAATTGATTATTTATGGCTTTGTGAGGATTGGGTTAATGGGTATGGTTATTTAGTTGTAAGATTTTAGAAAAACTTAGGGAGTGAGGATTTTGAGATAAATGAAGTCTCAAAAAAAATGTCTATTTAATGTGGGATTTTGGTTTTATATTAGATTACGTGGATTGGATTAATTGATTTTGATTTTCTACAATAGCTTTGCATGCAAATGCAAGGAGGTTGAAAGAATTAGTTATTGTTTCTGGTTCAAATGTTTTTATTAGTAATCGTGTGGTGATTGTAATGTGTGAATGTAATGTAAATGTGTTGATATTCGATGTATATTAAATTTTGAATGTGATCGAATATGTCTCAAATTTTCTTTTGAAAAAAAATATTCAGTTCGACATTGTTCGACACTGTGAAGGTTGACAAAGTTATTGTCGAAGTTTGTAAAAAAAGATTTAAGGAGAGATTGTCGAAGGTTATAAAGAAAGATTGACAAAGTGACTGTCCAATTTATTAAATAAAGATTGACATATCAATTGTTGATTGTTATACAAGAAGCCTAACAGGCCAACCGCCGAATAGTTTGTAAGATTGGTGATGTTCAAATTAAATTTATATATGTATTTTTTTATTTTTGTGGTTTGTGTTATTAGGCAAGGCAAATGGTGTGTAGGGATAGACGTACTCGATAAGAATCTGTAGATATCATGAGAACAGGGAGATGAAATAATTTGTATGCTTTCTTTTTTCATATGGTCCATAATAAGGTACCAGTTCTCTTGTACCGGTTCTCTTTTACAAGGTTCCAGGGGAGATGGAATAATTTGTATGCTTTCTTTTTTCATATGGTCCATAATAAGGTACCAGTTTTCTTTTACAAAGTTCCAATTGCAATTTGACTGATAAACAGTTCAATTCAAGGCGAAGATCGAAACATGGACCGTCTCTAATATTATTCAAATCTTTTTATTAATAAATAAGAGTCCTTATAGTTTCAATAATAACAAAAGGTTAAAAAAAATGTAAAAAACAAAAAAACAATTTAACAAAGCCCACACTCATCATCATCATCACTTGTACAAGCGAGCCGGTAACCTGGCGTGAGCCTGACACGGAGAGGGTTCAACTTATACAGCAAGATCCCGAGCCCCTCCTCAACGTCACACCCACGCCAGGGACCTCCCCGACGTCGAACGCCTGCAACACCCTCGCCAACGTGAGCTGCATCACCTGCTGAGCCACCCCAACCCCGGGACAGGACCTCCTCCCAGACCCGAATGGCAGGAGCTCAAAGTCCCGCCCGCGCACGTCCACGCCCTCGTTGCGGCCCCCCTCCAGGAACCGTGACGGGTCGAACCGGTCCGGGTCGGACCAGACGTCTGGGTCACGCTGGATGGCCCAGGCATTGATGAAGAGGCCCGTGCCGCGGGGGATGTGGTAGGAGGAGACGGTGCAGTCGTCCATGGCTTGGTGGGGGACGAGGAGGGGGCCGACCGGATAGAGGCGGAGGGTTTCTTTGATGAGGGCTTGGAGGAATGGGAGGTTGGGGAGGTGGGACTCGTGACAAGGGTGTCCCGGCCGACGTGGGTGTCGATCTCGTGTTGGGCCTGGGAGAGGTGGGTTGGGTTGGTTAAAAGGAGGGTTATGGCCCAGACGAGCGTGCTCGCCATGCTGTCCACTCCTGCCACCAGTTGAGTCTTCACAAAATTTGAGATTTTTGTGTCAGTAGTATTTTTTGGAATAATTACTAGCGAAAAAATGTATATTTTTTAATGATACATATATAACATGGTTAACGAGGTGGATGCTGAAGCTCTTACCAGAGCCAAGGCCTTGATAGCAGTCTCAGAGTCACTCAACGCGCTGGAGAACCCCGCACCATCCGCCATGGACACCAAGACATCAATAAAATCCTGGCTCCCGCTCACCTTCCTCTCCCTCTTGACCCTGTGCTCATCAACCCAGCTCTGCATGACCTCATCCAACTCCCTCTGCACCTTCCTCATTCCCTCGCGTCCCCTCTGAAGTCTACCCACTCCAAGAACGGCAGCGCATCATAAACCTCGGTGTTCCCCAAGTAATGGTTGAACTTCTTCACCGCCCCTTTGAACCTCCTCGCCATCTCCTCGTCCTCTCTCGCCACGCTCGCACCGAAGTACCTCTTCCCGGACACCATCCGCATCAGCACGTTGAACATCAGCTCCTCCATCTCCCCCTTCATCTCCACCTCCACCGTCCGTTCCTTCTCCTCCCCCCTCGCGTAGACGTTGTTGACCCATGACTGGACCTCGGAAGACCGGACGGCGTGGAGGGACTCGATCCTCCGGGCCGAGTACAGCTCGGTCGTGGCGATCTTGCGCGCCTCGCGCCAGTACGCGCCGTTGGGGGTGAAGCCCATCACCGAGTGGTCGTAGGCCATCAGCTTTCCGGCTATGGTCGAGGGCCTGTTGACATTCATGCATGCATGCTTTCAAATTTAACTAAAGATCACCTTCTGTGTGTGGTTATATTTAATGCATATTTATTTTATTCAATAATATGTACTAGGATTCAAGTACAGCTAAGGGTCCATTTAATTTGGATCCTTGTTTGTGTAGATTCTGCTATGGAAACGTGGAACAAATGTCGCAGTTCATATTTTAAAATAATGCTTTTCAAATACAGGTTAGATTTTAGAAAAGTTGTGATAGTTCAACCGCATATCTAAACGAGTCCTAAGGATATGATACAAAAACAAATATATTTGTTATTAAAATAATCATATGATACGTGCTAAAAGATTTAAATTGTTATGATTCCATGATAGGATCTAATCATGATTATCAAATCCCATAAAATTTGATCAGTTTTTGTAGTGTGAGACTAATTTTTTACAAAAAAAAAATGTCATGTTAAACATGTGAAGTTATCACAAATTAGTTTTTTTATTGAAGATTAATTTCTCTCGGTGAACTAATGAGATACATTAATTGGATCCCATCAGAATTGATCAATCTTAACACCCCTACCTGGTAGCAAAAGCGTGGTCGTTGACGGTGTAGCACTCCTTGGCGGTCTCGCGAGTGCTCACGATGAGGTAGGGGCGGAGGCCCATGCGGATGATGTATGCTGGGCCGAAGCGCTTCGCGAGGGAGGTGAATGCGCGGTGGGGCTGCGTGAAGGAGGCGAGGAGGGGGAGGTGGCCAATCACTGGCCAGGCTCCCGGTGGTTCCGGGGCTCTCTGGCCGCCTCGTGAGCCAATACTGGTGGTGCTCCTCCTCTTCTTCACTTGGAGGTATGTAAACAAAGTTGTTAGCACTAGCAATACTGCAGTGGTTGCTTGAGCAAGCAAAGAGAACTCCATTTTTTATGATTGTTTATTTGGTGTTATGAATATTTGTGTATGATGGGGTTTGTTCTTATATAGATTATGAAGATTGGAAGGGACGAAGGGTTTTCTTCTTTTTTTTTATAATGAGAAGATTTGACTAAGAGTTTGTTTGTTTGTCTTTGGTTCACCTAATGTATAACGCCGTGATATTTCATGCACCATGAGACGGGTTGGATATTTATGTGAGATCCACGTGGGTTGCTTTTTCGATGGTGGGATATCATACATGTACAATTGAATTTGGTTGACTCATTCTAAATGAATACGTAATCGTAATGAAATATAAATTTTATAATGCATACTCCACGAAATTGATTTGATCCACTTATAAAAGAAATAAAATATAATTCACATGATTTATCTAATGAGATATATACATTAATGAAAATATGACTGCATGTGCATGTGGGGTTGTAAATATAACTATGTAATAGTACTCATTTTTCAATGTTTAAAAAATTAAACTGAACATATTCAATCTAGCTTTAATTCGGATAAGCTATCAATTCGGTTCACTCTCAAAATCTGGTGACAAAAAAAGAAAGAGAAAAAAGAACAGCTTAACTTTAAAAATCAATCAAACCTAATAGTTTTCTTTAGGAAACCAACTTAATAGTCAAATATATTACTTTTGAAAACAGACCACATATTATTTGAAATTTTTATTTAATAATTAACATATATATTATATCATGATGAGAGTACAATTCAATTTCGAATAATCAATTATTAAAAATTTGGATCCTCAATCTGGTAAATTTCCATGACATTTCATATATATACATAGTCACTCATACCTAATGAGTCTTGTAGATGCGTGATTCTCGTGGGTTTAGAAGTAATTATGTCTTGTTTTGGGTGGAGAACAAAAGCAACCAATCCGGGTTGCACACAGAAAAGTAGGACTAGTCTTGACTTTGGAAGCCATGCATGACTTGTCTCACAATACTACTTCAAAATATTATATTATATTATATATATTAGTTTAAATAAACATTCAATCCATGAATTTCATAGTCAACGATCATGCACTGTCAGGAACAAAAGTGATATACGTATGAGTATTTGTTTTGCTCAAATGGTTGCAAGGCATTAGTGAAATTAAAATTGGTTTTTGAGAAGCCATGCCAAAATAATAATAATAATAATAATTTAAAAAACTATTTCATGATTTGGTCCTAAATAAATGTTATGAAGACAATAAATAAAATTGCATTAGAATTAAATAAAAGTGTACTGATTTGGCGGAAGTAGAACTTTTGAAGAAGATGATCGATGCTAGAGTTTGACTCTATGAAATAAAACCCAAGGTGAAAATCACAATGAACAATCCAGAAATTATAAATTCATGAAGTAATTAAATCAAAATCAACCACCAGAAGTTGCGGTATTCATACTTCAATTGTTGATTAGAAACCATCGCAAGGGATCCACTTCTCTTACAGTTGGGTGAAACAATCATCCTTCAAATGCCTGTGTTTTTTTTTGGGTAAGCAATATTTCAAACCCATGATCTTATGTTGCAGATTCTGTTGTCAAACATTAAATTATGGATCCAACACCAGCAGTAATAAAGTTTCTAATGTATCTTAAAGGGTTTGTGCTTGTCATAAGGAGATGAATTTGATTCTTGGTGTGAGAGCTCACATCATTTAAAGTGTTACTAGTCATCACCCATGGAAAAAAGAAAATAAAATATAAAACATTTTATGTAGAGAGGAAATAAAATCTCTTTCTTAGAACATAAGCCAAAAAAAAAAGTTTTTCTTTTTTCGATAATCTTTTTTATAGACAATGCTATTTTTAAGTTTTTCTGAATTTTCAGAGACCATTAGGCAATCATTAGTCAGGAGACCACAGGCGACCCCAGGGAGTAAAGAGCTTTAAATCAAAGTGAGTAGTTTAAGAAATCCTTTGTTGTTAACACATTCAAATTCATACCACGTATAATGCCCAAAGATCTAGTAAATAGACCTGGATGATTCCGTTTTGTTAAGTTTGAATTTTCAGGTTATTAAACATGCAAGTAATTCGATAGACATACCTTTGATTAGTTCTGTCACCAAGCAGTTTGAAACTGTCCTTTCTCAATTCTCCTCTCATGTATCAAGAAAAGCTAAATTACACCTTGCAAGACCTTGAATTTTCATCGTTTTTGGATTTTAATTTTCAACAAATCAATGATCTCACCAACTACATTATCATTAACATCATATAGCAATCCATGATGATGATTTCTCTCTGTAGTCACATACATACTTTAATAGCATATTAGCAAACTAGCATTCAATTAATCATTTGATATTATTTAATTGAGCAAACCATTATTGCACATTTGCACTTGACACCTGTTTTTCATGACTCCAGACTCATTGATCATTTACCGCGTTTTCCACCACCTCTAAAGGATAATTTTTAGAGGAAAAAAGAAGCAGAGGTGAAAAAGGAAAACAAAGCATATCTAACATACATGCATTTAAAAATAATCAAGCATTTTGGCAATCTATAAATTCATGGAAATCCAATTTCACTGCAATCATCGTTGTCAGATGCTAAGAATTCTGTGATTATGAAAAATTCTACATGCCATTCACCAGATGTTATATTTTTGTAAATAATTCATAAGTAAATTTGAAGCATTGCAAACAATTTAGATATTGTTTCCCATAAAAAATGTCAGGTGCAAAATCAAGATAGATTAGGTTGGATAATTGTGAAATAACGAATTGAATCCGCAAGCATTGCTGTGAATCACATGTGCGAATCTGGTCCTGCTGGCCTGGAATTGAGAAGTGGTTGAAGCGCCTTCACAACAATGGTCATATTCGGTCTGAAGTCTGCTTCATATTGAACGCATAGTGCTGCGACTGCTGCCAACTGAATATTGTAGCAATTTAAACATGTTAGATTCAAAGCATTCCTTCTCAAACATTCTCAAATATATAGCATGAATAAAATATAAAATAGTGTTTATTAGAATTAAGACACACAGCAGTAAAACTATTTAGTATTTCTTTTACAATATAGTAAATTCATAGGCAAGAATTTATTAGAATCAAGATAGCATCCATGAAGTTATTTCGTATCCATCAACAATGTTGGGGTTCCTCAACACCAAAATACAATCAGAGATCTTGAAAGAGCACATGACTTTCTATATATTTTATGATTAAAAAATTGTTTAAAATGAGTTATCCAAAAAAATTCTTGTTTGAATAGAAGTTCTTCTTGTTTTTGTTTTTTGGTTTTTGTGCTTCTAATTGAGGCCATTGTGTTTCCACAAAAGGATTCAACATATCAGACCAACTCGAAATGGTAGATTTAATCCTCAAATGGGGTGTGTGTGTGTGTGTGTGTGTGATTGGGTGGGTTAAAATAATTCTAAACCAAATGTGAGAATAAAATTGCAGAGGAAACATGTAGACAATAAAATCATAAGCCAAACACCTTTGCCACAGCCTTTGGTGGATATTCTTTGTTTAGCTTGGGATCCACACACTGGTGAACTTTGTCCTCGCTCAGTCGCGGAGTTGCCTATATAGTGCAAATGCATTTTAAAAAGCAACAGAACAACATAAATAACAAAATCAAAATTATCTTTAATGTTTTTTTGAAAATTTTAATCGAAGCATATGTAAAGTATTAAGTGGTTAGAAAACTCACCCAAGTAACTAGACTTTGCTGTCCCTTTGGCATAGTGTGATCTACAGGCTTCCTTCCTGTCAGAAGCTCCAAAAGAACTACACCGAAGCTATAAACATCGCTTTTGAGGGTGATTTGCCCAGTCATAGCATACCTGAATGAAACAGGAAATGTGTTCCAGTTTTTTCAATCATAATTTGGAGATAAGATTGTAAAAAGTCATAATGTAAAATCGGCATACAAGGCAATACATATGATACAATGTAAATAAAGTTGCCTAATTTTTTTCTTTTTGTTCCTATCCATTCTAACATAAATTCATGATTATATTAGTCATGGATCTAAATTTAGTTTCTTTCATTGAGAGTTTTAAATGTATCATTACATACCAGATCCACAAATAACATAGTGGGGGAAAATGTTGATTTGATCTGAAATAAAATGCTCGAGAGATGAAAATCAAAGATGTATACTATAGATTTGTTATACTAAACTCCGTACATCCTTAAAACATGGCTTCTAGCAGTACAGGTAAAGATTTAGCATATTCAGAGGTATATCAAATATCAAAAAGATAAGAAAGCTGATGTTAAAACAGATACAATGCCCAAAGAAATTAAACTTTAGATTTCCTGATGTAATGAGATAGTTACAGAATGCTATGTTAGCTCCACCTGTTATCCTATTAACTTATCTTTAATTGATTTATAAGGTTGATCATCTATCACGTTATAGAATATTAAATCAAGATCATTAGATGACTAAACGTACATTTCAAGCCAAGATAGATATTGAAAGGTGGAAATCATAACTCCGGTGGCCAAATTAGTCTAACATTTCTAAAAATGTTATTCATCTGCTAATGTTTCAAAAGTGGTTAAGCTTACTCAGGAGCATGATAACCGAAAGTTCCCAGGACTCGAGTTGAATGCAATCGAGCAGCCATGTCAGGAGATTGGTTGGTCAAATTAAAATCAGACATTTTGGTTGTATATCCATCAAACAAAAGCACATTGCTCGATCTGACATCACGATGGACAATAGGAGGTTGAACCTTTTCATGGAGATACTCGAGACCTTTCGCTGCGCCATAAGCGATTTTAACTCGTTGATTCCAACTTAATACAGGACCAGGTTCTGCCCCTTGTACTCCTTTCCTCCCTGTGCAAGAAAAATAAATTAAAGAAGCGAGATTGAGCTTATCTATGAACATTTAACATCTGGTTCAAACAATCTTCAAATATGTATAGGGGGGAGTCCATTGCACAAACCATGTAAAATATCATGTAGAGAACCCATAGTCGCAAACTGGTATACCAATATCCGATTGTTCGACTCCATACAGTATCCCAACAACTCAACAAAATGCTCATGTTTCAGTCTTGAAACCATTGATAACTGCAACATTAAAGAGAAGAAGAAGCATTCATGAAATAATTTCAAATAACATGATAGCTTCAATCCCGTTGGGAACAAATTGTTAGACTGATTCTGCTTCTGCAAAATCAGTGTTCACTGTTCAGATAATTGGTTCCAAATGAACATTTTTTAAACTTTAGTTTTTTTTTAGTTTTTTTGGTTTTTATGCGTTAGAAGTCAATAAAACAACTTATATCAAAAATCTAGTTGAGAGCAGCTTCTATGAAAAATTGGTTCCAAACGGAGCTTTAGTAAACAACATTTCAAAGGTCTTGTCTTTTGATGAAAGTTGATATTTTTCACCACTGATATTACCATAGCAACCCACTGAACATATGATCAGATTGAATTGGTGGCTAATGATTTATGCATCTATTACAAAACCTCATACCAAATGTCACCTGAGCAGCAAATTCGGAATCAGGTTCTTGTGAAGCAGAGGGATCGAGCTTCTTTATCGCAGCAGCTTGACCACCACTCAAAGTCGCATAGAATACCCGACCATAGGACCCTTCTCCAATCAAAGCCTTCTGACCAAAATTACTGGTCATTCTATTCAGGTCAGCCAATGTCAAGGCTGGTATTTCAATGGGTAATGCCTTTTGAGGAGCACCATTACGTGCGAAATTTGGACCCCTTGATTCTCTATCATTGCCTAGATTTAAAAGAAACAGCAACACATAAGTGACATGTAAATTTTTTTTAAAAAAAAGGTAAAATAATACAGCAAATTATTGTGTACGATCAGTATTTCATCATGATCTCATTGTGAAAGAAAGAGGAAACGACCATTTTCAATGGTTCAGGCCCCCATTGGGAGCCAATTTTCAAAAAAAAAAAAAACTTATGTACTAACAATCGATTTGGGAAAAACTATTCTCAATCAGTTTTTCATAAAAGTTTCTTTGTTAAAAACGTAAAAACCAAAATCAGAAGTTCAAAATACCCACTTGGAACCAATAATCTACAACTAATTTTGCAAAAGCAAAACAGTTGTCAATTGGTTCCAAAACTGCATTTAAATAAACACCCCAAATTTGGTATCCTCGATTGATACACAGGAAAAATGCCAAGAGAGCAAAAGAAACAAAGGGTTCCTCTTAAGCACCAATTCAAATTGGTATTTTGTTATCACAAATCATATTATTTTTAACTATTAATGCACAAGAAAATTGCCAAGAGAGCAAGAGAAACAAAGGGTTCCTCTTAAGCA
Source organism: Acorus calamus (assembly GCA_030737845.1). Taxonomy (NCBI): domain Eukaryota; kingdom Viridiplantae; phylum Streptophyta; class Magnoliopsida; order Acorales; family Acoraceae; genus Acorus; species Acorus calamus. Next base: position 38,320,482 of record CM060863.1, on the reverse strand, counting down.
CCAATTCAAATGGGTATTTTGTTAATCACAATCATGTTATTTTTATCCTTTGTTAATGAAATCACTGAAGCAAAAGATGGTGCATTACCATAAGTATTGCGGTTTGGGGGAGCGGTGTATTGATTGGCCGGAGGGCCGAAATTCTCCTCCTCCTCACCTCCACAGCAAAACATGTTATGATTCCTTGTGTTCCTGCAAAGATAAACAACAAATCAACCAACCCCTTTCATGCCCTTCAATCCTCTCTTTTTTTTCTCCAACCAACAAAGATTTCATCCCACAAACTAGGGGAACCAAAATCAAAATTCAATTATTGACACCATTAAATACAAACCCAAATCTCTTTTTCCCCAAAGCTTCAGCTCCAATCATGACAAAATTTTAACAAAGTTCGATCTCTTACATCTGATACATGTTCCATCTCCCCAAAACCTCCTAATTTACATCTTAACATAACAGAAATCCATTTTAAAAAAAACAGAGGAATGATGATTCTTTTTTTATTTTTCAATAGTGATTGCAAAAACCAATATAACAAAAGATGTAGAAAAAATACCAGATGAATAGATGAATGGGAGAGAGAGAGAGAGAGAGAGAGAGAGAGAGAGAGATTTGGTGGAGAGAAGAAAGACCGGAACAATTTCGCGGGAAATACGGTTTTAATGGTGGAGGAGATCCCAACCGCTAACTGACGCCACGTCATCCCAAACCTTTTGTCTCACGTGCCTGCACACGTCTTTGTCTTGTCTTTCCATCACGGTTCAAGCATGCACACGTGCCAGGCATCGATCGCCGTTGATCAGAAGGAATAACTACAACAGCATTTTTTGACCGTCCATGTTACAGATGTGGTCGGGTTAATAGACTTTGTTGTAGCTGCTATTTTTGAAGTTTGTCTTTCATGTTCATCAAAATAAATAAATAAATGATCTTTCATATATTCATGTAAAATAAATGAATGAAAAATTATTGTTGTCGCTATTGTTTGAAGCACGGCGATTTTTTTTGTTTTATAGATTTATGACGTGATCTTGATTGTCCATTTTAGGGTTTTAGTTGCAAAGGTGGGGGTGTTTTTTTAATGTATTGGTCTCTCTTTTGTTACTGTTTATTTTTATTTCTGACTCATATTGTTTAAATTGGGTTACTGATTGAATTAAATAGTAGTGAATGTTTAATGGGTTGTTGTTTGCCAAGTTCCTACGTATTCATAAGTGCATACATTATATAAAAAAATCATCTCATATATGTTTATAAAATCATCAGATCTATTCATAAATGATGGAATGGAACAATGTTAACTACAGTTCATGCCGAAATGAAATCATTCTTTTTTACCCAACAAAAAAAAACTACAGTTCATGGGTAGAACCTAATAAGCAAATGTAGAACAAAACACACCATACAAACCCTAGATCTACGGTGGGGATGTAACTTGTCGTCGACGGCGGTGGCTGTCAGATCCGAGCTGTGCGTCGTCATCGGCGCGGTGGCAGTGGTGGTGGCAGTCAGATCCGGACGCGAGAGGGGGTGGGGGATGGGGAACTGAGATGGAGACAGAGAGGAGAGAGGGGGTCGGATTGGGGTGGACCAGACCCAACCCGTTTGATTGTCAGGTGTTTCGGGTTGGGTGCATTTCGGGTCTCGACTTAGGTCAACCCCTTAACATGTCTAGATCAGACAAATAGAGGTCAATGAACTTCTCAATAGCTTACAATAGCTTCATTTATTTTTTTTAATAGAAGTCTACTATATTATAAATAGTTCTTCACTATTTTAATTTTTTAATGTTTTATGATAAAACATTTAGAATACGGTTTGGATTATTATGTTTTTATGTGAAGTCAAAAAGTTGTAAAAATATTTTAAATGCTTAAAATTTTAAATGATTATTCAGTATTTAGTTATAAAGGTTAAGTTGGATCATGGGTGTTGGATTGGATCATAAAAAAAAATTACATAGTATTTTAGATTGGTCAATCGTTTCTTTCTAAATGGATGGGACGGGATGAGTTTAAGTTCTTTAAAAACCTGTTGGGACAGGTTCAGAATGGAATAATCAAACCTGTTACGGGTTTAGGATGGGATTTTATCAGCGGGTTTGGGATTGGGATTAACCACACTCATCCCTACCTGCCCCTTTGCCATCCCTATTGTATGTTGTCCACAACATATCAACTCTGTGTGTGTGTGATAGCATGCGGACAGTGCGGCCATGCTAATCGCACATATGTTTCGACAAAAATCGTATACCATGACATTATAAATTGAATAAACTCATTTTTAACCAATGTAAAAAAAAAATTTATAAAGATACATGAACTATTTGTGAGACTGTATGCACCCTTGCCAAAAACACCCCAAAAACAAGTAAATGTCTTATTTTCATTTATTATTCCCCATGGCAACCTAATAAAAAATCAGACTTATTCTCTGTTCTACTTATAGAATCACAAACAGAACATCCAAAACAGAAACCTGGAAGAATTTGTAAAGACGTTTGTTCACTATGATTCTATGAATGACAATTCTGTTCAACATTCTCATTTAGAAAACAAAACAAGAGGACAGTGGTCAACTTGGATAAAGATCACAAGCTTCAGTTAATAGAGGATATACATTATGGTCTGGCACCAACAATGGAATAATACAAATGCTGAGATTATACTGGAATAAGCTTATCAAAAAGCTCCCACCAAAAAAATAAAAAAGCTCACACCAAGTTCAAACTGAACAAACGTGTATTGAAATGCTCTTATATAAAAGCTGCACTGTCACTCGTCTCTCCAAATGCGTCCGGTCACCCTTAGCCTGAGCTCCTTCTGATCCCTACCGGAGAAGAAGAGCGCCAAGTTTCTTTGGATGAGCAACCCGTCCTGGCTATCTCTGACCCTCCGGTGGCTATCCCGAATACTTCTTGGTATGCCCTGCCAAGTCAGCTTCCGTCCATTCCCGCCCACTTCGAGGGAGTACCTGAAGTCCTTCGCCTCATCTTCAGTTCCCATGAATCGCAGGAATGTCATGTAGATTGGAGAATTTCCTATTTGGAATGCCTCAAAGTGCAAGCAGAACTGTCTCCCAAAACAATTGAACACCTGTCACCAAGAATTGGGTTTTTGGAGATTAAGGTTTTGAAGGGCTAAACTTTAAAGAAAGTTTGAGAGTGATTGTTGATGATGATCTTGTAAAGTTTAAACTGAATTGCTTGATGTATACTATCTCTTCAATGGCTGAACTTGGGGAGGTCATAAAAATGACGTGTCAGCTTGGAGGGTTCATTTATATATGGGGGACCTGGTTGATAGAAGGAAATATCAATTTCTGATGTATGTGTAGATATTCTTCATTTAAATCAAGGACAGACAAATGCATTGGCAATTCGTAGTATATAAGCAAAGTCCTTAACCCCCATCCACCACCCCAATGGGAATCATTATAGAGCCTAACTACACCTGATAGTTATAGTGGGATAGATAAATCTATTCATAATAAACAAATTTTTATTCAATTGCCTTTTTTGTGAACATAGATAAACCATGATAAACAATTTACCTCTCCAGAATAGTTATCAAGACTTATCTCAAGTTATCAAGACAGCATTATATTGACGGGAAAAAAAAAATTTGGGCTACGGGCACTTATTGGGATGTACAGTGCTGCACAAACAAGGGCTGAGGGCATAAAGAAGAGGAAAACAAAAAAGTCTCATTTAGTATTGAAGAGCATGAATATGAGTGTCAGTGAAACTAAGATCAGGGTGAAGAAAAGGCGTAGCCACAGTGGATAACAACGGAGATATTCGCCACAGTGGATAACAACGGAGATATTAAATCTGCGATCCAAGAGCCTATATGGGAGGCAAAAATATATACATTAAAAGATCAGTGTTCATCTTCGAAGCAATTAAATCTACATTAACCATATCACTTGCCAAACAGATATCGAAAGACATTAGCTAATATTGATGTCAATAACTAACATTTGAGCCATATATTGCCAAGTAAAAACAACTTACGGTAAGCATCCAAGTGGCATTCTCGACATCCTGAGGGTTGGGCTTGACGTAACGATGGTTGAAAGTGCATCCATTGTGCATATCGACCTTATGGTCATGCTTCAGATGGGCCACTAGGGTTGGGATATCTCCAGATATTAAACACTCTTCCCCCGCGTATGGGCAATCGTAAGGCCGAAAACGGCAACTCTTCTCATGCTCTGGCCTGTCAAAGTACGGGAATATCTCTTGACATCCAAATTCCCGGTATCTGCATTGAAGATTCAATGATAATGCCAGTCTCTCTAATGCCAAGCACCTTATGTTACCAAGGTCATGACGACAAGTCGGACAGTGGTTTTGCACCCTTTGCTTGCAGTTCGAACATAACGTGTGACCATTTGGGCACTGCATAGAATAATTAACAGATGGTGCATGTCAAGTTGAGCCCATTCATTTAGTAACTTTTCTCACTGTAATGTGATATTCACACTCACAATTCATTGGAGATTGTAATTTACATTTGAACTGCATACATGTTTTTTTGTTTTTATTTTTGAAAACATACATACATGATTTATTTGATTAAGAAAAAAAATAAATGGTAAAGTCTGCACTAAATGTTTCCAAGGCATTGCATTGCATTTAATATTCACAAAATTCATTGACTCATAGAAATTAATGAAAAGGCAAAGAGCATCTCTCATTTGTGATTAAATTTGATATAGTGGTCCTAATCAAAAAATTCTACAGACCCTGCAATTCGTAGATGCATCAATTTTAGATTCATTGGATCAAAGAAAGAGTGTTTACGGATATAAAGAAAGCAGCTTTACTTATAGATCTATCTATAAGCTCACACAGGAAGGTTATATAAGTTACTGCTTGATATAGTTAGACATACTATTTTTTTGAAAAAAGAGTTAGACATGGTAATTGATAGATGTGTACACGTAATTGATAGTGGATTCTGTATCCATATCTGAAATGGGGGAGTTTGATTCAAACCAATTAATGCAGTGTTGCATGTCTTTAAGTAATGACAATTAATGATAATAAAGGTAGGAATGGCTTCTAATTACAGTAATCAAATCTAATTTCATGTGAAAGGAATTTGACTGACTAAAAGTTTATGCAGGCTCTAAGAAAGCCTTCACAACTCTCGATAGAACAGTGATCATATATAACAACTGAATGAGCAAAGTATCAAAGGCACATTGCGGTCAACTTGGTTTTCAAAAATTCTTTCAATTCGGCCCTCAAAAATCAGTTTTTCCAAAAATTCATCATTTATAGTAATTCACTGTTTTTGATAAATTTCTTTGGTTGGATTCATATAAGTCTCTTCCCATAATTGTAGGTGAATTTCAAACTTTGAGACCATGTTAGCCTTTTTTTTATTCTTTTAGTAAAATTTCAGTAATTTTGTCATTAAGAGTCTGTTCTTACTAATTGTGGCCTACAAAAGGAGTCTCACTACTGTAACTTCAGCATACATAAAAAAAAATTCATAAATCTGCTCCCCGAAAGAGAGCCAAACAAGTAAAGTATGTCACTAATCAGAGACATCAACACAAACATTTAAGATCTTGCAAACTAAGACCAACACTTATGCAGAGTCATACCCACATTTCTAAGACCAAAAAACTATTAAACTAAACAAAATGTACAACAAAAAAAAACGAAAAACATGAAGAAAAGTAGAGGACCAGCAAACCTGGTGAATAGGAGGATACATCGAAAAGGCACAAACGGCGCACATCAGCAACTCTTGCATGCTGTTGGTCGAAGGCACTCTGCGGTGGTCACCGCATGGAGTGCTATCAGTTTCCATCGACTGAACTTCCTCAAATTCCGTAAGTGGCTCGAAATTCTTGGTGGAAGACTGTGAATTAGGCACTTCTTTGCACACATATCCCCCTCTCAACATGGTTTCTGAATCCACAACAGACAATCAGGAGCCCAGACAGAACTTTCTCTCTATCTACTTGTGCTCAATGACTTCTGACAATTCACAAGGGGAAAAAAAAAACTATTTTGATCTATTTTACAAAATGGGTCATTCTGGGTTTCTTCAAAATCACACATTCTAGCCTATGAAGCTCGACCCATGACCCATCTATGAAAGCATATGCTGAAGTACTCAAGACCCACTTAAAATAACAAGTCAAGTAAGCAAACCAAACATTCAAAAACTAAAGATAGAGAAGTTGTGGATCAGTTACCACTGTAGTTTGAGCCGTCGATTCGATGCGTGTATGAAAGTTTGGTGTATCCGGAGAGATTACTGTGGTGTGCCTGTAAGAGAAGAGAAGAAAACAAAGCAACCCAATAATGGAAAACAAAAATACGAACCACGGATTTCAATGGATTTTGGCTTCAGACATTCAATCAGGGAGTCTCTCTGCCTTTGGTCGTCTTGTCCCAAACTCCTCAAGACAGTTTGCTTATGATCACGTCCCTTATGTTACTCATGTTGTGCTTTTCCTATATCAACCCGAACCCAACCTTCTGTTAGTAGGATTAACAAATGATGCACAGAGTTTTGGAAAAGAAATGAAACCAGATGATTGGGGGGGTTAATCTTACCGGGAGGTGAAACGATTGGATTAAAAGAACTAATTTCCTTCCCGACTTAATGGATCGGATTCTGTGCGTGTTCGAAGGTACCTCGAGATTCGCAAGCGCGCATCTCGGAGTGGACTATCGTTGGAACGTTGTGGTCGCTTGACGACGTGTACGGACCAGGATCGAGAAGATCCACCATGAAACAAGGCCCTCCGATCACGCGGACGGGAGTACTCGAATTGTCCCCCCTTTGAATTGAACGGTTCAAATTTCGGATAGATGGTGGTTACGTCACGAGGAGTTGTCACGGTTTATCCTGCGTTACGTTTCAATAAAAACAAATTCGTAAAAAAATAAAAACAAAAACAAAAATAAAAGTGAGAAACAATCTTTTTACCGGCGTGTTATTATTTTTAAAATCATTTGAATAAGGTTTATTTTAATAAATTGCATGATGTTACTTATATAAGATGTAATTTTTTTTAACAAAGTATATATTTTATTATAATGAGCATATGAAACTGACAAGATATATATAACTATATTTAAAATTATAAAAAAATTGAGTATGATAAAACTAAAAAAAATGATTTGGTAACAAAAAAAAAAAAAAAAACTGAATTTAGGTTTGAATCATTAAATTGATTGATTTTATCGAAGTATAAAATTCAAAAATATACACCATCATAAATAAAAAAAGATTGACCAAAAAGCTCACATCCCTACTTTTATTAGGCTGAATTTTTCAAAAATCCTCAAAATAAATTTTTCTTTACTACTAGTAATATGTAATAACTATATCTAATATGTCATAATAATCTTGATGGATATACTTAGGGGCAATGAGATATTGAGAGGTACACTTTATTCTTATTTATCTTTTTAAAATTATCAACATATTCTAATAAGAACAGGTCATGTCTGTTTAAAAACGCGTTTGAAAAATAAGATTTTAAATAGAGTGGTTTAAATAGATTTGATTATTGAAAAATGTATTTTTTGCTCTAATAATTTTTAATTAAGTCTGCTTTAAAATGTGTTTAACAATAATTTTTAACTTTCTGCTTAATTAAAAGGAGAATCATTTTTTTTTAAGTAACGTCAAATATAAAAGACAAAATATAAAAAATAAATTTATCAAAATTCAAAAACAACCGAATAAAAAAAATCTAATTTTGCTCTGTCCCCACGTTGCTATTTTATGCCCCAACAAGCTATATTCATGAACCAAATGTGGTCTGTGGAGTTGCATAATTAATATAATAATAATTTTAAGAATAGTACTATGTTTTTACTAGAAAATTTAAGTCTCTTTAGCTTCCAACATGTTTTAATTTCTTCCAGAGATGCATACTTATCTAATGAAACATATATCTTTATAAAAGTTAAAATCTATACGGAGAACAAAATGATTATCTTTTTTTCAATTTTTTGATATGTACCAAGGAGGAAGTAAGGACTTCAAATGATCAAGAACCATACAAATGCTCAAATTGTTAGGCTCCGTTTGGCGGAGCGTTTACACGGCGATGGACTCAGCGGACACCTACAGACGCGAACACAAACGGCTCGTTGCGTCGCTACGTCAAGAACCCATATAACCCCCCCCCCCCCCCCCCCCCCCGTGTTCTGCCCACCACAGACGCCCATGCTCCCAAACGGGGCCTTAATTTGTCAAGAAGTAAAACTAACATATCATTTGACAACACCAATAACAACAAAAGGTCTTGATCAACACTATCGATAAAAGTCCTACAAATCAATACTACATGGACAAGGGCACGGCTTCTGTGAGAGTCCTACAACCATATATGAACAAATGAAGGTGTCAACTCTCAAGCAAGAACATAGTTCTCTTTCAAATATAGCATAATTTTGATGTGACAATCAAGTATGTACCAAGGTGACTGTTTTGATGTTAGCTTAGCTACAAAGGCATGCTTGGATTTGTAGCGCTTTGGACACTTTGTGCTTCCAACAGTGAACCATCATCTTCACTAAATTATTTACTGAAAAGTAAAGTAAAAGAAATCCAAAACTCAAAGTGGAACTTATACCAAGAAATTTCAGTTACCTCCACTGAACGTGTCCCTATCGATAGAGCTTCACTAATTTTCAAGGAATTGCCACTATTGAAATAGATTTTTTGCTTTCTTCTAAAAAGAATAGATAAAAGAATAGCAACAAAACCATAATTAACAGAACCTATGACAAAGGCTTTCTTCATTACCTCATCTGCGCCAGTAGAACCAGATCACTCTTCAAAGTGTACATTCATCCAGCATTGCACTATTTTAAACATCTTAACACTGGATTAGAAGAAGCAAAACATATGTTATCAGTACAAAAAAGAAACACAGATACATATTGAGCTAAACCAAGAAAGAGGAATGAGAAACACATTACTGTCCAATTACCCAAAAAAAATTAAAGCAAAAGGAGTCCCTAACAAAATCTAGCTAATTTCAGATGAATCTATGAGGATAGAAATTGATTGAAAAAATGCAGTCGGAGATAATTTATGAGGTTTTTGAACACTGTTCCAGTAAATATGGCATGCATGCAAGATACCTATATCTGGTTTTAAAACAGATTTTCAGGGTTTAAGCAAAATCAAAGTCTATACCAATAAAGGTTTCTGTAAGAAACTCACTAATCATGCCTCCAACAGCATTCCCAGTGCCAAAACTTCTTACGATAATCATTCCAAATCAGTGTAATGGATGCAACTGTTCCTGTTTAAATAGCTTTTCGATATCCACTTACTAGTTTTTGTTTACTATTCTACCCAAACAATGTTAAATTTTCTCATCTGCTTCAAAATGAGTTTGTTTCCTCATTAACCATTGCCCTATAACATCCTCTTATTGTCACTCTCCATTTCAATAAATTACCACCACAGTTTCTCCCTTGCTTCCATCTCTAAGACTTTATAAAGCAAAGACAGTCCAAAGCAAGGTTTAAACTATCATATGTCAGATCATATCAGTCGGCTCTGCTATGAGAGATGTATCATGCAATCAGTATGATGCATTGCAACCAAGTGATAGAAAAAAATGTATCAGCCCTGATAAAGATTATACTTCTTGATAGAAAGTAGCCTCAATCCTATTAAGCTCCAAATGAATGCCATAAAAGCTATGCTGTAAGAAGTGTCCACGTGAACATATGCATTTGCACATGCAATTGTCAGGAGAGAAATAACATAAAGCAGCATTATTTACTTGGTGCGCATTAGTTGACCACTTATCAAAATGTATGATAACTAAAATCCTTTTAAAACATGTCATCCAATTCTACAAATCTAAGTTATATTTTTGTAGGAAAACAAAAATAGGAAAATGGGACCAATTACAGTCTTGACCAGTAAGAATCCAAAGTCCTACAATTTATGGACAAAGAAAAGAAAGTAGAATCCTCTCTAATGGAGAAAATAATGTAAATTGTGCATCATATCAAATGTGAAGACAAGTATATACTACTTGGCCAAAGTGCAAGCACCAAAAAAAGCCAGCAATTTAGTGAATCTTAAAAATTTGATAACATTCCCTACTTGCAAAGTTATTTCTATGTTTTATTTCCTTTTTTCTTTTCTTTTTTTTTTGGGGGGGGGGGGGGGGGCGGTGGAAGCCTGCAAAGTTATTTCTCTGTTGGAATCCCCTGATTTATCAACAAACAATGTGTGCAAAATCAACCAATAATCCTCTCATGAATGCCAATGTTGTCTTTAAACATAGGAGAAATATAGCACAACAAAAGCAAGCCATATATCGTTTAAAAGGAAGTCAACACTGTTTGGGGATTCTTCCACGGAAGATTGATCGGATCCTCATACATATATTTGGAAGAAACATAAATCTTCAATAGCATTCAACTGGTAAGTAACAACAAGACAACTAATTAGAAAATGATAGATGTGTGATATCAAGAATGGATTACATTGATTTTAGCAAGAGAACAAAAAAAATTCTTTTTTTCCTTTCTGAGAAACAGAGAAAGGGAATCTGAGGACTGGTAAGTCCAATTCCAACATAATCATGGAGCCATATGTATCAACTTACCAACATAAGAGGAATATTGGTACGAGAAAAAAAAATCATCTTAAATAATATTTCTCAATGTTGCATCATGTGTAATAAAAATAGTACAGCAGAACCTCTGCTTCCATAGTCTAACACTGGTAAGTGGCAATATAAAGGTTCATATTCTTCTATCCTCTGTTTCAAACCATGTAGCCAACCAGCTCTATAATAGAAATCAGTGACACCACCAAAGTTAGTTAAAATATGTTAGTCAACAATATCAACAAAAAAGCTAGTGTCCAATTGATTTTGGATTGCTTCATGTTACACCACAAAATCCAGTCAGGAACCATAGATCAAAGCAACATCAAATGAATTGTTTGTTCAGAATGCATATTGTGGAGTTGCTTGCTTATGAGTTGAATATGGAAATTTTATTTTCAGTCAAAATCAAGTCCTCATGTTCAGGTATGGAAGAGAAGAGAGAGTAGCAGATTTTCTATTAAGCGAATAAACTTAAACTCAATTTTTATTTCCTTCCATAACAGATGGTACATAAGTGATTGGGTGGGAATATAGGATAGATGGCATAAGGCTTTATAATTGTAGATATGGTTATGCTTATGGTCATGAACTTCACCTTGATGAAATCAGTGCCAATTATATAGCAGTTGCAAACATGGATACAGAAGCCTATAAACTGACTCAAGCAAAAATAAAATCTATGCACCTTCTCAAATTAATAAATTCACCTTGTCATATGGCTGACCACCTTCTTCATCCCGGTCATTTCATATAATCAATAGAGCTGAAAGTTGGACTTTCCATGTCTACAGGTGAAACGAATTTAATATCATGAGTTCTCCTTTTAACTTAGCTGTGCAGTTTCAAAAGTGTCAGTTACTTACAAAAGATTATTGGTAAAAAATGAATGAACACTGAATGATCTCAAAGAACTTGAATTATAAACAGATTGGCACCACAAAGGGAGAACTAGTGCAGCAGTGATCAAGCCTCTGATATTCGAGACAGGCTTGTTGGACAGCAAAACAGAATCTTGGTATTTTTTTTCTTTAAGAATGGATGCTTCTCAGGATTTGATCCCTTGATCTCTTTCACAAAGAGGGGAGGTGCTTGCCGCTCACTTTGCAGAATCTTGGCAGTTAGCAAAAGTTTTTTCTTTTTCCTCCTTTTTTTAGGGGAAAGGTGGGATGTAAATTAAATTAATGTAGTAAAACATCCAAGAAAAAAAAATCCAAGAAGCTTTGCTACCCGAAATAAAAGAAAAATACAATATGAAATATATTCAACCCAAATTAGCTAATTAAAACTTTGGTTACTTTTCCAAAGAAAAAAAAATAAAGAACTTGCCATGCTTGTAGACATCAATCCTGTGTTTGCCACCCTGATAGCTAAAAGCTTGTAGAGCATGTGAGTTAAGTTCTTTCAACTAAACTTTACCAAAACTTTGATATATGATCTGAATAAACATAGACAAAACTGCAATAATTGCAAATGTACTGCAGTGTATGTTATCACTGATGCATCAGAGATAGAGTTACATACCACCCAGTGAGAGAGAGAAAAAGCAGGGCAAAGCATTCATTCAAGGAGATTGAACTACCCTGATGTTCGGTGGTCAAGGAACTCATATATCTAAAATAAGCTCATGATTTTGTCTACAAATAAAGAGATTTTTCATTTAACTGACAAGAAACTTGGAAGCATGTTTCCCAATTCCCAATTAAACACAGATTACCTCATTAGATCTGGTTGTCTTACCTAAACGGGTTATGTTGCTTATCAAACACACTTTAAGGACATTGTTGAAAGAAGCATCACATCATATTTAATATATAAATGATGAAGATGTCCAAATTCCAAACATCAGGACGATATTCTATAATATGTCCTAAAAAGCTACTTGAACTTCTCAATACACAGGCATAATTATTCTTATTCACCCCTCTGCCATACTTCCAACATCATAAAAAGTTGAATACTAAATAAGGATCTCCTGAAACATTAAGAGGAAAAGAGCAAAAACTTGCCATATGCCTGACCATCTTCTTCATCCCAGTCATTTCAAATAATCAATAAAGCTGACAGTTGGACTATCTATGCAAAGCAGAAACAAATTCAATGTAATCAACATAACATGTGTCAGACATGGATTCTCCTCTTACCTTAGCTATGCAGTTTTGGAGGGACAATTATTGGTACAAAAAAGAATGAACACTGAATGACCTCATAAAACGATAATTATAAACAGATTAACAAAGCTTCTCCTATGCACCTTCTCAAATTAAAAAAACTCATCTTGTCATATGCTTGAACACCTTCTTCATCCCTTCATTTCAAATAATCAGTATAGCTGGCAGTTGGACCTGCCATGTCTAGAGGAGAAACAAATGAAATGTCATCAACAGAACATATGTCAGACATGTCTTCTCCTTTGCCTTAGTTGTGCGTTTTAAAAAGGCTCAATTACTGGAAGACAATAATAAGTAGAAAAGAATGAACATTGAATGATCTCAAAGAATGCAATTTATGAACAGATTGACCCCACACAAGGGTGAACTAGTACAGCAGTGAGAAAGCTTCTGATATTTTGAGACTGAGGCTTGTTCGACAGTAAAACATCTTGGTATTTAACTTTTTTTTTTTTTTGACAGGAAAGGTGGGATGTCCTCCAGATTAAATTAATGTGGCAAAACATTCAGAAGAAAACAAAAGATCCAAAAAGACCTGGCTAAACAAAATTAAAGAAAACTACAGTACCAACTACTTATAACCAAAGTTAGATGACTATAACTTTGGTAGCTATCACTAGCTACCTTAAGCCTGACATGTTTTAGACATCAATTCCTCTAACCCTGTTTTGATACTCTTGATGGCTAAGCTTCTAGTGCATATCAGTTAAGTTCTTTCAACTAAACTTTGCCAGAACTCTGATATATGATCTCAATAAACAGAGACAAGATCTCAATAATTGCAGATGAACTGCTTCACTGTATATTAACGAGGCAAGAGACAGAGCTACATGCCATCAATGCACCAAGTGAGAGAGAAAAAGAGGGGTGGAAACATTCACCCAATGGGACCGAAGAGAGACATTTTCGGTGATCTTCCCATAACTCAAATAGCGGTTAAGGAACTCATATCTAAAATGAGCTCGTCCTTTTTTTCTACACACAAAAAGAGATTTTTCATTAACTGACACAAATACTTGGAAGCATGTATCCCAATTAAAAACAGATTTACCTCATTATATCTGGTGGTCTTAACCAGGTTTATGTAGCTTATCACACTCTAAGAACCTTGTTGAAACAAACAACACATCATATCTAATTTACAAATGATGAACATGTCCAAATTCCAAATATCAGGACAATATTCTATAATATGTCTCCTAAAACGTTACTTCTAAACTTCTCAATGCACAGGCATTTTTATTCTTATTCATTCCTCTGCCATATATCCAACATCATAAAAGATTTGAGACAAAATAGTTCCTGAAACATTAGAGGAAAATTGGTAGGCCCATTCCACAATCTTGAATATGTCCCAGTTGGTCAAAGCCAGGATCAAGTTGTTAGGAGATGACAGTTACCAAACTTTTTTCCATTTGAAGCAGAATGAGAAACTGAAATATCAAAAAAGTAGAGCCATAAAAGCAGGCCGATGAAAACACATGCAAGGCAATTTAGCAACTCTGCACTTTGTACAAATATACATAGTTGAGAAGAACATATGGCCTCAAAGGCAGGAAAAAGTTTAGAACCAACAAATCATCTAAACAATTTCATAGAGAACATTACACTGCTACTCTGTGGCAAAGGTGCCCAAGCTAGCAACAAACTCAGCTGCACAAACTTTCAAACAAGCATCACAAATGAAGTAAAAGTAAATATCTCCAAGAGAATAATAAATTTGATATGGGTAGGAAAATTCAAAATGAGCAACCTAGCATAACAGAAATATTACAAATAACAAAATGATGAAATATTACTTTCATCTCTTTCCTTAACAGACCTATACTGTCATGTTCTTGGATGAAGCCGGTCATAGTACTCAGTGAAGTCAAGGCGAAATAGTAGGAATTTAAGGTCAACATGTGGTTGCAAGGGTAGCAGTGAAATAAATCCATCAAGTGATGGTGAGTATTCATTTGCGATCAAATCCAACTCTGCCCCCATTTTTGAAAGGAACTCCCCACCTCTCCGCATCAACTCTTTCCTACCACCACCACCAGCCCCATCATCAACTAGCCGTTTCAACCTTGACGACTTAGTCCTCCCCCTAGAAAAACACAAAAATCCAGGTCAGTACACAGCACACTGAACCATTCCCAAATAAAACACATGACTTTAAATAAATAAACCAGTTTTCTCACCTCTGTTGCAGTTCATATATACCCTCAAACAACCGGTCCGCGACACTGCCAAACCTTAAAACAAGTTCAAACAGAACCAACAATGATCGCCGAATGCCTTTGGATCTCTCACCAAGCAGAGACTTCTCCACAATTGAATCAAGATACTTATCGTGCGCCGACAGTAGATCATCAAGATCTTTTGCTGTCTCCATCTCATCCAAAAACCGTGACCATGACACCTCGAGCACCTCAAACATGATATAATACTGCAAGTTTGTTACAAAATGATTCATCTCATCCCAAAGCACTTGACACCGCCGTGAAACAGAAGTGAATCTCGTCCTAAGGTCCCCATCCTGTTTTGTGAATTGGTGTGAGACAATGCGGTTCGGTTTCATCGTCTTCCAAACTGCAGTGAGAGAGTGCTCGACCCGCCTCAGCTTCCACAGGAAATTGAAGACCTTCAAGTACCTCTCCATTGCAGATGCAGAGAACACGGTGTCCAGTGGGGCACATGCATCATACTCCAAAGAAAAAACATCCCACCCACGATCCCCTTCATCATGCTTCATCATCTTGACCTTGAGTCGGTCCAGCATGTCCCGGTCGTCATACTGCGCGTTTGACGCCCGCACGGCAGTCTCCAGCAAACCCGACAACTCAAACGAGCTGATCTTCCCGGCCGGCTCTGACAGCCTTGGCCCCACCACGTCCATCAAGTACTGCACGAAGTCCCCCTGTCCGAGCAACAGATACCGTTTGATAGCAAGGCAGTGGTCCTTGAACTGATACCGGCCATACATCACATCAAGAACCCGCCTATCGATGCGCTCCGACGCCTCCGACACAAGCTTCTCCAACGCAGCAGTCTCGCCATACCCAATGGAGACATCCTCCGATGCCGTGACGGTGTACCCGTCCTGGTCATCGCAGCAGGCGCGGAGGAAGTTGATCGACTTTCCCGTGCGGAGGATCCGGTGCGCCAAATCCCGGGGGATGAACGGTGGGAGCATCGATGGCTGGAGGCGGTACCCCTCCCGCCAAAGTAGCGACCCCGCCGAAGCCGTGGACACCACGAAGAACTCGCCAAAGGGGTCCCGCAGCTCCCCCTCCAGGACCCACGCGCGGACCGCCTCGTAGAGAGGGGAGCAGGAGACGCGGAGGAGCCGGGACATGAAGTCGATCACAAGGGGGTCGCCTCGAGAAGCGTGCGCGTGGATCGCGCCCGCCATGGCGCCGCCCTTCATGGCACCGCAGCAGTCCACGAGCGCCGCCATGAGACGCATCCGGACCGTCGGCTCGGCGAGCCACACCGCGAGCCTCCGCAGCGAGAGGTAGTCCCCGCCATCCGATCCTTCGGACGGAGGGATCGGGCTTCTCGACTGGGCGTCGAGCACGGTGAGGAGCTTGTAGTAGTCGGAGAGTTCCCCGTTGAGGGCGCCGCGGAAAGCCTGACCGACGGTCCCGATCGCGTCGGGGAATCCGGCGATCGACGACACGTAGTGGCGGACCTTGCGGAACAGCCACCCGAGCTCGCAGAGCTTGAAGACCATGATGCGGCGGTCCCTCGGGAATTTGGACGGGTCGACGAGGGCGTAACCGTCGAGAGCCGCGTCGAATTTTATGAGCCGCCCGTCGATGCCCTGACAGGCGTGCAACACGTCGCGGACGAGGAGGCGCTCGAGCTCGGCCTCCTGCCTCGCCGAGTCCTCGAAGTCGCGGAGGTCGACCTCCCTCTCGGAGTACTTGGAAACCATCAGCACCCCCCCGCCGTCGGATCTCGGATCTAGGGTTTTGAGGCCGTTGATCGCGGGAAGGCCACCGGAGGCGGCGGAGATGGGGAGGAGAGGAGGAGTGTCGGCGGAGGAGGCGTGGTCGTCGGAGATAGACTTGAGGAGGTAGAGGAGTGCCCATCGGTTTCGGAGGCCGCCGGAGGAGGAGAGCTTGGAGAGGAGGTCGGCGAAGGAGAGGGCGTCGGAGGAGCGGCCGGAGCGGACGAGGCTCCGCTTGATGGACTCGGCCATGGCGGACTCGTCGGGGGAGATGGAGGGGGTGATGCCGCTGGAGAGCATCCGAGAGGCGTAGCGGAGGATCCGTTCGATGTCGGACGGACGGCTAGGGTTTGAAATCCGGACGACGAGATCACGGACCAGGTCGGCGGTGGTCCTGCTCTGGTGGTGGTGGTGGTCCGACGCCGCCGCATCGAGCGGCGGAGGAGGGCGGGCGAGCCCAGATTGGTTCGGGCGATCGTGCTTCATTGCTTTTGAATTGGGGGAAATATTTTTGTTGGGGTTTTTGTTATTGAATGCTTTTCATTGCAAAGGTTTTCCTTTTTTTAACTTTTGGAGGGTCCTGGGTAGGGTTTTTTTTTTTATGTGGGCGCGGAAATGAGTGTTTTTGAAAGATGGGTTTTTGTTTCTTTATCGTTTCTCAGATTTGGAATGATTTTTTTTTGTTAGAACGAATCAATGACAGGTAACAGTGAAAAATCGATTGGAAAGTGAGTACTTGTTTAGAACAATGGATGTTTTGAGAGCAAGCATTTTAAACTGGGGTTGAGGTAAGCTTTCACCTTGCACTCTAGAAATTAGAGATGAAAAGGCTAAAGCAAATCCAAAAGCTTTAGATTTTTATTAAACCATGTTTTGAATGAATGTAGTAGGTCAAACAAGACTGAAAATCCAGTTCAATGAATCGTTTCTTCTTCTTTTTTTTTGTGTACTCACGGAAAGAAGTTTAAGTAGTTCATGTTGGGTCATGTTAGAGTCAAAAGACAAAATTAGAGGTTAACTCAAACTCAATCAGACGTGGCCATCAAACCCAATGAGACCAACCCGAATTCAATCGGTCAAGTTTAGTTCAAGCTTGGATTTGGTTCAGGTTCAAATTGGATTTAGATTAAGTTTGATATTGGTTTCAAAAATGTTATTTTAAACAATTTGAACTCTAGTATAATTAGGGTTCCATACGAATAAGATAATAAAGATAAAAATTAAGATTGTCTAGCGGTGATTGAACAAAAAAAAAATGAAACTACAATGGTGATAAATTTTAGAATAAAAATAAATTAGATAATTTAAATTAATTTCGCATATCAAATTTGTGTTGAACATTTAATTTCAGCACACCACATCACATTTATGATGATAAAAATAAATAAATATTTTACCATTGATGACAAGCTATTATTGATATTACCCTATATTTCATTGAAAAATAAATTAAAGAATTTAAATTTGAATATTTAAATTTAAACAATGAAATGATCTAATAATAAAATTAACCAATTTAGTATGTGATTGATCCAAAATCACCTTATCATAAACATTTAAATTTTAGTGGGACTATGACACAAAAAAATTGATTATTTAGGTGTGTGATTGTACATGATAAAAAATCAAAAAGACAAAAAAGGGAATAGCAAAGTTTTCCTTTGATCAATCTAAAAAAACTAGTGCTTCCACCAAACATAAGAAAGAAAATTCTTCTTTCACTTTTTCTTACTTATTTTATTATATTGAAAGAAGAAAAAAAATTACCCCTCCCATAAAGTAGAATGTGGGGGAAAGCAGGTGAAAATGATTCCATTGTTTCTCATCATATGCCCGAACAACATAAATTTGGTTAAAAAAAAAAATTTTTATTTTATTTTTTAACATAAATTCCTTTTTTTTTATTTTTCATATGCAAATTTGTGCACATATAACAATTTAGTGATCTATACAAAAAAATAAAATTCTATTCTACTAGTATAATGAGTCCATATGTCAAATATATGTTATCACAACTTATAAATCAGCGTTTTATATGTCAAATCATTTTTTCACTTTTTATTATAATTATTCACATTTTTTATCCACAACTTATTTATTATTAATCAAATAAAAACAATTTATTATTATGTTTTCTAACAAAAATAACAAAAACACGGTGAAATAGAAACTATTTATTCTATTCCACTTATTAATTATCATGCGGATGGTAAAGAAAAGAGACCGATGAGTAGGAGGACATGGACTCTTTTTGGGTATGGATCACTAATATTAGTTGGTATTAGTTATAAGATATGATATATTTGAGCAGACTTAAAATACCAACTAATTTTCATCTATTAACATAATTATACCTTTTTTATATAAACAATAATTTTTTTAGGTTTATTTTGCCATATTCCAGGGGCTAAATTTTACTTCAATTTTTCGCCAAATCTTTTGTCCTTGAGGTGTGACAGAGTTATTCGCCTCCGATAGCTATAGCGGGATGGATACAATTCATGCAGCTAAGCAAATTTTTGTTTGGTTGCCTTTTATGTTATTCACATTAGAAAACATAAGAGTAACATTTTGTATGTTTGGTTTAAATTGGATTAATAATGACGATAAGTGATGGATAAAAGATATATGAGAGCTTGACTTTTTCAATGAATCTTATATAAATTGTTTATAAAGAAATAACTATGGAGATGTGTAATATGATAAATATATATAACATGTTTGGAATGTGTCTCATTCCCTTTATTCTCTCTTATTCCCTATTATATCTCATCCCATACATAACTTCGAGATTCTAGTACAAAAAAACAATTTTTCCCCCCTTATTCCCTAGGGCGCCATTTGGGTAGTGAAATAGAAGGATAATAAGAGGGAATAAGGGGAGGAGAATAAACTTTAAAAAGCTGTGGGTGAAGGGAAGGAACAGATAGATATGAGCCATGTCAAAATATGTATGAATAAATTGGTATTTCAGATCCCATATGAAAATGTGTAATTCCACCAAATCTATTTCACCGGTACAAGAAAGTTCACATATCATAAAATCAATTGTTATCACCTCTTATAAATTAGAAAGTCTACAAGTCAAATCATATTTTCACATTTTATAAATCATTATCTACATTTTATGCACAATTATACGTGGTCAGCAAAAAATAAAATATTATTATTATTATTATTATTATTATTATTATTATTATTATTATTATATTTAGAATCATTAAAAAACACTCCATATAATAATTTATCATAGTGATATAATTATTTACTATAAAATAGTCGTGAACTCCTGAATAGCTAAATGTCACTGTTTAAAAGATACACTGATGGCTTTTAGAGCATTTACAATCCTATATTTAAATGTGTATCCAAACATAAATTTGAGTAAAAGTCACTTAAAATATGTTCAATCATTTACTCATATCCACATCAAATTAAACTTTTACTTAAATTTGTACACTTCAAGAGAGACTCAACACTCAAATTTTTATATAAATTTTCTTTTAAAGGCTATATTTCTTTTCAACTCTAAATTTTTTTAAAGATTTGAGTAAAAATAAAGTGATGGTTGGAAACACACAACACAAAATAGTCATGAGGACAGGGGTGGTAAACAAGCAAAATGAACCGAGCTTTGACATATTCAAGCTTCGCTCGTTTATACTTAGGCTCGACTCAGTTCAAGACCGAGCTAAATTTTGTGTTAAGCTTGATTTGTTTGACTCATGAAAAACTCGACTAAAACTCAGCTCACTCGTTTGTAAAATAAGGCTCGAGCTTAGACTCATTTAGCTAAAAAAAACTCGTTTAACAATTAAAACATGCTAAAAACAAATAATATGGAAAAAATAAACAATTATATTTGAAAATCATCATTAAACAATCATATTCAAAACGAGCTTGTATAGGCTCTGGTTCAGCTCATTTATAACCGAGCTTTAAAAATATTTAAGTTCGACTCGTTTATCTAATCGAACGAGCTCGAATAAGTTTTAACAGAGTTGAGTCTGAACCGCTCAGCTCGTTTACCACCCCTATATGAGGAACACACATGACACATAAAGTAACAAAATTGGAAAAATTTATAGAAAATGAACTCATACGTAAATTTTAGAGTGGATCCTTACCGAACTGGACACCTCTTTAATCGAACTGCACAGCGTATAAATCTAACTGTACACAATCAATTATTGGATATATATTTACTATCTTATTAGATCCAATCAGTTATTGAAAAAAATTATGAATTTATAAAATCATCATTAATATTATAATAGGAAAGTGAAATATATATTTTAACGATTGATTGTGCAGATTAAAAGGATGTTCAGCCTCAAAATTTTATACTTGACCAACCCTCACTTTTCTAGACTGTTCGAGGCAGGAACCCTCCAGAAAGCCATCTCTATTTCTCTCCCACAGCTCCCCTTCCCTTCACCAAAAGAATCCTCCTTTAAAAAAGAACAAAAGAAATTTCAAAACCCTAAAATTCCTCAGATGGCGAAGTACGGCGAGGGCGACAAGAGGTGGATCGTGGAGGACCGACCGGACGGGGCCAACGTCCACAACTGGCACTGGGCGGAGCGCGACTGCCTCGAATGGTCCCGCGCCTTCCTCACCTCCCTCCTCTCCGACCTCCCCATCCTCTCCGGCGAGTCCGGCCTCCACATCCGCACCAAAACCCTAGACCGCCTAGACGGGAGGCCTACGTCAACACCCGCAAGGGCAAGATCATCCCCGGATACGAGCTCTCCCTCTCCCTCTCCTGGATCGGCGAGGCCAAGTCGTCGTCGTCCTCCGATGACGTGGCCGGCGAATCCACCATCGCCTCCGTCGAGGGGACGGTTGAGATGCCCTACATCGCCGACGAGAACGCCGGGGAGGATCCGGAGATCAAGGTCACCGTCCGTGATGACGGTCCGATCGGGAGGAGTCTCAAGGAGGCGTTCCTCGCGAGGGGGAAGCCGATCGTGCTGGAGAAGATTAGGGCTTTCGTGGACGCCATGGCGAAGGGAGGCCCCGCGAAGGATGATCTGGAGGTGAAGAAGCCGAAGAGTGACGCGGCTGTTGTGGCTGCTCCGGTGGTGAAGGAGGAAGAGAAGGAGAAGAAAAAGAAGAATAGGGAGAAGGGGAAGGAGGGGTTTAAGACGATACAGTTGAGCGAGAGGTTTAATTGCAGGGCGAGGGATCTTTATGAGATCTTGATGGATGAGAGGAGGTGGAAGGGGTTCACGCAGAGCAATGCGAGGATCAGTAGGGACGTGGGCGGGGAGTTCAGCCTTTTCGATGGGTCAATCATGGGAACCAATGTGGAGCTCCAGGAGGGGAAGCTGATTGTGCAGAAGTGGAGGTTTGGGAGCTGGCCTGATGGACTCTATTCGACAGTGAGTCTATCTGGTTCTTCATGTTTGGGTTTTTATTTGAATGTTTTGTATTATATCTCTTTGTCAAGTTTTTTATTATTATTATGTTGTGCTGGTTGAATGTTCTAGTATCAAATGAAGTTTATGTTTTCAAAAAAAGGATCTCATTAAAGATTTTCTAGGAAGAACTCTGCATTGAACTTTCTCACATTGGCTTCCATAATGGTTGATTGGGTGGCCCATCTGTTATAAGGTTTGTTGTTTTGGTCGTAGTTGCATAGAGGGTAATGCACCTAAGATA
Organism: Acorus calamus; assembly: GCA_030737845.1. Taxonomy (NCBI): domain Eukaryota; kingdom Viridiplantae; phylum Streptophyta; class Magnoliopsida; order Acorales; family Acoraceae; genus Acorus; species Acorus calamus. The sequence goes on along the minus strand of CM060863.1, from coordinate 38,298,084 downwards.
ATCAAGTATTTCAGGCCTGATTGTGTGGGAAATATCCATGAATAAATAAAGTGTATGTCGATGCATGCCAGACGTTCCTTCATTTCCATTTATTAAATTAGATTTGAGATCATATTTCTTCTCCTATATCTTGTCAAGTTGACTCCTTTTCTTCTGCATATGAACTTGATAGTTTGATTTATTCTTATGATTTTCTGTTTTGCACAAACATTTTATGATATGGTTGATGTCGGTTTTTGATGTTATTCAATTTGGGTATTCATAATGGCATTACGTTCATGAAACTTTTTGCTTAAGTTTCTTCTTCCCCTTTTGGATGACGGTGGACCCTTTTATTCTATTCTGTTGGCATATGTGTTGTTATAGGCCGACTCACTTGTCATTGGTTTTTTTTTAATTAGGAATTGATCTGATATTCACTTGTGATCTCTTTTTATGATTGGCCAGTGAGACATTATTTTATATCTATCTGAGAAAGCTTTCTAAGGGAACATTCTTCCCTAAATTTTTATACTTCCAAGGGATTTTTTTCCATGCTTTACTGAAGATTTCCAACTTATTCTGTCATTGTGAAATGGCAGGTGAGACTGACTTTTGATGAGCCTGAATCTGGAGTTACTATTGTGAAGCTGATACAGACTGAGGTCCCTGAGGAGGATAGGTTGGTTCATGATCTTGAATGCATTAATCTAAAATCTTCATTCTTCTTGTTGCGCTTCCATTCATTGCATTCTGATTTGAATGTCTGTCATTGTAGATATGGCAACTCCACTGTGGTAGAGAACACTGAAAGAGGATGGAGGGAGCTCATCCTTCACAAGATCCGCGCCGTATTTGGTTTCGGAATTTGACAACATGGCAAGAGCTTATCTATTTTTTCTGAGTTTTGCATCATTGTTATGTTTTGATCTATAAACTAGTTCATATTGTCATACCCCTTCACATGTCAGGTTCATATCTGTAGTCATTATGTAATCTGCTGTGTTGGCCATCATTTGACTGTAGCAGGTTTAAAGAGTGTCACTATTCTTGGTTCTTACTCATTGTGGACCCTCTGTCACTGAAGCAGTGATGGAAAGAGCATCATAAAAAAAAATTATTGGCTGATGTCTAGTTTTTATGCTTATGTATGGTGCTATGGTTGAGAACCCAACTTAATAAATGATATGAGGTAGGACTGTAATGCAATTCTGTGGAATAAGCTCATGCACATACACAGGGAGTGGGTAGTAAGTATAACATGTTGCCTGAGTTTTGGCTAGCCAGTTAGCACCCCCCCCACAAAAGGAGGTTAAAAAGAAAGTATAACATGTGATATGGGCTATCCCATGTGCTTACTGGCACTCTCATGAGGACTCAGGTTATATGACATATATATGAACTTTAAATTTCCTATAATAACGTCGAATATTGAATGTGAGTGTTTTCTGCTTTAAGATATTATCATCTGCATGGTATTTCTTCTGCTTTTTTTATTCCATTGACATTGCTTAATTTTTTTTTATTGGTAATGATTCATTCTAATTGTGGCTTGTCTGTTCGGTATTATTTTGTTGTAGTACTAGTACTTCTCTGATGCTTGAATGAATATTTTGCTTCAAACTCTGAGTGGTCATTATTGCTCGAGTTTTTCTAACTTATGCTTTGATAGTTTATGAGAATGTGTGTTTTGTCCTCTTCTGCTATGGTATTGAATCAGATAATATAGCTGATTTTGGTCTCTATGCTCAGGCATAACTGGCAAAATGTTCTTTATGTTGGTCTGGTTTGTTGAATCTGTATCATTGATACGAATGTCTTATTGAGATTTGTAAATTTTGTGAACTGTGTGGTTGGTATCCTAACATTTGTTTCACAGATATTACATTATAAACATGATTTGAATTTAGTTCTATTTTATAATGCTGTTGGTGTGGACTACAACTAGGAAAAAGTAATAGGATTACTTGTGAAGTAATAGTACTTGATTGAATTGATTACTTGAATTGATGGTTTTTAATGTTTTTGGGTTTAGTCGATCATGGTCGGGATATTAGTAGACAATGGATGCATTTGGTTGATGGATAGTTAACCAAGGTTTAATTGGTTAGTCCATAGCAATTTATCATGAAATAATGGGTATGATGATTTTTGACATTCTGGTACACAGTGAAAAATTGTGAAGAACAGGATGGTCTCTGAAGAAACCAAGACATACTCTGCTCTCTTTTTAGTGGAGTGGATTCAGGACTTTCTCATGGGGACAATGGAAAGGGTGGCTCTATTCGCCCCCCTCTCATGGGGACAATAATTTGTATTGTTGGTAATAGGAATGGACTAGTTCTCAATATTTGTGATTCTTTTGCTCAGTTTCATGCACTTCATCTATGTTAATATTAAGCCACGCGGATAAAAGCATTATGCCTTCTTCAACCTGAAATTTTTTTGCTCTTTTATTTTTCTTTTGGATAGATTCTTCTTCAACATATATTTGAGATGACCTAAAGAAGGGTTGAGTGAAATATTCACTAGATGGATCTGTAAAATGCATTACTACGAGGATCTATCTACAAAAATAATTAAAATAAATTAATAAAAATAATACTTAAAAAAATAAAATGATAACAAATGAAAAATTCAGATCAAATGTAAACTCAGAGAGAAAAAAAACTTTAATTTTAGAACAACAAAACTTATAGTTTGAGAGTATAAAAATTATATGAATGAGGATTGGGTTAAATAGATAAAGTTACATCCATTGAGATATAACCGTTACATATATACACACAAATAAATTTTTTTTTTAAATTTTCTGTTGGATCCATCAAAATTCAAATAAAAAAATATTATTTTTAATATTTATAATAATTGTGGGGGCCATGCCTTGGAGCTCATCGTCGTCTCCCCCGTTTATTGAGCATGCACGCTCGTCTACCCGACTTGTTGAGCAACGAGGAGTTGATTGAAGTCATTTTCCTCGCATCGCACATCAAATCAAGCGAAGGAGCCGAATTAAATCGGCGCATTGGAGATGCTCTTTGTTTGTCATGTTGATGGAGGGCATTATGGTTGGTAGACAAAAATGCACTCAATAAGGTTAGTGTCAGAGAGTTGGTTGAAGTGTTACAGATTTAGCTACTAGTGTCATCTATGGTTGATGAAAATCAGATCACTTGCAAATGATGTTTCTCTTCATCATAGGATTGCATTCTTGTCTGTATGCCGTACTCGATAGTTGGTCAAACAGAACCTTATAATTTCTTGCAGATTATTTAAATCTTTTGTTTATCCATTCAGTCTCCACATACAATTGCTTTGATGATTTTCAACAGACGAGGTTTGTTCTACAATGGTTTTCAACAGATGAGGTTTGTTCTACAATTAGAACCTTCGTAAGTCTTTTTCAAGGGGAATGTCGCCGTTGATACATGTCGGGGTGTAATTCATTCTGTTTGATTAGGTTCTAGGTGAAATAATAATTGACTGAATTATCAATACACAACCTAAAATCCGATTGAACTGAATTATTAAACATGTAAATTGAACCTAATTTGTTTAGTCAATCAAATCAAACTGAATCTGAGACTTAAAGCAAACCTCATCAGTTGACAGCCATCTAAAAATATAAATGAAATTTTAAAAAATGAATTCCGTTGCCGGGACTTGAACCCGGGTCTCTCGGGTGAGAGCCGAGTATCCTAACCAACCAGACTACAACGGAATTTGTGTTTTGGTGTGATATATTACTTATATAATTATTAATTTTAAACAAATGTATCAAATTAAAGTATCGTTTGTGTGCGCGGTTGTTTTCAGGAAGTGAAAAAACACGAGAAAGATCAACATAAAACCATGTCCATATAAGATAAGGGTTTGCAAGATTATCGACACAGACATAGAAATCTTGTTTGTTTATGCGGTCACGTCCGTCAGCGCCTACCAATGCCACCGCTATTTAAATGCAGAATCAAACATTGCTTAAGAATTTACTTTATGTAAAGGATAAAAGTTAGAACCTTATGTATTATATTTAATTTTTATATTTTTTTGTGGTAAGCATGGGAACAATACTGAAACCTAGGACACTTCAATGAAGGGATACCTCACCACCTGTTAAGATATGATTATGTGTAAGAGAGTTGTCAAATAGTTCCAATTATACCCCTACATGCAATTTCATATGCCACTATAGTTGTCAAACGAGATGTATACTTTATTGTTAAATTTTTTTTTCACATTTTTTAAAAATAGAATCACACAATTCATTAGTGTATAAAATAATTCATCTTTTATAAAAATGTATATTTTATTATATGAGACATACTATTTAATAATAAATAAAATGGGCACGGACTACAGGGCATGACTGTGTATGACATTTTTATTTGTTTACTATTATATGTACGCTTAAATACAGAATATGTCTTCATTTTGGAAAGTTTTAAATACTATATCTACAGTAAATGCAGGATCACAAACAATATCCATTGGTTGGAGGAGGGAGTAAGGTTTGTTGGATTAATTGATTTGTTTCAATTTTTTTATGGCTAAATGGCTCAATCTTTTTTAAAAGAAATTTGAATTCCCTAAAAAAAATTAGAAAAAAGCATTAGATGTTTATTTGGAATTTTCATATAACAAAAAATGTACTTTCTCTATATAAACTATTGTTTACAGGAAGAGAATATAAATAAAAAAAAGGACCAACAATGGTGGGTGGGTCAAGGGTCCATAATTTTTGGAATCAATCATCTCATGTAACCACAAACACAGAGAACATGAATTTTCTTTTTCTTATTGTACCGACTTTTTGTGATTTGCTTAGGGGTGCAATTTAGGCGGGTTGAACCTGACCCAACCCGACTCGTGGACGGGTTCGGGTGGGAGTTTTTTGGCGTTGGGTTCAACCTGACCTGAACCCGAACCAACCCGAACCCAATTCGGGTCGGGTTCGGGTTGGGGGGTTCAACCCGCGGGCTCAACCCGAACCCGACCCCCCAAATTAACAAATGTTATGCTGCCATAACAACATACCTATATCTAAAACCCTAAATTCTTAAAACATAATAAACAATTACACAAATTAGAGTATCACTATGTTTGTTGTGTTTGGGTTAATTATTATAGATATTCACTTTTAATTATTTGTATATAAGGTTTAATTAATAATTAACTAGAGTTTGTTTTGTTGTTTATTAAATATTTTGTATGATATTTTAGGTGTTAAACCCGACCCAAACCCGATCGAACCCAAATTCAACCCGACCCCGACCCGAACCCGCGGGTTGAGATCGGGTTTAAGTTCGGGTTGAACCTTTCGGGTTGAGGCCGGGTTCGGGCTCGGATTCGGGTTGGACTCTCTACAATGCGGGTTAATGTCGAACCCGACCCGAACCCGACCCAACCCGCTCGAGTTGCACCCCTAGATTTGCTTGCCTTGCTTCCCAGGTTGCTGAAGCGCTGGACGTATCCCAAAGCAATGGCTAGATATATTCTCTCTGCTCCCCTTGTGAAGTCTACATCTCCATCCATGGTCTTTCACATATTAATCACATTAGACTGAAAAAGGTCAATTGTCTGTATCAAGAGAATCAAAAGACACTATTTATATAAATAAGAAAAGTAAAAAAAAATTACACTAACCCTACTTACATTAGCACCATCTCTCAAACTGAGAAAGGTGATTTATATATGGAATAACTTTTTCTCAAGAAAAAATTAAATAAATAAAATTCTCAAATGTTTTAAACATTAAAGTATTGGTTTTGATATTGAACATATGCAAAGTTAATGACAAGTTATGATAGAAAAAAAAAACATGTGCAAAGTTATGATAGTCAAAATAGTTAGGGATGCATAAATATACTAATCAATCAAAACTCATGGATGTGGATGAACATTAAAACTCATGGATGTGTAAAGAGAGATATAGTCATGCAGATTGCATGCTAACGCATGTGGTAAGCAAGCAATGACTCAGGATATTAAAGCAAACCTCATCAGTTGACAACCATCTAAAAATATACATGAAATTTAAAAAATGTTCCGTTGCCGGGACTTGAACCCGGGTCTCTCGGGTGAGAGCCGAGTATCCTAACCAACTAGACTACAACGGAATTTGTGTTTCGGTGTGATATATTACTTATAAAAAAATTTATCAAATTGATTTAAGGCTCGTTTGTGTGTGCGGTTGTGCCAAGACAAGGGGAAGACCGGCGTTTGTTTTCACGAAGTGAAAAAACGCGAGAAAGATCAACATAAAACCAAGTCCATATAAGATAAGGGTTTGCAAGGTTATCAACGCAGACGTGGAAATCTCGTTTGTGTATGCGGTCACGTCCGTTAGCGCCTACCAATGCCACCGTTATCTAAATGCAGAATCAAACATTGCCTAAGAATTTAATTTATGTAAAAGAGAAAAGTTAGAACCTTATGTATTATATTTAATTTTTATATTTTTTTGTGGGTAAGCGTAGGAACAATACTGAAACCTAAGACCCTTCAATGAAGGGATACCTATGGTTATGTATAAGAGAGTTGTCAAATAGTTCCAATTATACCCCTACATGCAATTTCATATGCCACTATAGTTGTCAAACGAGATGTATACCTTATTGTTAATTTTTCTTTTCACATTTTTAAAAAATAGAATCACACGGTTCATTAGTGTATAAAATACTTTATCTTTTATAAAAATATATATTTTATTATATGAGATACTATTTAATAATAAATAAAATGGGCAAGGACTACAAGACATGACTGTGTATGACATTTTCATTTGTTTACTATTATATGTGCCCTTAAATACAGAATGTCTTCATTTTGGAAAGTTTTAAATACTATATCTACAGTAAATGCAGGATCACAAACAATATCCATTGGTTGGAGGAGGGAGTAAGGTTTGTTGGATTAATTGATTTGTTTCAATTTTTTTATATGGCTAAATGGCTCAATCTTTTTTAAAAGAAATTTGAATTCCCTAAAAAAAATTAGAAAAAAGCATTAGATGTTTATTTGGAATTTTCATATAACAAAAATGTACTTTCTCTATATAAACTATTGTTTACAGGAAGTGAATATAAATTAAAAAAGGACCTAACAATGGTGGGTGGGTCAAGGGTCCATAATGTTTGGAATCAATCATCTCATTCAGCCACAAACACAGAACATGAATTTTCTTTTTCTTATTGTATTGACTTTTTGTGATTTGCTTGCCTTGACATCCTTTGCTTCCCAGGTTGCTGAAGCGCTGGACATATCCCAAAGCAATGGCTAGATATATTCTCTCCGCCCCCCTTGTGAAGTCTACATCTCCATCCATGGTCTTTCACATATTAATCGCATTAGACTGAAAAAGGTCAATTGTCTGTATCAAGAGAATCAAAAGACACTATTTATATAAATAAGAAAAGTAAAAAAAAAATTACACTAACCCTACTTACATTAGCATCATCTCTCAAACTGTGAAAGGTGATTTATATATGGAATAACTTTTTCTCAAGAAAAAATAGAATAAAATAAAATAAATAAAATTCTCAAATGTTTTAAACATTAAAGTATTGGTTTTGATATCGAACATGTGCAAAGTTAATGACAAGTTAGGATGAAAAAAATAAATGTGCAAATCGTGGCACGTCTATCTTTTTTTTTTATAAAAAAAAGTGCACATAATGATTAACAACCAACAAAAAACAAAGATTCTCACGTAGTCAAAATAGTTAGGGATGCATAAATATACTAATCAATCAAAACTCATGGATGTGGATGAACACAAAACTTATCAAAACTCATGGATGTATATAGAGACATTTAGTCATGCATATTGCATGTTAATGCATGCGGTAAGCAAGCAATGACTCAGGATATTAAAGGGTGTGACTAAGCCTGTCAATTCCGAAAAAAATCCGCATCCGACCGAATCCGTATCCGAAAATGCAAAAAATCCGATATCCGAAAAATCGTATCCGTATCCGAAAAAATATCCGTATCCGAAAATTTTCGGATCGGATACGGATATACCCCTTCCGATCCGAAAAATATCCGTATCCGATGCATTAAAAAAATATTAATATTAGTATTTAATATACCATTGGATTTTGATCAAGTGGCTCACATTCTTTCTAAATAGTTGTAATAGGACTTGTGTTTGTGAATTTTTAATTTTAATCAATTTTTGAACTTTAAATGAAAATTTGTTATGTTTAATTATTTATTTATTCTTTCTAATGTGTAAAGAGACTTATGTTTGTGATTTTTATTTTAGTCAATTTATTCTTTCTAATAGTTGTAAAGTTGCTTATGTTTGTGGATTTTTATTTTAAGTCAATTTTTAAACTTTAAATAAAAATTTGTTATATTTAATTATTTATTTATTTATTTCGGAATTTCGGATAATTATCCATCCGTCGGATACGGTACGGATCGGACACGGAAGCTTTTTAAATATCCGTCGGATACGGATATAAAATTTTTTTTCGGATACGGATACGGATATGACCATATCCGCTCCGTATCCGGTCCGTTGAAAGGCTTAGGTGTGACTTGACAAGTGTGACGCGCACACAAGATGCATACAGGAAGAGAGTACCGAGCATGCAAGATGTGAAATTTTAAAATTGACCTTTGTTACCTATCTTAGTTTTTTTTATTGAGGGATGTAGTGAGACAACTTTATATTTTGTGTGGGGGCATCATCGACTTACTTGCACAGTTGCACAAGTGTTAATTACCCATTTCTTACACTTTCTACTACCAACTACATCATTCATTCCACAATTTTTCCATGACACGGGAAACCAAATAAACCATCACTTCCCATAAGCATCTTATTTCCTGTGCCTTGGTAAACCACCTTGACTACCTTTTCCCATGAATCTCTATTTACTCATACTTTGGTACTCTACACTAAGTGTTATGACTCCAATTTTGCTTATAAAATGAGCCTCTCTTACCATTTCAACTCAACTCAATCTAACTCACTCCACAAAATCCCAACACCACCTAAAACATACACTTGTGCAAGCTTATCTCTAGTAGCCCAATCTTGAATGTAAATATGTCTTTTGTAGTGACATATAGTTGTCAATTTTTCTTCATCTTGGAGTTGTTCATTCTTCTTTTATTTTCGGTTGTGAGTCTTGGGCTAATGTGACTTGGGTTGCACTATTTAAGAGCCTCGTGTCTCTCCACACAAGAGTGTGCATCAATGGTGCATAAGTATGTTTGTGAAAAATCGTTCGGATCCACGTTTCACATTTCCATCATAAATCCACACAAATGCTGATCCAAATGAACTCATGGACAAAATAGAAACATGCGGGAGATGCAAAAGCACTCAGAGGATCCAAAGGGTCCATGATGATTAGAAATAAATCAACAATGAAAGAAAAATTCAATATAGATGTGAAAGTCATTCTCTACTCAGATGAAAGATGCATGTAACTTACATTTATTTTATATATAAAAAAGATAATTTAATAGATTTAGGGCCCGTGTGAGGTGTGACACAGGCTTAGTCGCCCTTGATAGTTATACCGGATCGATAACAATCCGTGTTGAATAAGTTAATTTTTGTTTGATTGTTTTTTATGTTATTTTTATTGGGAACCGTAAAAATGACTTTTTTGTTGTTTTGTTCACCATGGATAAGTGTGAGATGTGCGAATGATTTGATAGATATGAAAATTTTTAGAATGTGTGTATAAGTCTGTTAGTTGAAATAATTTTTTAAAAATGATAGAAAAGAGTATTTTTATTCATTGCATAGATAAACCCTGATAAACAATTCCAGTATTTTCTTAGAGTAGTTATCAGACCTTATCCTAGCTTATCCAGACATAGCTATCAGGGTTATCTGAAAAAAACAAGCAGTGAATAAGCTATTATTTTTTAATAATTAAACATTTTGAAGCTTATTTAAAAACTATTTTACTTATTGATTGTTGAAAGTCATTTTGTCCTTTATAAAAAGTGGTAAACCAAATATTAATAAATATATTTAATAAAATAGATATAAATACCATTCTATAAGCCCACAAATAAGAATTTATTTTTCTTGTTAAATTAAACCATTTTTCATTTAAAATATCAAAATTTATATTATCTGTACTTATAAATCCGAACTTAAAATCAACAATCCGTCGAATCAAATGCCCCCTGTATTTCATGTAAAGCCAAAGGCCTGGAAATCCCTAATGGACCTGAGCATGACTGGATGAGAATCTTCATCATGGATTAGTGTCCCCTTTGGGGCCAACCTAAATGCTTCTAACCTACTCTACCACAAGTTAAAAGTGAGAATTGACAAATGAAGAGGAAGACAAAGGGGAGGCACAAGTCATAAGCTATATCCACAAGTCTTCCTAGGTTTAACTGTCCCACTAGAAGGTATGTGAACTTCCATGTTCTTTCAAGTTTGGTTTGATAAAGGGTATAAATGTCTAGGTAATTAAATTTTTTATTTGTTATAATGAAATCAAGATAGATTTCTGGATGTTGAATCAAAAATTGATATTTTATTTTGATAAATATAAGTAAAGATAAAATCGATCCATTTTTCCCAAATTTTATTCACTTGACCTATCTTTACATGGAAATAAGTGATAGATTAATAAGATAAGAGGAATGCTTGGAGAATAACTTATACTATTTGTTTTAAGAATAAATAAAAAAACACGAACAATTTTCTTTATTTTGAAATGAAAACGAAAATGAAAATGGTGAATGTTTTATTCCACCTAAATGCTAAAATACAATTTATCTCTTTTTTCTTTCGATTTTGACAAATATGAATGTTGATAAAATTTTTTTTTTATTCTCTAAAATCAAAATAATTTATTTTAAAAATTTATTCCCTTACCAAGTCAATCTTCAAAATCTTTGAGCATAAGACCTCGTTTGGCAACCCGTTTTGGGTTGCTTTTAGCTTCTTTAAAAGCTAAAATCCTAAACATCTTACTAAACAAGTCCATTTAATTGAAAAATTGTCCATGGTTACAACAAAAAAGATATCTAAAAAATGTGTTTATTCTAACAAAAGCAGCTTCCATTATCAGCAACAACATAATTAATTTATTAATTAAAAAACAGCCATCATGATTACATCATAAAAAAACTGTGTATAAAGATAAAAACTATTTTTCAAACGGTGTTTTTAAACGCACCCTAAGTTATATTTGAGATCCTAAAAAGTCTATAGTTTTATTTTTATTCACATCCATCAAAATAAGTATAACAATCATAATAAATATTATTCTAACATTTGAACATAATAAAAAAATTCCACTTTCAATCCAAAATTAGAATAATTACCACACTTTATAAAAAATATATTTTTTACAGCAAATATTATGAATTGTTCCTAGCGACTTGTCCCCATTATCCATTAACTAAATCTTAAGGGCTAGTTTGACAAGAGATTAAGGTTTTAAAGATAAGTTGTCATAATTCTAAAGGATAAAAAGTTTATCAATTTTGTTCATATTCACATTTGTTAAAATTGAAACAAAAAATGAAAATAATTTTACCCCAGCCATTAAGTGAAACAAAATGTCTCCATTTTAATTTCAAAATTGAGACAACTGTCCACAGTTTATTCTGATTAATTTTTATATCAAATGAGGATAAATTGTCTTCCTTATAAATACCCCTTATCTCACCACTTATCCCATTATCAAACCAACCCTAAGATTCCACATATCTAGACATATTTAGGAACCATGCATCAAAATAGAAAATAATGGATCTTTACCACTTTTTTTCTTTTTGCTTGTTTTGCATTTAAATTAATCAAACAATTTAAAATGCATTAAATCAAATTAGTTCATTCACCACAGACAATGAAAGGATAACCGTCTAATTTAATCAAACAAAAAAACATAAGAGAAAACCCTGACAAATTTGAGGCCTATTCATAAAGTCTCCGTTTGGATAGCGGAATTGAGTTATTTGGATAAATAATTATGCTAGTACATATAACAAATCTACATGAATAAAGATGTTCTGTTTGATTGTGTTTTTTTTATTTTCATTGGAAAACGTAAGAATAAAAGTTGAGTTGTTTGGTTGATAAAAAATAAAATATAAATAAAATATAAAAAATTGATTTGATATGTAGGCCTTTTGATGTATAAGAGATATTGATAGGTGATTTGATGTGATAAATATAAAAAATGATTTGACATGTGCGTCTATGGAAATAGATAAAATGAGTATAACTTATTCTAGGGGTTACTTAATATTGTTATACTCTTTATACTCGTTTAAACCGACATAGTAATTCATCCTATATTCTTATTCCACCTTTGAACCTCTTTTATTCCGCTACACAAACGACAAACGGGCAAAAGGAATAATTAGTCGGCCGAAAACGACTTTTAATAATTAATAAATAAATAAATTAATTTGATATCCAAAAAGAGGAGGTGACGGCAAAACCAAGGATGACCTGACCTGATAATTTATAATAATTAATTATAAAAAAAAGCTCAGAAAGAGAGGCGAAGACCGCAATCGATGGCGTCAACGACGGCCGCCTCAGCTCCCTCCTCCGCCGCAACCTCCGCCACGACCGGTGGCGGAAGCAGCCGAGGCGTCGTCGCCGTCGTCAACGCCACCGCCCAATCGAGGCGGACCTACTGGTGCCACGAGTGCGACATGAGCGTCACCCTCTCCCCCCCCTCCCCGCCCCGGCAGTCCCTCCTCTGCCCCCACTGCCGCGGCGACTTCCTCGAGGAGATGGACTCCATCCCCGCCGTCGAAGACGACTCCGACGCCGACGACGACGACTCCGTCAACGACGGCGACCTCTTCCTCGCCGGTACCACCCTCCATAACGCCGCCGACCGCCTCGATCGCCTCATCTTCCACCTCGCCGGCGCCGATCCCGACGAGGCGAACCCCCTGCGTCGACGGCCGTCGAGGGGCGCGTCAAGATCTCGATCGATTCGATCCCCACCGTCAAGATCGCCGGCGGAGGAACGATCTGCGCCGTGTGTAAGGATGAGTTCGTCGAATCGGGGGAGGCGAAGCAGCTCCGTGCCGCCACATGTACCACTCCGACTGTATCCTCCCGTGGCTGTCCAACCATAACTCCTGCCCGGTGTGCCGGTTCCGGCTCCCGGTCGAGGAGGAGGAGGTGGAGGTGGCGGAGGAGGGGAGGGATCGGAGCCGTCCGTTCACAGGGTTCCGAGACCTGATGGACGATAGGGATGATCTGATGGGGCTCCAGAACACGCTCCGCCACATCGCGAGGAGGCGGGGTCTGTTCTCGATGAGGCTGGCGGCGGGGGTGGGGGCGGAGGTCGCCGGATCGCCGACACAGATGGGATCGGTTGCGGCGCAGGATAACAGTGGGGAGACTGTGTCGAGCTGGCCTGTCGGTGGCGGCGGCGGCGGTGGGAGTGGCGGAGTTCGGGCTGGGGTCGATGAGGAGGGGGACACGGTGATGTCGGAGGTCAGGAGGGTTGCATATGATTGATGGAAGGGATGTTTGAGGTACTGTTATCTTTACTTATTCCAAACGATTTTTTTTTTTTTTAAGGATTTGATGAACTGTTCAGTCTATTTTCAGGTTTGTTCTGTGGGGTGGTTCCATTGTTTGTAGATTTAAATATGCAGTTATCTTGGTATAAATGTTTAACGAAAATTTAAAATGTGCATTTATATGTGAATTAGAACCTAAAATATGAAATGTGATTTTGATTTTTTTTAAGAGGAAGTCACTGCTTTGTTATTTTGGGGTCAGGATGTAATGCCTCCCTCTTGGTTTAGAGCTTCCATTTGATAACACAAAATTAGATTTGCTGATCTCCTAGATTTCATTTCTAAGAAGGCAATATTTTAATATTGTTTTGGTGTGTATGGAGTATCATGCATCTTGATTTTGCGAGCTTAGTGATCCGATATCGTATGCTCAGTATGTGTGATCCAGAGTTAAAATGGGTTGTGATTGGTACTTGCAATTGATGAATTTGGAGTTCCGCCTGTCAGATTGTAATTGATAAGTTTTTTTAAGACTTTAAGTTGTCTTTAATCAAAGTCATTGGAGCAGGAGTTAGGACAAATAGAATCTTGAAAGATCAAAGCTTATCATACCAACCAAGTTGGGTTTGTTTGCTCTGCAAATGACACTGTAATCATGAAACCAATATTGAGGAGGGACATTAGTAATATGGAGCTGGGGATGCCATACATTTGTTCTTCTTCTTCTTCTTCTTCTTCTTCTTCTTCTTATTCTTGTTCTTCTTCTTTTTTCTGCTGTATCTTTCTTTCTTGTTACAAGTTTATAGGTAGACGAGTGGGCTTGAAGCAAAATGACTCAATGATCTTGTGTTTGTCAAATACGGACAAACCCTTAAGAATTTGTTATATAGTCATCATGTCTTTCACTCCATCTCCTTGAAGTAGGGCTGCAACTCGGGCGGGTTGGGTTCAGGTTGACTCCAACCTGAACCCAACCCGAGATTCAAAGTCTTCAACCCAAACCCAACCCAACCCGAATTTCAACCCGGTGACCTTAACCCGAACCCAACCCGAGGAACCCGATTTTGAATGAAACCTATAAATCAATGAAACCATTTAGACTTTCACCTAAAAAAAAAATGAAACCCATTAAACGTACACAAAAATGAATTAGTCTAATGTTTAATTTGTGGAACAATTATGCAAATGTGACGGAATGCCATTAAAACTCAACATTGTGATTCATTAGACGAGAATGATCTGGACTAGACTGTGTGTGTGTGTGAGAGAGAGAGAGAGAGAGAGAGAGAGAGAGAGAAGATCCTTGCTCTTTCTGGAATAGAGAGAGGGAGAGAGACTTTGTTGTGTTGGAAGAGAGGGGAGGAGAGAGAACCCTGCTGGCTGGTTGTTGTAGAAGAGGAAGGGGGAAGCCTTGATATCCGGTTCTTGTGTTCTCTGGAAGAGAGAAAAGGAGGGTTGAAATGGGGGTGGCTGTCGGTTGGGAGTTGTGAGGAGTATATTAGGGTTTAGTTTGAACGGTCTAGATTGAATAAAAAGATAGGAAAGGTATAGATTTATTTTACATTGAGTATTGGTGATCGGGCTCGGGTTGGGTAGGGTTGTCTGTAACACCAACCCGAACCCAACCCGATTTTATAACCAACCCGAACCCAAACCCGAACCCAGTTTCTTCAACCCAACCCACCTAAATATCGGGTTCAACCCATCGGGTTCGGGTTGGACCCAACCCAAGTTGCAGCCTTACCCTGAAGACACCAATGAAAATAGTGTGGGGGTTACTTGGGAAATTGGGTGTAAACTGCAGAATTTATATGAGGACTTAGAAGATTATCTAGTTTATTTGTGATGATATGGCATTCGATCTCGTGGCTCTAGCTGTCGGAATGGATGAACTTCCAGCATATACTAGAACACATTCAAATTCTTGGACTTCAGCTTTAAATTCAAGGGTTAAAGTTCCCTTTGGTTCTTCTTGACATGTTGATATTGATGAAGAGGAGGCCAATTTAGAGGTAGTTGAAGAAGAGAACGATATTGGTTTCGCTTTATATGATGCTGAATATGGGGTGTGTGCAATAGTTTTGTTGTTTTTTGTTATGCTTATGATTGTAGTTGTAGTTATTATGAGACGAGAGTGAAGTGTGTAGTTACTTTGGTGGTAGAATTGAAGCCTTTTTATGGTTAGACTTTGAAATTTGATAACTTTTTAGTTGTCTTATTGCCTTTTGTTATGCTATGCAATTATTGTGTTTGTAGGAACACGTTTTTGAACATCATAGTTACTAGGTATTATGAAAATGATGCCTTCATATTAATTTGAATTTAGATATTAAATAGTGATGTGAACCGTGCATTTCGTCTTGTGCCTTGTACCTCAGGTTCAAGGGACCCCCCTTGCGCTTTGATTGTGCTGGGCACATTAATATCATTGGAATGATGCCTTCTAGCATTGTTCCTATATGGGGTGAAGCAGCGATTTGATTATCAAGCAAGAAGGACAAGAAATGAGATATTTTGTCGATGCCATTCACCGTCTGTTGGACCATGTGATTGGAAAGGAGTAATAAGATTTTGAGAGACTTCTAGAAACAACTGGAAAGAGTATCAAGTCAATTTTTGGAGCCACTAAATACTTGGCTTTATAGGAGAAAAACTCTGACTTTATAATCTGGTTTTTGTTATTTCTTTGGAGTTTGTTAATTCCCGTGACCCCAAAATATAAGACAAAGGTATCTTCTGTGGAGGTCTGGCATTAAATTTCCTCCTGTTGGAGCTTTTTGCCCTTATTTATAAAAGGAGATGGTTATTGCCGCCCTACAAAACACTGAGTCCATCCCATAAAAAAAATAGATATGAAAATTTGGGTAAAGGATTGCTGATTTTGATATGGAATGCAGTATGACATTTTATCTCTATTTAAAGGTGATAAAGTGTCAGTGCAACTGTCTACTGTGAGTTTTTTTCCGAGATTGTTTGAATTTATAGGTCATATGAAATCTATGTTGCGGCAGTTCTTGTCTAGAATCTAAATTGTAGTTTGGTTGTTCCACCCAATCAATCATTCTTTCCCCTGAGAAATATGAAATCTGGGTAGAACTAATACTGCTTTTTGGAGTAAAAATGTGTAATTCCTTCTGCCTAAGGACAATGAACAATGCTCACTTGGAGAGGGTTTCTGAAGGGCTGAATTTTTTATTGCCAATTGTGGCAAGTTGCAGAATGCCTTTCCAGTGACCCAAAGTAATCATTTAATCCAATCCTTAAGTGATTACCCATATATTACTTCCTTTCACTGAAGTTAGGCTCATGTAAGCTGATAACTGTTTGATATACTAGCAGGATCTCCATTCAAGGTCATTTTCTTCTCATTTCTAAGGTCACTTCCACAACACAACAATTTTTATTAAAAAACAGAGTATATGTCATGTACTACTTTGGTTACTTTAACACAGGCATTTGAAGTTTTTTGCGGTGTTTCCAAAATGAACCACACTATTTTGAAAATAATTGAATGATAGACCACCATTAAGTTGTGTTCTTTGTTAATTCTACAAGTTTATTCATTCGTGCAATTGATTGTTCTTCTGATGCATTTCTGACACTGTAAGGTTGGAAGCAAAGGTAACCAAGAAGCTTGGGTTTTGCTTCACTAAAGATCACAAATGTGCTATAGATTTTAATATACCATGTGGTGAGGTGACATTTAGAGAAGATAGAATGTTTTTGGATAATATTGTTGTGCATTTAGGTTCATCATGACTCAATGTTTGACAAATTTATTTGCAACCAAGACATCTTGCATTATTGGATAATTATTATTAATGATGAAATTGGAAAGCTTAATTGCTTGCTTGCTCTGTCACTCCTGCACACTTTATCCAATTACATCATTGTTTGGTGAATTGCAAAGAATTAAAACTATAACATTGTGATCTTTGTGTGATATTTGTCTTCCAAGTTCACAGCTGACTTCTGTTTCTTAGTCTATGCTTGCATGCAGTTCCTGTACAGCAACTCGCTGCCGGCGAACCACAGATCAACCTTGGGGAGCCTCCAATCAAGAGAATTGCAGTGATCAGCACTTCTGATACCCTATTTATTTTTCATGGATTTTTGTAGTGTAGTAGTACTGCTGCATGATCAGAATTACCCTCTATGACATAATTTTCTTCTCTGTAGATCTGTTTGATTGTTGACCTGAACATAAATTGCGTTTGTACTATTTTTTGGTGGGTGTATAAATTAGGAGAATATTTGCCATTGATAATAACTATGCCAAAATAATTCTATGATTTGATTATATGCGCTATTTGGTTAGAGGAACAGAGGGGGAATAGGATGGAATATGGGGGGAACAAGTCTAATTTTTTTTTGAAAGGAATAAATTAGTATAATTACATCAAAATAAGTGAGAATAATATGATATTGGTATTCTAGGTCATTGCTTGAATTGTGTTATTTTATTTTATTTATTCACTTATATAAAAGGTTCATATATGAAGTCATGTGTCATCATCTCTTGCAAAATAAGGGATCTTCATGTTAAATCATTTTTTCACATTTTATAAATTTTTATCCTCATTAATGCGTAGGCATATATATATCTACCTATCTTTTGAAAAATAAATTATTATCTACATTTTATTAATCTTTTATCTATTTTATCAATAATCAACCAAACAAAAAAGTTGATTATTTAATGATAGCTTATATCGCTACCTAAACATGAGTTTTTTTTATGGCATGTTTAGATGGAGAATAAATGGGGTAATAACCAGGGATAAGATGGAATAAGAAGTTTAAAGCTGTTTGGATAACTGAAATAAATAAGAATCTGTATGCTAGAATAAACCAGTATAAAGTGAAATATGGATTTCAATCAACCCCTGGAATTAAGTTATTCTTGGATAAAAAATTTGAATGTTTAAATAGAGCAACTCAAAAGAATATGTAAGTTCACTATCAAATCAACAGTCATTATCTTTTATAAATCAATTATCAAATCATTATCAGAAGAATAAATCAAATCACAAGTCAAATACTCATAGATTTCAAAATAATTTAATTATATGTTCAAACGGGGGTTTAAGACATCATGATTGGATGACCATTCATTTGCATTCTCTGGATCATCGTTTCTCCCGTTTCGTTTCAATATTTTATACAATGTCGGTCGACAGTTTCCTTGCTATGATTTGTGAATGAACGATTTGGAATTTTGTGGGGACTATTCAATTATACGCGTTGCCTCTTTCATGTTTTCAATCTCGTCCTAATCACGAAACCAAAATAGAAAAAGTCCTCGTCAAATCAATTCCAATAAAACAATGTTTATCTCTGACTTCTGTCTTTTTAAGCCTAACAAAAAGTAGTCCTTAAAAAATACTTTATCCAACGTGGAACTGATACATACTCCTATTATGTTATGTAGATGTATATATTATATAATATAATTTGGAAGTGGAGAGCCCAGAAATAATTATTATTTAATCAGAAGTGTAGACTCTGACAAAATTAAAATCAAACTGATAATGTAACCCTGGCGATACAGATGAAGGATATGATTTTGACTTGATTATATGTCATCAAATTGTTATTCAATCGTTCGTTATGACAGATTTTTTTTTTTTCAAACTTCTATTCTAACTACAACAAAATTATACATTATAATCCCTGATATATGATGATTTAAGCATTCTTGTCTGTTCTATACATAAAAATACAGAAGATATAACTCGAGTTAAATTACTTCGGATTTGATCATCCTGAATAAATACAGTAAAACCTTTAGATTGCATTTTTCAAACAAATTTAATTAAAACTTCAAAGGCTCGTACCGGTTCTTTAGAAACCTTGCATAAAGTAATTAGATCTTCGGATATTACATAAACAAATTTAATCCACAAAACATTGAATTGGATATGGGCTCAAAGAAGTTGAGCAGAAGTTACAAACGAAAACGCTTGAAGAGATTAAATTAGGAATCAAAGAGAGGTGTATATGTGTAAAGTGCACACAAGCAGGGATGAGCAGGTTCTGAGTATTAAATTTAAAATATCTTTTATTGTTATTTTATTTTTGTACTTTGTGTGACTGGAAAATATGACTTGGTTGGTCAAGGTTCATTCGAGAACATTGATTTGATTTTTAAGAAGTCTATGTGTTTTTTTTTAAATATTGTTGATATTTTTTAGACATTTTTTGTTTTTAAAAAATTATTTTAAAATAACGTTTATAATTAAAAATATATGTGTTACGCCTTTCAGTTAATCTGCCTCCGTTTGGATGTGGAAGAGGGGTTAAAATATTTTAGAATAAATGAGAATTGTGGATTTTTGTTGTTTGAGAGCTTTGAATAATCAAGGATAAATTATGTCGGAATAAATTAGTATAAAATGGTATATGAATTCCAACCAATTATTGAAATTAAAGTTATTTCATGTTATTTCACTCAAAGAATATGTGTCTACCGTCAAATCAACTGTCATTACCTCTTATAAATCACCGGTCAAATCAACTATCATCATTTTTTCATCTTTTATAAATATTTATCCATACTCTATTCATATTTTATCCAAGCAACAAAAATTTCATTATTACATTTTTCAATGAGAATAATTTAAAAAACAACAAAATATAAAATCATTTTATCCTTATTTATATCAACTTATGTCGGAATAACTGTATACCTAAGAACAAATCTTCTGTATCCATACTGGAGCAAGTTTTTAGACATTTGCAAACATTTTTGTAACATTTGATTTCTTGTAAAATCAAAATCACCCAAAACAGTCTACAATCAAGAGGACATATTTGGAACCAAATGTAAAATCAGTCTCATATTATCACTTTCAAACAAGTATTTTTAAATTTCATTTTCTTTTTGCTTCATATTTTTTATTTTAATGAGTTAAAATTCAATAAAATTTTTTTTATTAAAACAATTAATTAAAACAATTTTTATGAAAAAACTGCTCGATAACAATTTCAATGGAAAAACACCGTTTTTGAAACTTGATTATTCAATTCAAACTCGATAACTTCCAACTCAAATAATTTGGTTTTGGAAGTTATACCCCCCTCGAATAATCTGAATTCTTAACCTTCCTTAATAGCAAATCTTTCATTTGGATTTTCTAAATCACACGCCACAGCACCATAAATTAGACACACAACTTGGCGTTTAATAATTCCAGTCGTGCAAGGCATGTTTCTATTCTATTGGGTCCCCCAATCCCTCATCCATCCACGTAATGCAATCATAATAATGGAAATTATCATAATAATCGAAATTATTATACCCCTGGCTATGGAAACACCACGTGCAAACCTTTCCATAACACCCATTGTTTAATTTGTTAGGAGATATCTTGCACTAATTCTAAGGCTTTGTTACACTGATAAGTCTTTTTTATAGTCTAAAATACAGTTATATATCTTGTTAAAAATCTAGTGAAATATATATATAGTTAGACAAGGTATATACATTGTTAAATTTTTTCATATACTTACTAAAAATGGGTTCATTCAAGTTGAAATGAAACGACATGCATTTTTTTATTAAAACATATACTCATTAAAAAATGTTTACTACTTAAAAAAAAACACGTTGAGTTTGGATTTTAAAATGTAAAAATGACTGAGTTTAACATTTTTCTTAATTATAACATAAACGGACATGTTCACGAATCACGAGAGCTTGGCATCAGATTGATAGATCCCACTTGATTATAGGAAGCACGAACGATTCTCTGTGACAAACAGTCGTCTTATGTTATTTATTTACTCTTATCTTGTAAGAATTAAAAAGAGAGAATTTTCTGCTAGAACCAACTGGATTTATTTTGAGAGAGAGAGGAGATTGGTTGAGAAAATTTAATTATAATCTCAATACTTGACAAAATTATCCTCCACACGTGTATGACACATCTATTCTAGAGATGTGGCTGCATCAACTACACGTGTATGACACATCTATTTTTTCATGTTTGTTTTGATCCTATGAAACATTCTTTTGAATAATCGTCAACAAACAGGTGAGTAAGTCAGTATTCTGAGAAGACTACTCAATACTTTTGTTAAGAGTAGATCTTGGATTCGAGTTTTAATGCTGACTTACTCACCTGTTTGTTGACGATTATTCAAAAGAATGTTTCATAGGATCAAAACAAACATGAAAAAGTAGTCTTCTCAGTTTAAAGTAGTCTCTCATATATCACAGAAAAAAAAAAAAAAATTCAATGCATTCCTGTAGTACCCTCAAACCCAAGAAAAGAACCAGCCAAAGTCGACGACTTGCCACGCAAGGTCACACGAATCACCATAAACGAAACTTCATGAAATCCACCAAAGGCGGCTGTCTAACCAAAACACCCCAATATATAAAGCATTACGTGACTCCCATCCATTCCTTCTCAAGTTCAAATAAATCTCCTCACAAACTCTTCCAATTCACACAAACAAAGTCAAGAAACACAAGAAGAAGAAGAAGAAAAAGAAAAAAAAACAGTAGGCATGGAAGGCTTTGGAGACACAGCTATGAAGGTTGGGTTGTTCTTTCTAGTCCAGGCTCTGGTGTACCTCATCCTCACCAAGTCATCCAATCTCTTCTCCAACAGTACAGCCTCCAACATGAGGTCTGTGAGCTTCAAGACCGTCCGATCGGTGAGCATCAGACGGATCGTGGCAGCCCTGGCCGACTTCCCCGCGGGCGGCGAGCCATCGCCTTCCATGGAGAGGACTCTCCCCCCACCGGAGACGTCGCTGAAGGACCGGAGGGATTAGGTTTTGGATAGTTATAGTTATTCATTCATTTAGGGGTATGTGATGGTGGTGGTTTAGTATTCTTTTGTTTGTTTGAATTATATATATAAGTTGGATTGATTGTTTGTGTGTAATTTGTTACAATTTTTGTCACACAGTGTATGTAAGATATACGTCTGTGGTTATTATACTTTAAATTTGTTGATAGAAATTGTGTTTTCGACATGATTGATTACAATCTTTTTGCATGTAATTATATGAAAGATAATTTTATACAATAGAGATGAAATTTTATGATATATCATATAATTCAATAAGCTTCCTTGTTATCTAATCAAACGATTGCAGTGGCTTAGATTTGTTTACATGAAAGTTATGACAGGCATATATATGTCAGCGGTAGCCATTATCATGACTGATGTGATTAAGCACTCCTCCATGTAATGAAGTAATTGTTGGTCATGCAAGCAAGTACTTTTATATATGTTCTTTGCCTCAATTTAACTTGTAGCTAGGGAATGGCTATTCATATGACCATCTTTGTATACCATTTGTAGGGAATGGAACAGTTGTGTGAGGATTGTCTCTTTCTGATCTAATAAAAATAAGATTAGATAGATTGAGTTGCTCTTATGAGTGGATAAACATGGCAAGTGTGCCTGCGAAGCCAAATCATGGAGGCTCTAATAGCTCGGTTTGGATTCGTATGTGGATGGATTTCGTGATAAAAAGAACTATGGATCCAAATGAATATAGTCGTTGGATTTTAAAACATACTTATTGTTTTACGTTTTTTTAAAATTGCTAACTTTTGAAGACAGAGTTTCAATCATAAGATTATAAGAACCACAATGTTTGGATCATACATCTAAACACAATCGTAATCTCTTTTACAATCTCATTTGTTATTACCATGTTACTAACACAGTATATATATTACATTACGAAAAAAATAAAAATACATGTATTCAATTCGTAGGAGTATATACTAGATAAATAATTAATAACAGAATGTATTTCATTACCTATATATATATATATTTAAAAAAAAACACTGTGTGGAGTGCAAAAGTAGCTGGACACACAAGGCAAAAAAATCAAATGCTGATATTGAATGAGAGCTTTCATTTGTATAGTATGAAATACAACATAATGAAAAGGAAACATACGCCCCCCACCCCACCTAAAAAAACAGCCAAGCATGATATTGTATTGTCATTATTATATACACATTAATTGAAAGCAATGACAATGTATCGTTGGAAAAAAAAAAAAGAATCTTCTTTAGATGTTCTTTTGGATCATCTCTCGGACCTCATCAACCACTACCCAAGCTTTATGGCCCCCTATTATTTCTTCTTTCATCTCTCCATCCTTCCAAAGCTGCACGTGCCACTCATGTTTAAGAATTTGTGTAGATATCACAGTTAATTAAGTTATGTTTTTTCTATGATATCAGACACAAAATTATAACAGTAATATGATTAAGGCAAAATGTAACTAACCTGAATAGTTGGCATTTTCTGCAGCATAAGAAAAAAAAAGAGAACACATCAATATTCAAGCAACTAAATTGTTGATGAGAGTATGGAATTGAAAATTTGGATGAGCAAACTTTTCTATGTTGGAATTGTTTTTTTTGGTGATAGAGAGAAAAAAAAATCAAGATGTGATTTGTTCCAAAACAAGTTTTAAAATGAGAATTTTCACTTAAAGCTATTTTTGAAATTTATTTTGATTTTCAGCAACTATACTCACGTTATTTTTTGAAAAATACTTTTTCCACTGTTTATATATACTAGTTTTATTGTACGCGCATTCGCGCGAGTTATAAAATGTAATTCTAACATGACAAATGAACTTTATATTTCTTAGACTTCAAAGCATATGAGGATATCAAATTCTCAAAAGCACAGGTAAATAATATTATTTTTTAGATGAATTAATGAATTAAGCAAAACATTTGAATTCATAAGTCACATTAAGAAAATTTATACATACATATTATCCTCGGCCTATAGGTAAATAAAACATAATTTTTACCCATTAACATCGGAAGTGAAGAAAAAAATTTTGTGTCCAAACATATGTTGTCTCAAGAGTATTAATTTATAGAAATAGATATTTGATTTTTAAGGAATGTATTTCAAAGACTTTAATAACGAATGTGTAATAAAAATTTTAAAAATAAATAGATATTCTAATTTCCAAATTTATTATAACATTATATATTTGACTTATTATCAATTAAATTTAATTATCTTATTTATCGAATTATAGTCATTAAAATATTAATTACCATGATTTCAAATGCATATCAAATAAAATGTATTTATACAATAAGTTATATAATATCATTTATTACCATGTCCCTACATAATTTCTTAATAGCATAAATAATAAAGTATCTAATAGCATTTCCTGTTATATTTCTACAAAATTTCTTAATAACATTAATAAAATTCTATTTTGTTATGTAATAATGTTTTCTCATCACTCTTCGAGGTAAGCTCTTTCGCGTGGAACTAATTATGTTTTATGAAAATTCTCAAACAACAACGCAATCATAATATTTAATAATATTTATGATACTAATAATCAATTAACTGATTTAAATCTTTTTATCCGTTGTCAGAATCCAGAAAAAAAAAGATTCAAAACAATTGGATAACTGATTTAAAATTTGGCAAGTCATGTTTTGATACGAGAGATTTCATTATAAATCTTAAAATCTGATTGAGGCATCTCTTATAACATAGATGGGGGTCTAATTATAAAACTGGTTCAAACTAAAGATGAAACTTGAAAGATCTCCCAAAAAGAGTTGTTAGGGACCTAATAATAAATATGAGGGACCTGGGCGCCTATCTACAAATAACCACAGAAAAATACAAATGTGACCAATTTTCAGGGATCTGTTTATAAATAAGAGGGATCTAGGGGTGTATCTGAAAATGCCCGGATCTGGGGACCTATCTATAAATAACCACAGAAAATGACAAATTTGGCCTTTTTTAGGGACTTGTTTATAAATAATAGGGATACGGGGGCTTATCTGAGAATGGCCGAATAAAATGTTCCGGGATAACATGGTTTTGGGCATTTATGAATGAATGAACAAATTAAAGGTGTTTTTTATAAAAAAAAGCATCTTAGATGAAAACTTTTGACACTATTGTAGTGCTTTAGGATATAGGGTATATATGAACAAATTAAAGGTGTTTTTTTATAAAAAAAAGCATCTTAGATGAAAACTTTTGACACTATTATAGTGCTTTAGGATATAGGGTATAGATATATTTTGCTAAAGCTGTTAGCATTTGAAATGTTTGGGTTAATTCAAATGTGTTATTTAGATGATTTTAAAATGATATAACAGTATAATAAATTATTTAAAAAAATCATTCAACAGATATTTTCCTAGCACGTTTTCTAAAATAATGAATGTTATGACAGTACCATAATCTTCTTTTAAAATGATTTATTTTCAAATAAAATTAAATTAAATCACATGACTGCGACTGTGTTTATTTCAACATTGCTTAATTAAAAATAATTAAAGAATAACATAGAAAGAAATTATAATGAATAAAAAAAATAAAAGAGGGAGAACATACAGAGACATTTCCCCGCTTCACCAACGCTACCGAGACTTTGTTAACATCCACGAAATAAAATTTAATTCTTGTTCCCAACAACAAACAAACAAACAAACAAATAAATATAGACTCAAATGTTCAAAATTGATCAACTCAAAATCATATAATAAAACTTTAATAATAATAATAATAATAAAACGATTTACCTGGGATGGTATTCCGCGGCGAGCTTCTCCAATTTCGGCTTCAAATATATGCATTTCCGACACCAAGAAGCCATCCTTCATAAAAGTTTAAATAGATAAGTAAAATCAGGGCGTGACGATATCAAATCGGGGGGGAGAATAGCCGGTACCAATCGATGATGACGGGTTGGGAGAGCTCCTTGGCCTGGCCGAGCACCTGATCGAGGTGCTCCGTCCCTTCGATCGGCTCCATCTCCACCGACGTCGGACCGCCCCACGCCGCCGCAGATCCGCCCAGCCAGGATGCCTTCGCCCTCCACTCCACCGTCCTCCGCCCCCTCTTCTTGTGCGGGGAGGGGGTTTGTACGGACACCGAGCAGGTTGAGGTGGAGGAGGAGGAGGAGGAGGAGGAGGGAGGGTTCGGGTCCCTCTGTGCGAGTTCTCTGTAGATCACGCGAGGGTTCGCCACCAGAACCGACATTGTTGTTTTTAGAATAGAAAAACGAATCGAAGAGGTCACGAAGTAGTCTCTGTTTCTCTATTGATCGTTCATTGTTGATTTTTTTATGTGAAAAATTGAAAAGCTTATCCGGAGAGATGGGCGGAGTGGAGGAGGACGAGTGACGGGGGGCAAAGGAAGTGATCAGGGGTGGGGTCCACATGATAAATATCTAAACAGGGCAAAATATCGTTCTCTCTTATTTTTTATAATA
This sequence comes from Acorus calamus, assembly GCA_030737845.1. Lineage (NCBI taxonomy): Eukaryota > Viridiplantae > Streptophyta > Magnoliopsida > Acorales > Acoraceae > Acorus > Acorus calamus. The sequence goes on along the minus strand of CM060863.1, from coordinate 38,271,360 downwards.
AAAAAATTGCATTTGTATATAATGCAACATTAATATTATTTTAAATTAGATAAAAAATGCATATAAACCCCTGTATAAATATCACCCCCCTGTATTTTCTAAAAATTCATATACCCCTTCAATGTTGCCTTGGTTAAGCAAATAACCCATGGATTAATTTTCCATTAAATTAGTGGGAATATTCCGGGAATATTATGTAACCCGAAAATATACAAGCAGATAACCCTCTGAATTTATAAAAAAAAAACAAAAAAAACCTTCTTTTAAATGACCAAATTGTCATTCTACATGGTCACAGTGAAGTGTTTTTTTTTTTTTTTTTTACACTGAAGTGTTTGATGGAACGTGTGATATATATGCGGCAAATAAATAGTTGATGAATTGGATATTTATTTGATGGAATGTGTGACATATATGCAGCAAATAAAAATACAACTTCATTGTACCAGCTATTATTTCCACACACTTAGAAAAAAAAATTAATCATAAATTTTTATTTTAACATATGTTCAAGAATAATGAGAAATTTTTCAAAAGAGTACAAGATTAATGCACATATATGTCACACTGTGAAAAAAAAAACAAACCAGTGGTGGTGTTGAAGGTTGTTTCATGTTTTGGGGTTTTGAGGCAAAAGAAAAAATGTCGATGGTCAAAAAGAAGACAATGGCACAAGGCTTATGGCGATGTAATTTCTGATTGTTAACATGGATAAAATGGTTATTTGGAAACTCTATATTATGATTTCAAAATGTTAGAATTCTAAAAAACATTCTTGTAATGTTTTTCGAAACACAAATTTCAAAGCATTAATATACAAAAATCTACTAATATCATCAATATTTAAGTTCAACTAATATAGTATATAGGTATTATCCAACAAGTGTGTTAAGTGAAATTTGTTTTTCAATATTGAGTGCTGGATCAACAAACTTAATGTAAGATGGACTTTTCACTAGTGAAATATAACATAGGATGATTCAAATTGATAAATCTTCCATGGGTTTATTAAAATGTGGTGGAAGATAGATTGGAAGATAAATAAATATTATAGTTAATATAAATTGTAGAAACAACTTTTTCATCGAACGGGGATGTAGCTCAGATGGTAGAGCGCTCGCTTAGCATGCGAGAGGTACGGGGATCGATACCCCGCATCTCCATTTTAGTCGTCAATTTTTTATTTATTTTTGTTTATTTGTCGCTAGACAACACAACCGTTCATCTAATTTTGAACGGACCAGATTATCCAGAAATCGAAACTTTCTTTTGTGATAGGTTCATCGTATCTCATTTTATCCAACGTTAGATCTCCCATCATCGACCGCTCGTCGCAACCACAGCCCCTCCTACCCTTCTTTAACATCTCCAACATAACAAACGCGATTTCCAATCTAGGGTTCCGGTGGTGGTCGCGATTTCCCTCCCTCGTTTGCGATCGTCAGTCCTACCAGCAGTCATGGTGAACCTCTATTTCTCTTCCTCGCAATCTGATCTGCTCGGGACGACGTGTTTGTTCATTCGTTTTTCATGCCTTTTTTTTTCTGAATCTGCAGCCGTCGCACAAATCGTTCAAGATTAAGAAGAAGCTCGCGAAGAAGATGAGGCAGAACAGGCCCATCCCTCACTGGATCCGCATGAGGACGGACAACAAGATCAGGTCTGATCAGATCGATTCCCCACCGTTGATTTTGTACTCCTCCTGAACTCTCTGTGTGTCTTGTCTCTTCCACAGGTACAATGCGAAGCGCAGGCACTGGCGCCGTACGAAGCTAGGGTTCTGAGGTCCTCTCTCCGGCTTTGCGTCTTATGTTGGTGAAATTTAGGTTTTGGGGCTGACGCAATTTTATTTTCGCTGTTTTTTCTCTTGTTTTTGGATAATCAGAATTTCGAATGAGCTGTTGAACAAGTATTGGTGAATGTTTTTATTATGTTTCTAATGGCATTGTAGTGCTTTGGTTTCTGATGCTGTATCTGTGTTATTTCTCCTCGTTCTTATATGAGAGTATTCTTATCAATTGCATGTGTTGGGGGTGATAGTTATATCTTGTAGACCCAATTTGAATGCTGTGTGTTTAAGTTTTCATAGTTCTTTAGATTGTTTGCAAGAATTTGTGATACAGCATGACATGTATTTGATGCTTTCTGTGCGATGGTGTTGATTATATCATTATAGAGTTGTATTATAGAAGATATCATTCAGACATTCCCTGTTGCTGAGGACCTGTTTGTGAATAAATGTGATAGATTGATTTTTACAGCTGTATTTATGGGCAAATGGATATGTTTGTGTGGAGAGAGTGAGGGTGATAAGGTTTTGATGGTTTGGTTTCTGGGTGATTGGGGCATGTGTTGACAATTTAAAACAAATTATTGATAATGTTTTATGTGATTCAAGAACTGATTTTTAAACTCAAATTTATATTGCCTTCTGACTTCTGTGATAGATGCTTTTATACCAATTATCGCATGGGGAGGACTACTTTGTATTGCATTCTTGTGGTCTTCTTGACCTGGTATCAACGTTTTAGCTTTTTGTGACACATGATATGAAGTATTTTCTGCATAGACCCGATGATTCTTTTTATTTTGAGGAGGCGGGAAAGAGAAAAGGGAATGTGTAAATGAAATGCTCACATCTATTTATCAGGGATGCCAGGGATCATAAGATTGATTTGTAGGGGAACTGTGTGATGAGAGAATGCATATTTTGTAATGACAAAGTTTAGGACATTTGAGGTAGTGACCACACAAGGACGGATGAAAAGTGTAGGTCAGCTTGACTATTTATGAATTAATGATTGATTGTCACAGTCATACGCTGTGTTAGTTATTTCAGCTCAACTAATGGAGGAGGGATGACCTCCAGAATAGTTAAGATGCTGATATTAAAATGCTGAAATCTGTCTGTATATTGATGTTGATCTTATGTATTTATAATTATGAACACTTTATCTGGACGGAAAGGTCTTCCAATTATGGTACCCAACCATGTCTGTGACCCAAACCTGCTAGAGTGTCTAATCTTACTCCAATACACATATGGGCTATTAATTTATATATGCCCTTGGTGGTCTAGACATCTCTATAAACATCATGTACTTTAATTTCTTATTGTCTTGATAGACATCTCTTTTACCCTTTGGGATATATATCTTTTTGTTCTTTTGAGCATATTAATAACCATATATGCATGATAATGTTAATCATAATGTCAATTTACCCCCAATCATACTCTTCTTTAAAGAGCAAGGACCGATTCAAAAAGGTGTGGGTGGCCTTCGGATCTAGGGATCTAGGGTGTGTGTGGGTTTTGTAGGGCGGAAGAGAAATATAGAGACTACCTCTTCTTTGGGTGTCTTTTTAGTGTGAAAATATAGGACAAGGTGGGGGTGATCCTCAGATCTTGATGCTCTTTCAGGAATGTGGAGTTGGCTTGGGAAGGGACGCAACCAAAGTGACATTGCAAAATTCCAATGGTAGATATTGCACGTGGTGTGTTGGAGTATAGTATCACTTGAAACAAATGTTTATTCCAATATAAGAAATTCTACTTGAAAAACACTTGGGTGGCAATATTCTCAAAACTTGAAGATTGAGTTACTATGATTTTAGAAGCGGACACTCCTTCAACGATTATGGGCAATCTATGGTTCGGGAGGTGAAAGAAAATTGTGGAAGGGGTTCCCCTTTCCCATTATTCATTTTCTTAAACCCTTCCCTCTCTTCTTTTAATGTTTCTACATGGATCCCTCATCTCCTTTGTTTGATCTGGCTTTTATCCATGTCTACGAGGACTTGTAGTGAAATGGTAAATTTTTAAGTACTGCTTGCCAATCATACCCAAACATGAGGAGTTTGTTTGGAGCTGTTGCTCAACCTTTCTCTGATCTGTGCATCATAGTTAGTTGTTGTGATGCCTGTTTTGAATAAGCAAAATCTTATATAAGAAAAAAAAACTTGTCTATTTCAGGGTTGGTAATAAATAATTCGTGGAGGCTGACTGTGAGAATTTTTTAGTTCAGTTGGGAAGCTGCAACAAAAAAAAATCAACTGTGGCATTTCTGAGCTTTTCTAGTTAAGATAATTACCAAGTCACCGATCTTTTATATATTGATTGGAATATTAAATATACATGTAACATGCCTATTCATTGTTCATTGTTCATTGTTCGATGCTCAGGTTTTTCTGTATCCTGTAGGTGATATAGAACAAATGGTTATCTGAAATCTTATTGTGCTTCTTTGCTGCTGCTCCTATCATAAATCCAGTCCCTTGGCATTCATTATCCAGGATAGTAAATTTATTGTGTTTCACCTGTCGTGCTACATAGCTAATTTGGATGTGTAAATTTTTGGCGAATGTGGTGCAACTGGGTACCATATAATGTGTATGGTGAATAATATTCATCGTGTTTCATTTGCTCTGGTTGTTCCATTGTTGAATTGATAAAATGGACTATCATTTACTGCAATTACTGTAGTTTCCATTCAACCCTACCCGATAACATTTAATAACTAGCATCTCTACATAGTTTAAAATGCAGCCGCACGTACCGGTTCATGCGGCCGCACATGCTGATGTGCGCCCCCGAGCGCACATTATACCCAATATGCGGCGCACGCTCGAATTCCGTTCGAACGGACTTCGAACGGTAAACTCTACCTCTGGGTTTGGATTGCCGTTCGAACGGTAATTCGAACGGCAACATACCGTTCGAAAGCCGTTCGAATTCAGTTCAAACGGAGAACGGTTGCCTTACCTTATGTGCGACCGCATGTTCGGTACATGCGACCGCATATGCCATGTGCGGACCCCACCGCACATGCGGTCCGCACATGGTTTTGAACTATGCATCTCACTGCATTTATATATAAAATATTTTCCTTTTGTATTTGTATTTGCAAATGCAGAAATTTGAACTTTAGCTCATTGCCTACAACTGTGGACCAATGGATCTAGCTGTTGATCTGAGTTGCCATATTTGGTTAGCTATAGTTTGATTGTATTGGTTTGAAATGCTCATGTCTGACTTTCTGATGCTAATGGTATCTTATTTACTTCACTATTAACGTATATTGGAATTGTATTTCATGACCTGCATCCGGAAACTGGAAGTTTGAAATGCATCCAATCTATGAATAGGAAGCTCATACTACTTTCATCTAGTTCACTGTTCCTTTTAAGGTTTGGTAGTATGAAATTCGATTCAATTTGACATGGATAAATTGATTTGGTTTATCAGTGAAATGTTTTCCTTTCTTCTTTATTCCATTGTGAATGCGTGAGGTTACTATGGTGTATGAATGAATCAAATATCTGATAGAATGGAGTTGGAACTAATAATTCTCCAAATACACTGTGATGCTGTGTAGGGTAGGAATAAAAATCACTGTGTTTTCTCAAGGTCCTCAGGTCATGAGGCTGATGTGTTCTGAGATTAACTGGAATGAACAGCACCATATTTTCTTTTGATATTTCATATCATTTATTCTATTGTGCTAAAGTTTGGTTTCTAAAAATTTGCGTCTGCTGGTTCATACTGAAATTGCCGCATTGAATTAATAACTCAATAGTGTTAGCATAATTTGTAATTTGTTTTTCTCTGCCGCGCATGGAATACAATAGCATGGCGAGTCTTGCATGTTTTTAGGTCCATGAAATTCAGCACAAACAATAGATACATATTGACAAATATTTTGGATGCTGGGGTTTCAAATGCTGGACGATCTGGCATTGAAATGCTTTGGAAAAAGTTTAAATTAAATCTGATTTATATAGATACATATCTAAATTTATACATATTTGTTTTCAACTGCAATTATATACACGGAAAAAGGATCTTTTAAAAAATTTATAATAATTTTTTCTTCCATTTAGTCCATTTTATATGATTTATATAGATATACATATCTAAATTTATACATATTTGTTTTTAAATGCCATTATATACACGGAAAAAGATCTTTTCAAAAATCTATAATAATTTTTTTTCAACTTTAAATATAGTCTATAAATGTTCTGAATTTTTTAAAAATAATATATCTCATTAAATAAAGTACTGTTGTAAACTAACTATAATACATGAACATAAAAGTACATAAACAAAGCACACAAGCATATAGAAAAGAGAAGTAGAGAGAGGCTTTATTCTTCACTTGTTGGTTGTAGAATACATGAGAAACCTCTCTATTTATAGGGTGCATGGAGGAATCCCAAAGGTGATGAGTTACAAATCCATAGAGGTGAGGGGTAGATAGTGGGGTGATTAATAGTGGAGGTTATGGAGTTAAATGAGAGGGGTTATGGAGTAGAAGAGTGGGGGAGGTTATGGCTAGGAGGAGTGGTGGGTATCCACTATATTTACAACACTCTCCCTTGGATGACCACCACGCTAAGATAATTGCCTCATTAAAACCTTGCTTGGAAAACTCAGTGAGAAAAAACCAAAGCGAAGGAAAAAGAGTACAATTTAACTTAATCGTTTAATGGTGTATGCGATTAATTACTGCCTCGTTAAAACCTTGCCAAGAAAACCCATTGGGATAAAACCTAGGCGAAGGAAAAAGAATACAGTTCGCAAAATGTCATAAAATATTACTCCCCTCATAAATACAAGATTTCAAGAATTTTGGTCGCTAACTCATCGCATCCCGATGTTATACACCAGTTTCTTGAATGTTGACGTTGACAAAGCTTTAGTGAACAAATCTGCAAGATTGTCCTTTAACTGAATTTGTTGAACATCAATTTCATGTCTCTGCTGGAGTTCATGAGTGTAAAAGAATTTTGGAGAAATATGCTTCGTTTTATCATCCTTGATATATCCCCCTTTTATTTGAGCAATGCATGCTGCATTGTCTTTATAAATAGTTGTTGGAACATCTGTAATAAGAGAGAGTCCACATGCAGTACGAATATGATGAACCAAAGACTTTATCCACACGCATTCCCGACTTGTTTCGTGGAGTGCAAGAATCTCAGAGTAGTTAGATGACGTGGCGATCAAAGTCTGTTTCGTAGATCGCCAAGAGATCGTTGTGCCACCACAAGTGAATACATACCCTGTTTGTGAGCGAGCCTTGTGAGGATATGAAAGATATCCTGAAACTGCATAACCCTTCAGTTGTGCACCATTATTGGAATCATTTGCATAGAATAAGCCCATGTCTGACGTTCCACGAAGATAATGAAAAATGTGCTTTACACCATTTAAATGCCTTCAAGTTGGTGCAGAGCTAAATCTGGCCAATAACTTAACTGAAAATGCAATGTCAGATTTAGTGCATTGTGTCAAATATAATAAAGCATCAATTGCACTAAGATATGGTACTTCAGGACCAAGAAGATTTTTAGTATCTTCTTTTGGACGAAAAAGGTCCTTCTTTGGGTCAAGTGACCTTACCACCATAGGAATATTTAATGGATGACATTTGTCCATATTAAAACGCTTCAGGATTTTTTTTTCAACATATGTTGTTTGATGAACAAGTATCCCGTTTGAACTCTGCTCAATCTACAGGCTGAGACAATATCTTGTTTTTCCAAGATCTTTCATTTCGAATTCATTCATAAGATATTCTGAAGTTTTGTTGAGCTCTTCAGGAGTCCCAATTGAATTTATATTATCAACATAAATTGTCAAAATAGCAAATTCCTTACTGGATGTATTTATAAGAACACTCGAGCATATGACATTGTTTTCATATTATGCTATTATCAAATATTCACTAAGACGGTTGTATCTACTGCGTTAAGCTGTACAATAAACGTCTTAGCTTTATTGAGGACATACTCTTTGATTTTGCTTTAGGCAATTTATATCCTTCATGGATTCATGTAAATTCCCATATAGATAAGTTGTTATTTCGTTCATTAATCTCATATCAAATTTTTCAGAAACTTCGAGACTTTCTAAGTAATGGAACGTTATTGTATCCATGACTTATGAGTATGTTTCTTCGTAGTCAAATCCCAGGTTTCTGCAAAAAAATTTGTGCCTTATATCTAGTAATTTTATTTTTTCATTTCGTTTTCTTACAAACACCCATTTGTAACCTTCATGGTTAGTATCTTTTGGGGTATGTATTATAGGTTCGAATATACCACACTTTTCAAGAAAACTCAATTCTGTTTTAATAGCATCTTTCCACTTTGGTTCTCGACATTTATTTATGCTGTGTGGTTCATTGTAATCATCGCCCTTTGAAATTTTAATAGTATGTCATCGATGATCATTTATTTGCGATTCCACATTTCTCTTATATGCATATAAAATACAGAGATCTCAATATTATTAGGTACATTTTCCTCTTTAAAAGTTTGTATAGTCACTTCTGGAACTTATTTCTCTTCAGGGACATTATACTCTTTTAGAGTTTTAGAGAAAGTGGATATATTATTCATAATCTCTTCTGGAGTATTATGTAAGCATGATTTTTCATTTGATCTCCACTTCTGGGGAGCTAAATCTTTTGAACCTATAGGCCTATCACGTTTCTGGCGTGCATTAGGAATTTGATTTTCACGTTGAGCGGTACGTAAGTCTAGATGAAAAAGAATGGATATGTTCCATGATAATTCTCGTCGTTCTTCAAGAACAAATCGTACTTCAGGTACGTTCTTCCCTCCCCCTAACGGCGGGAATATTGTCTCATTAAAATAACAACCGCAAATCATGCAGTAAAAACTATCATCAAACAAAAGAATCTTCTAGTTCTTTAGTATATGTCCAAATGAATAGTTCGACGCATCATCATGTTCCATGGATATCCGAGACAGTCATGCCAAATCATAAAAATCATAGAACTTCTCGTTCATATGAGTAATTATGGATATTTATTATAACCCCTAGGAGAGAGCATAAAGCTGTTCTAATGTATGCTTCTGGCATGAGATATTACTAATGTATAGATACTCCATAATTTTAAAATGGCATATGTTGATATAAATATCTTCAGTAGACTTCTTTTGGATCTACATGAATACAATGTATCATTGATACAAAATTTTATATCTTTGGATAGCATGATATCTGCCCTTCTGGAGCCTTCGATCAAGTTTGTAATACTAAAAATAATATTATCATTTGCATTAATTAATATTAAACTAAAAAAATAATATAAATATGAAAGTGCATTTCATATAATAAAGAAAAATGAAGACGTAAATATAAAATTTACAAATATCTAATCATATATGAAGTACATAACCAATAAAGAGTTTAAGCATACTTCAGGTACGCAACCAATTTAAAGATTTGGACGTACTTCAGGTAAGTGACCAAAATTATGTTATGAGGTACCACATAGATGACAATAATTTTCTTCTGCATTTTAGGGTTTATTATGCAAACTTTTCCTTTGCTTTCATTAAATAGCATTCCACTTCTGGTGGTTTCAAATAACTTGTCATCTCTACTATTGTTGTGGTTATATAAACTATGAAATAACCCTTGACCATGTCCATTGCTCAAAATAAAATAAAATAAAATGCATTTGCTTCAGGCAACGATGCAGAGTTAATAGATCGGGTTTCATGATTTTTTTTATATTATTATCAAAGCTCATTGTTCAGCAATGAGAAGATATAAAATTTGATAATAATATTTTTGCTTTCGACATTGCTACTACTGGAGCATCTTTGAGACACAATGGTCGGTGGACCTTTCACAATGATAATTTAATATTTAAATCCTCTATATTATGATGGTGAAAGCTAATCACAATTTTTACATGTTCCTACTGGGATACATGTAGCCACCTTTATTTTTTTATATGATCCTTCAGGGACCCATAAAAATTTCATAACTTTTGTATACTCCTACATGACTCAAGTAGCCATTAATTTTATATAATCCTTCAGGGATAATAAAATTGTATATAGTCCTTCAAAGATAAAATAAAATAAAAGTTTATATGGTCCTTCAGGGATTCATATAATCATAATTTAAATACAGTCCTTCAGGGATCTATGTAAATAATTATTTTTTCATTTTGGTCCTTTAAGGACCCAAAAAATATATCATATAACTTTTGTTTGGTCCTACAGGGACACGAGCAATCATGAATTGTGTATATATATCATTCGGGAATAAAAATTATACCGTCCTTTAGGGACACATTCTAATCATATCTTTCACATGAACCTGCAAAGATCCATGTAATAATTTTTGTATAGTCTTTCAGGGTCAAAATAAAATAAAATTTGCATGGTCCTACTGGAACACATAATTCATAACTTTTATATGGTCCTTCAGGGATCCATGTAAACACAATTTTGGTATGCTCCTATAAAGTAATATAATGACTTTTACTTTGTCATTCAGGAACTAATATAATTATAATTTTACATGATCCTTCAAGGATCCATGTACACAATTTTTTTTTTGTAGTCCTTCAAAGATAAAATAAAATAAAATTTACATGGTCCTATTGGGACACATTATTCATAGTTTCTACATGATCCTTTAGGGATCCATGTAAATACAATTTTTGTATGGTCCTATAGGGATACATGACATTGTAACATTCAAATGAATCCCAAATCAAATATTTATAAATATCAAATTAATTGATACAATGAATAAGGATTGATGTTAGCACAAATCTAAGCAATAAGTGAACCATCAAAATATAATTCCATAGTCTACCAGAAAAAAAATTTAAGCTACAAATTTTAATCATCTTAGCTAAAACCTTTTTTTTCACATATATATGAATATGGAACAAATTGAGACCAATTTGATTGAAAGTAATATATGACATAGCATGTCACGGTATTATAACCACAGTATAATAATTAAAACACTATATATGTTGAATAAATAAACTGATTAAGAAAATATTTATGCCACATACAAAAATGAAATCCATGTTGAAGTTCATAAAATTCTCTATCATGTTATATACAAAATATAAAATAAGATAAATCATGATGATTTGAATATCATATATTCACCAAAAATATAAATATTTGGGAATCTATTTTTTTTTTTTTAGAAAAAATATATAATTTTATGAACTCACCAAATTACAAACCTTTGGAGATCTCTTTAACATTTTGAGTGCTTGAATCGAATAAGAGCTTACTCGTGCTGATAACGTGTTGTAAACTAACTATAATACATAAACAAAGCACACAAGCATATAGAGAAGAGAAGTAGAGAGAAGCTTTATTCTTCACTTATTGGTTGTAGAATACATGATAAACCCCTCTATTTATAGGGTGCATGAAGGAATCCCAATGGTGATGAGTTACAAATCCATAGAGGTGAGAGGTAGATAGTGGGGTGATTAGTGGAGGTTATGGAATTAAATGAGAGGGGTTATGGAGTAGAAGAGTGGGAGAGGTTATGGCTAGGAGGAGTGGTGGGTATCCACTATATTTACAACAAGTACATTTTTTTTTAAAATAAATTATATATCTCAATTAATTGTATAGATATGCATTTTTAAAAAATAATTTTTTTATCAAAATATATAACTCGATAAAGTAAGTATATGTTCTGATAATTTTTTATTAACATGTAGTACTGAAAATGGGGTTAAAATAAACACAATATTTAAGTGAAATCGAGATTGTGGTAGTTGTTTATAGGGGCCATTTGCAAACCTCGTTGCGGAATGGGGATTGGCTTTTTTTAAAAAAAATTATTGGAAGACCTCGTTTATAAACTAATTTATACATAATCATTTTTTTCAACTGAATTCCAAATAGAGCCACCCGTTCCAAATGACCGATCAAATTTGAGTCATTCGATCCGGATTGTGACATTCCATCCACTATCCTGGCTGAATTCCACCATTTCGACGGTCAAGATACGATACTCCCGCGATATCAGAGCTTTTGAAACTTACTAGAACCGCGGGCCAGAGGACGACAAACACAGAAAAATCCTTCCCATCTTCAATTTTCAACAGAGGTAGATCCACACTGACCACTCACAGATATATCAAAACAGAGATCTCTCCTTCTATAATAAGCCAAGCAAATCCAAAACAAAGAGAAACCCAAGTAGAAGAAGCAAAAGATGAGTGAAAAGATGACCACCGTGAGGCAGCTGGAGGTGACGTCGCCGGTGCCGGCCGACATAGACATCGCCAACTCTGTCGAGCCCCTCCACATCTCCCGCATCGCCGAGTCCCTCAACCTCTCCCCCGATCACTACGACCTCTACGGAAAATACAAAGCCAAGGTCTTTATGTTTATTTTTATTTATCAAAATTTGGATTTTTGGAATTTGGAGGCTGTAATTTGATGTGGGTGTGTTTTGTTTCTCCATGAAAAGGTGCTTCTTTCGGTGGTTGATGAGCTTCATGGGTCTGGGGATGGGCATTACGTGGTGGTTGGGGGGATCACGCCGACCCCTCTCGGGGAGGGCAAGTCTACCACCACTGTTGGCCTCTGTCAGGCCCTCGGGGCTTTCCTTGATAAGAAGGTATGGATTGATTTTATGTTTTTTATATTAAATTTTGTAGATTGGTTATTTGGGTTTTTGTTTTTTTTGTTTTTTGGTTGATGGGTTTTGAATCTCCTGTAATTGTAGATTGTAGTTCTTGTTTCATAAATTGGGTTTGTAGACTATCTTTTTGTAGTTTTGTTTTTCTATGTTTTGAGATGGAACTCTGCATGCATTCTCTTTTTCTGTCCTTGCCTCAAAAATTATAATTTGCATTTATTTCCACTTTGTTGTTGCGTCGGTTGCATAGTGTGTGTGTTTTGTTGTTGTGTTGGCTTAACTATGTTCGACTAACAATTATAAGAAGCATTTATTTTCACTATTTTGTTGTTGTGGCTCTGACTGCATATGGTCCTAAATTTTGCCTGATTAATGCCATGTAGTAGGATAGCCTTTTGTTTGAGATGTTTTAGTCGGAGATAGTGGAAGCTAGTCAAGCAACTTTGCATGGTTCCAGAGATTGTGTTGCATGATTTCTCGATGAAATTTACAATAAATACATACAAGATTTCGTTTTGTTGTTATGTTCTTATTGGTGCATGCAATACTGTTGGATGGATTTTTACCAAATTGTTGATGAGATCTTCATGGTGCTTAGGTTTAAAAAAGAAGAATATCCTAATGTAATTTTTTTATATGCCTCGGTAGGTCAAATTCAGCTGTCATATCACAGTGTAATATTTTGTAGTAGGTAAACCTTGAGATTGTGGTTCTGAAGATCTTTATATTCTTGGGCCCACGACAATTCTGATAGAAGAGAAAAACAATGTTTTATCTGGCCAGGTTCTTTGGCATGTGATGAATCTGTATCTTTTCCTATTGACCCTTCTATTTTTGTGTGCACCTTTGCCATTTTCCTTTATTTGTTATGGTCAAAACTTGTATTTTGTATTTCTTTTTCTGTCATGATCATGCAGGATCATGTCTTTTATTCATTGTTGTTTGTAGCATCAATGTCTTCCTCTTTCCATTAGGATTTGGCTTTCAGCATTTGCTAATTATTGAGAAACACTGTAACTTAGGAAGTCTTTTTTTTTCATGCATTCCTTCCATCATGTGGTGCTTATGTTGTATTTAAATGTGGACATTTCTCCTCCAATTGATGTTCCTTGTTCTGTTTTTTCGTTTCATAAAGTCCTGTGAAATAATTCACCTTATAAAATTGTAAAATTAGGCTTGTGAATAGATCCTAACTGTTAATAAAATTCATGGATAAGGTCAAAACAGGCATCTTCATATCATTGTGTCATGCCAAGATATTATTGGATTGGCAAATAATATGAGGGTTTTCTTTGTTTTTTCTGTTTGGAATGTTTACCATATACATATATTTGTGGACGTCCCACCCTTCTTTCAAATACACACACCAACACAATATCGGATCAATCTGTTAAGGATGTAGGGGTGGAGAAGATCACATGAATTTCCAATTAACTCAAAAAATGTCATGTCTGGAATCTGGATCAGTGATCTTATTGGCCCAATTTGATACTATCAGAAGGTAAACTCATTCATTCCCAGTAAGGACCTCTAGTGTTCCCTGGATTTTTAGAGCAGGTCTTGTTTCTTTTCTTCTTTTTTGTTGATTGAAATTTTTTAAATCAGATCCTATTGAATTTCTGTGTGTTATTTTACTCATACACTTTCTTTATTGATCATTATAGTCCAAACTGATTTAATTCTATTTGTGTGACAGGTTGTCACATGTCTTCGCCAGCCATCTCAAGGACCGACATTTGGAATCAAAGGAGGTGCTGCTGGTGGAGGTTACAGTCAAGTCATCCCCATGGATGAATTTAATCTCCATCTGACTGGAGATATCCATGCAATTACCGCAGCAAACAACCTTCTGGCTGCTGCCATTGATACCAGGATTTTCCATGAGGCATCACAGTCAGACAAGGCTTTGTTTAACAGATTGTGCCCCCCAAACAAAGAAGGTAAGCGGAGTTTCGCCAATGTCATGTTCAGGCGCCTTCAAAAGCTTGGGATCTCAAAGACAAACCCCGATGAGCTTACACCAGAAGAAGTCTCAAAGTTTGTTAGGCTCGATATCGATCCGAGTTCCATCACTTGGAGAAGAGTTATGGATGTCAATGACCGTTTCCTGAGGAAAATCACAGTCGGTCAAGGTCCCGAAGAGAAAGGGATGGTAAGAGAAACAGGATTTGACATATCAGTTGCGAGTGAAATCATGGCGGTATTGGCTCTTACAACATCCCTTGGGGACATGAGAGAGAGGCTTGGGCGAATGGTGATAGGAAATAGCAAGGCTGGAGAACCTATAACAGCTGATGATCTTGGCATTGGAGGTGCTCTGACCGTGCTCATGAAGGATGCTATTAACCCTACTCTCATGCAAACTCTTGAGGGCACTCCTGTCCTTGTCCATGCTGGACCTTTTGCTAATATTGCTCATGGTAATTCTTCAATTGTTGCTGATAAGATTGCTTTAAAACTGGTTGGGCCTGGTGGGTTTGTAGTCACGGAGGCAGGCTTTGGTGCTGACATTGGTGCTGAAAAATTCATGAATATTAAGTGCAGATATAGTGGTTTAGTGCCTCAATGTGCTGTTATTGTGGCCACGATAAGGGCTTTGAAGATGCATGGTGGAGGGCCACAAGTTGTTGCTGGGAAGCCTCTTGACCATGCTTACTTATCTGAAAATGTGGCTCTTGTGGAAGCCGGGTGTGTGAATTTGGCCAGGCACATTTCCAACATGAAGGGATATGGTGTGAATGTTGTGGTTGGGGTCAACATGTTTTCAACAGACACCGAGGCCGAGCTTAGTGCTGTGAAGAACGCAGCTTTAGCTGCTGGAGCTTTTGATGCAGTCGTATGTACACACCATGCACATGGTGGAAAAGGAGCGGTCAGTTAATATTTTTCATTTATTGATCATAGTATCATAACATCATACCATGTTATAAAGAAACAACAATTGTTCAGAAAAAAACCATGCCCTTGGCCATCCTTCTTATTTCAATCAAGTATCATTGATTTCCATCTTTGTCCATACCCAGTCCACATGGGGTTGGTTCTTTTGGCCAGAGTCATGTGTTTTCCCATGGGTCTCAAATTTGAATCCCCTTGGGTTTATTTGATGCACAATGTTTGTGGACGATTCTGAGCATCTAGGGTTTTCCCAACTAACATTGGGGTTCCACGTCACCAAAAAAAATTCCATTCTTAGAACTTTATAAAATGTGTAGGATGGAATGAAGAGTGTCTGGACTCCGGTTCTTTGTTTTTTGTGCACTAGGGAAACTATAACGAAAACCTTCATTGATGTGTACAAAAATACCCTGCCTTTTGTGCTCTAGGATGGAATGAAGGCTTTAATTTATTCCTCTCGGTATGATGTTTTTCTTCTATCATATTGTATAATCTGTTGGGAGAATGCATTTTGTTTGGTCTTCATGTCTATTTTCTTCAATTCACAATTCACTTTTAAAAATAACTATCATGGTGATCTTAAATTACTCCATGACATGGAATAAATTGCCTGTTTGAATTTTTCCAACTACCAGGTGGACCTTGGGATTGCAGTTCAAAGAGCATGCGAAAACCAGACTCAGCCACTGAAATTCTTATACCCCCTTGATATAGGCATCAAAGAGAAAATCGAAGCGATAGCTAAATCTTATGGAGCCAGTGGGGTGGAATACTCCGAACAGGTACGCACCATTCTTAAGTTTCATGTATTTGCATTCAAGTTGAGTAATTCGGAAAACTACAAAGCTCAGATGAATGCTTCTTTTGAAGGCCGAGAAGCAAATCGAGATCTACAGCAAGCAAGGCTTCTCAGGTTTACCGATATGCATGGCAAAGACGCAGTATTCATTCTCACACATTGCATCTCAGAAGGGGGCGCCGTCCGGATTTGTATTGCCAATCGGGGATGTCAGGGCCAGCATTGGAGCTGGGTTCATTTATCCGCTCGTCGGGACAATGAGTACAATGCCAGGTCTACCTACCCGGCCCTGCTTCTTCGAGATCGATATTGATGTCGCAACTGGGAAAGTCATGGGTCTCTCTTAAATTATATTCTCTCACAGAATCTCAGTTTGTTCTGATCACATGAGATGAATCCCTTCTTCCCTTGGAATTCTGATTCTATTTTTTTAATTAGAGTCATCCTTTTGTTGGTCAGCAGACTTTATGTTGTGTGCAATAATGTATACCAGATAAGGTGATGTTCTACTCAAGAATAAATGGGTTACTGTGATTTGCAGCGGTTCGTCTCATTGTTTACTGAAAATGGTGTATGAATATAAACTATAAAGCTTGGAATTGAATAGAATTACAATTTCTTGATGGCTGTTCCAAATCCAATCTATTCTCAGGATTGTAATTTAAGTAATTCTGTCTGCAATTTCAGTTTAAGATAATGTTATTTCTTTTAAATTTAACATCTCGTTTCATATTTTAGTTTTCACGTCTAATAGTCAATAAAACAGTTTTTATGAAAAACTAATTGTTAATAAGAAAAAGTTTCGAAAATTAGTTTTAAACCCTGTTTGGAACGGATAAAAAAAACAATTATGCTCTAAATTTATTAAAATAATCAATTCTGAAAAAGCTATTGTCTACCAGTTTTTTTTTCCATTAAAGCTGGTTTATTAATTTTAAAACATGAAAAAAATCTGTAAGTTTAGAATAGATTATTGAAAAATTCGTTGGTTCTGAATGAGAGGCATAAGAGATTTGTTGTAATAATTTTTTTTTAATAAATGAAGAACCTATATAAATCGGAATTGGGGATTTTATAAAAAGGTTATGTATTGTTCTACCTGCAGTATTATTTCACTAACAAACACAAAATGTATATATATTTTGAGTGGTGATACCCATACCCTAATTCATAGGCCCCATTCACAGGCCCCATGAGGTATCATCACCTTATTGATGAGCTTGTTGACTTTTGAAAATATGTAAAATGACAAAATACATATATGCCCTTCATTAAAAATAGATCCAATTAACCCAAATCCCGTTTTTTTCTCTTATTAATATTTCACATTAATTTGAATTTGCCTAATTTAAAATTTGCCTATTTCAAAATTTGAATTTTTAAAATTCTTATGAATTTTACACCAAAACTTATTTAACTTACACAAAAATCACCTAAATTGTTTTTCATCAAAATTACACCTAAACTTATCTAAATTACACCAAAATTATCTAAATAACAAAAAAAAAAAACGTTTTAGTTTTTTTTTATTTATGATTATAACTGTTACAGAATATAACAGTGTTGTACAAATGTAACAAATACAAATCATTATGTGTATGCGATTGAATGTTACATTTAGAATGCATTAAATAATATACATTTACGAATGTAACAGAATGTCACAGTGTTGCATAAATAACATTATACCGTTCCAAGACGGTTACATTTCAAATGTAACACCACTATTTTTTGCTTCCCAAAACACAACCCATGAAAACTTCCTCTCCCACCACCCTCCTCCACCCATCTATATACCCAAAACCTCATGCAACACCCTCTTCCCCTCGACAGTATTCCACAACCTCTGCTTCACATTACCCAACTTCAAATCACTTGAGATACACATATATATAATTAATCACACACGCCCGCACATTATTTCGTCATCAAATACAAAAACAATACACACATTTACAAGACTGTTACATTTCAAATGTAACAAAATAACAAAAACTGTGTATTGCTTAAATGTGTCTCTTTCGAATCAAACCGCAATATTGATTAACTGTTACATTTATAAATGTAAATGTAACAGTATTAATCAATACACAGTTTTCACAATGTAAATACAACAAAACGATACCTGGCCGAAATGATAACCATCCCGATCAACTGTGCCCCGAACACGTCGTTGTCCTTGACCTGGAACTCAACGGAGGCCGTGGAGTGCGCGAGGGTCACCTGGAAGTGCTCGTCCCAGATCGGCTCCTGCGAATTGGGGATCACGCGCGTCCACGCGACAGTGGCCCCGGTGACGGGGACCTTCACGTAAGGGTCGCTCGTGATGATCTTCCCGTGGTGGTGGTGATGCTAGGGCACGCCGGAGTCAGAGGTGAGGTCGGAGTGGGAGGAACCGTGTCCGGCAGCATGCGTTGAAGACGGTGAGACAGCGGCGAAAGCGCTCGGAGACCATGTCCATGTTGGGGAGGGACTTGGCTTTGAGGATCTTGAGATCTAGGTCACCAAGGACGACCTTCTCTGAAGCGGTTCCTCCTCCTCCTTTGGACATGTTGAAAGTGGAAGCCATTTGGAGAGAAGGTTTTTTTTGTTTTGATTGTGGTGAAGACGATGATGACTTAAAAAGAGAATTTATTGATTTGTTTAATCTGAATTTTTTATTATAAAATTTGAGTGATTGGAATTTTTAAAGATTTAATAAAGAACAAATCACAAAAAATCGATAAATCATAACCGAAAAATCACTTTATAAGGAAATAATAAAAAATGGCTATAATGGGTAATATCCCATTGTCATATCATGAGGCCTATTTGGGGCCTGTGAAATTGGGGCTTGAGAATCATTATTGATATATTTTTGTGCAAGTATAATAAAAAAATAAAAATGCTATCAATAGTCCATTTAAAAAAAAATGGTATACAATTGTCACTTAAGCTAGCGAATTAATTTTTTTAAAATAAAATATAAAGTAAAGAAAATGTTAAACTTAATCTTTTTAGCTCAGTCTGTATTTTTCTTTTAAATAGTGTGTACATCATTTAATAAGATATGAACGGTAAAGGAGAAATCTTGCACTTCTCCCCAGTCGCCACGTGTCCATATTAATTGGATAAGTAGATAATATGACCCGATCCAAGATAGAGCTAAGCTTGAGTAGATCAAAGGGAACGACCCGATCCTCTACTCGGGAAGACCTGCTCACAAGGTCCTAATCGAGAAGTCTTACTTAAGAAGCCCTACTCGCAGGATCATACCCGGGAAGTCCTGCTTGCAGAATCTCCCTTGGGGAACACATCCTCGCCAGAGCAAGACTGTTCGGCGACTAGACCGTCACGACCTTGAGGACCATCAGGACTAGTCGCCTATACAGAATATAATCGTTGGGATGTCCCTGAGTTTAACCATCTAGACCTGAGTTCGGATACGATCCTAACCACAGAAGGTTGGGACCACTGACACTGTAGGGCAAGGTCAGGGCTGCTCTGTTCTGTCGAATTGGTAAAGACATGGTTATTTGAAACATTAAATTAAAAACATAAAAAGATTTACATTTAATTCTTCATGAGTATTACTTTATTAGCAATATTATACTCAATCTATTTTATAACTTCATCTGCAGTGTTACTTCTCGACATTAAATGTTACGAGATATATATCTCGTTTATTTTTTTACGTATTTTATAAATGAGTTCATATAATTTACTAAAATATGTATTTCATTTTTTACAAAAGTTCATAAGTCCAGGTAGTCACGCCCGAGAACCTACACCAAGAGAGCTGGGGACATAAGTGTAGTGTCAGCCAAATGGACTCCAACGCTCAAGTAAGTGGAGTGAATGAAGAAGATGACTCAGAGATCCAGAAGAACTAGGATTGCTTACGTGTGAATGCCCCTCTCCTTCTCTTGCCTTTTTAGCCGAGTGAGTCGCCACGTTGTTTCCCGCCCAAAATCCCTCTGTCTCGGCAAGAATCTTTTAACATGAAAAATTCCGCGAGGTACATGACTGGAGAGTTTGTTATGATGTTGTGGCTACGTGGCATGATCTCATTAGTCCTAACTGCGATTGCAACTAACAATGGCAGGCGGCTTATTAGGGTCTGTAAATAGGCCCTGTGAGGCGATACAGACGACATGGACATAGCCCATCATAACACACTCAGCCCAAATGATCGTTTTTGTATGAGTAAACTATGTTATAGGTGAAGTATATACTCTAATGAATTGTATAAATACATTTATAAAAAATGTAATTTTTTTTAATTGAATTATTTACCTTACTAAAATGGGTATATCTTCTAATAAATTTAGAGTCCGTTTATCACCACCAATCCAATACTCCCCCCCCCCCAACCCAATAAAAATCTGAAACATTTTGTATTAGGCACTCATTCTACCAACTTCAGTTGACACAAACTTAATCATACTGAAGTGTCTAATGTGACACAAGGTGTGTCACCCAAAATTTTTCAACTGCAATATGTTAAAAGTGATGCGACACACCTTCAGTCAAAGTAAGTTGTTCAGTTTGACATACTTTGAGTCAAACTGTAATGTCTAATGTGACCCAAGGTGTGTCGTACAACACTATACAATTGACAATAATTTAATTTTTTTTTGTCTATCATAAATATCATAAATACATAATAAATAAATATCATAAATAAATAACATTAACGTACATAGTCACATAAGTTAATTCAACATTAACATATTCGATCTATCATGCACATTCATAAATCTAATCATTCTTTTGTCGTAAATGAAAACATACTATTGACATAACAATCTTCTTTGTTCAACATTCACACATCCAAATTATAATGTGGATGTGTTGGTTGATTGAATTTGGATGTATGCATGTTCAACAAGGACTGTTATGTTAATAGTAGATTTTCATTTGTGAAAAAAATAGTGTATTGGATTTATGAATGCGCAGGTTAAATATGTGAATGTTGAATTAACTTATATGACTATGTATACGAATGTTGTTTATTTATGATATTTTATTTGTTGTATATTTATGATATTTATGATAGATAAGAAAATTAACTTATTGTCAATTGGATAATGTTGGATGACACACATTGGGTCATAGTAGACATTCCAATTTGACTCGGAGTATGTCAAACCGAACAACTTACGATGACTCAAAGTGTGTCACATCACTTCTAAAATATTGTATTTGAAAATTTTTGGGTGACACACCTTAGATCATAGTAAACACCCTAGTTTGAC
The DNA here is from genome assembly GCA_030737845.1 of Acorus calamus. Lineage (NCBI taxonomy): Eukaryota > Viridiplantae > Streptophyta > Magnoliopsida > Acorales > Acoraceae > Acorus > Acorus calamus. Next base: position 38,249,969 of record CM060863.1, on the reverse strand, counting down.
TTAGAGAATGTCAAATCAAACATCTTATGGTGACCCAAGGTGTGTTGCGTCGCTTCTAAAATATTATAGTTGAAAAATTCTGGATGACACATCTTCGATCACATTAGACATCTCAGTATGACTGAGTTTGTATTAAATGAAGTTGGTGTGATGAGTGTCTAAAATAAAAAAGGTTTTAACTTTTCATTGGATGAGGGGGGGGGGGGGGGGGAGAGCAGTAGGTTTCTTGGGATTAGACCAGCTCAATTTATGTGACGCATATGGGACTGTAACGGAGACAAACGAAAACTGTGTAACGGACCCTTTAAAAAACATATCCTTTGTTTTTTATAAATTGAAGTCCGTTGTCACGTAGCGCCTAATCGTCTTCATCACGAGAGAGAGAGAGAGACGGCGGCGGCGGCGAATTCGATCAGGATGATATCAGTGGATGAAGCCCTGACGACGGTCCTCCGCGTCGCCGGGCGCCTGGAACCGGTCACCGTGCCGCTTCACGAAGCCGTCGGCCTCGTCCTCGCCGAGGACGTCCGGGCCCCGGACCCCCTCCCCCCTTACCGCGCCTCCGTCAAGGTATCCGATCACAAAACCCTAACCAATCTTCTTCTATTCATCAGTTGCCATCAACATCAGCTTGCTTATCATACACTGTTTGGGATTATTGGCTGTGCGGGATTTCTATGAGAGATTGAGTTTTGGTGATAGAATCTGAATGCACATGAATTTCAAGATGTTGCCTTTACTAGATTTTGTATATACATCCCGCGAAATCGATCTTGATAAGTAGAGGAACTTTGTCTTTTTGTTAACATGTGTAAACCCATCTTTCTGCATAGGTTGTCGTTTGTGATTGAATTCTCTGGCTCTCTAATATGGATAACTGTGGAAATGATTCTCAAATGATTTGAAGGTTTATGTATCTTTTGCACAGCGTTGCTTTCACCGTGTCCAGTATGTGATGGGCATTATAAAATGCTTATTTTAGCACATGGGACATGCCGACATGTTTCATAAATGAAACCACGGTAAATCTTGAAAAACCAGAACACAAACAAGGCAATGACATGTTAATAAATAAACACATAATTGTTATACTATTAGTATAGTACACATCCATAAACTATAAAAAATTAATAAAATACAATGATGTGTCAACCATCAACTCCATTAAGCATAAGCCTTACTGTAATTATTATGAAAAAAGTTACAAAATTGTTTTTTCTTTCCCGAAGAAATGGTAGGTATCCTACGTGAATTTTATTAAATGGTAGGCATCCCCTAAGCCATGTGCATTTTTTTAATTTCTCTGTAGGATGGTTATGCTGTAATCGCCTCAGATGGTCCTGGTGAATACCCTCTAATTACTGAATCAAGAGCCGGGAATGATGGAGTTGGTGTGATGGTTATTCCTGGCACTGTTGCATATGTGACAACTGGAGGTGAATATATTTCCCCCTCCCTTTAGCTTCTTAGCATGTCATGAGACTTTGGTTAAAAAAAAACATATCTCATGAGACCGACATATTCTTCCATCCCACATTTAAAAAAAACTATATTGGAAGGCCATATTCAGTGGTTGAGAAATTGATCAACATTATTAGTTTATGATATGTATCAATGTTTATGCCACGTGCCATAAAACTGTGTATACTATTAGGAGGAAGAAAATTTCGAGAATGGAAACCCTATTTGTTTCTCTTTTTTTTTCAGTTGTAACAGTATAATAATTTTATGTAATTTATTTTAATGTAATCGTGCTTCCAGGAAATAATAATTACTTTGGAAACGACTATGTATATGAAGTTATGATGTTATTGGAATATAAGATTTTGAAGGCATTAAAGCAACATTGGAAGGTAGGTTATGTTAATGTTGAATAAATGGCTAGTTTGCTGCATATCCTCTTATTCGATATTTAAAAAAAAAAAAGAGATGGGAGAATCTTATTAAAAGAAACTCTTGGATAGAAGGAGACGAGGGTCTCCTTACAAATGGAAATGTGGAGAGGAGAAGCCAGAGTACAATACTAGATAAATAAGATAATAAAAAATATAAAAGGAAACTCCCATAAGGATTGCCATGATCATCCCCTCCCGAATCAAAGAGCCCCCATGATTGAAGAAGGCATACCCTCTCCCAAAAAGTATGTGACCCAATCTCGAAGTAGAGAGAAATAAACGCCCATATATTTTCCAATATAACCTTTTATGTTGGAAAACACACTCGTTCCGCATGAGCCAAATACTCCAACACACTGCATAGGACATCAACCATTGAAACTTGGCTAAAGAGCTTCGGTCATCTCGTTTTCGTCTTCTCCTAAACTTCCTCCACATACCCTCAAGGTCGGTGAAGGAAATAGAAGAGCCAAGAGCCACGCCCACCTTCTCCCAAATCTTCACACTAAGTGGGCATGTGAAGAAGAGGTGCTCTCTTGTTTCACCTCCGATCCACAAAATTCACAATTTTAATTTCCATCCATAGTCCATTTTGCTCGATTATCCTTGGTAAGAATCTTGTCAAGGGAGAGTAACCACATAAAACACCGAATCTTTAAAGGGGCTAGAGAACCCCATATAAGATGCTCGTAATGGGACACAATAATAATCGGGTGGAGATCCTTGTTGAGCTTTCTGTAGAAGGATCACACTGAGTAGCCGGATTGAGGTTCCAACTTCCAAATCACTGAATCCTCCTCCTCCAAGTTCAATTCTACCTCTTGAAGAACCGCAAGAAGGGAAGCAAATTCTTCGACCTCAATGCCATTGAGGCTTCATCTTATCTGCGGGATCCATATAATAGACTTCTCCCCACATGTGCAAGAGTCATGAATGAGATCCTCCTCATTGTAAGCAACCCGGAAGGTTCGGGAAGAGTGAAGCCGATGATGATCCACGAAGCCAATAATCCTTCCAAAACTGGGTTTCCACTCCATTGCCAGGTATGAATTGTATTTCCTCCTTGATCTCCCCACTAGACGTCACACTTTAGAGAGTACCACCCCTGGATGTGGGGATAAAGAGAGCCTTGTGCAACCCATAGTATTTTTCTTTAACAACTCTTGACCACAAGAGCCTTGTTCATATTCTGAAGATCAAGAACTCCCATGCCCATCTTTTTTGGACCTACAAATAAGATCCCATTTAGCAAGATGTGGTTTATTGCTCCCTTCCTTGGCTCCATTCGCCTAATAATGGCTGCTTGGTTCTTTGCACCCCTTTATCTTGTGTATTTATTTATTAATAAAGGATGAACAAGAACCTTATTCTTCATGGATCTTCTAGCATATACAAGAAACTACAGATGAGATGAAAGAAAGGCAACAAAAATTTTGGGTGATGGTGGTTCTGTGGGATTTGAATAAAGGAAACAAAAAGAAAGAAATAAGGACTAGGGTGACAGTGATAAAAGAGGATAAGAGGATTCCTGTCTTGCTCTTGTACACCGAACTGGGAATTGCCTCTGTACCACTGAGCAGAAAGACTGAGGAATGAGCACATACCATAGTAAATTACTAATTTTTCAGAATGACTTGGATAGTTTTAAGATATATAGAACTGATAAAAATCCTGTATTTATATCCATTTAGTTGTTTCTTATATGTAATAGTTATTCAATATTCATGTTGCTAATATGTAACTCAAATAAAATATGACATCGTTTTTACCTTATTATGTTATTTGTTGTCTACAATCATAGAATCTAAAATTATCTTAGAGTACATAGAATATCCTTCACATTGTTTGACTGCTGTGCATGTTAGTAGTGAATTGACTGTATCCTATTGTTCAGCAATCAGCATTGGTTTTTGAAGATAGCAATGTGATTATGTGACACGATACACATTGCCAGGTAAGAAGAGCTTCTGGAATGACTAGAAATTCTTTCTTGACCTTTTCCCTTGTATTTATCAAGTAAGCTTTGCTTGTAACGTTGATGTAATGATGATGCATCCTGTAATACCTTGGGATTTTTGTAAAGAAATATACCTAGGGATTGTTAATAGCTGTGTAATTAAAGACATCATAATTATTAAGAACGAACCTTTTTTGAATAGTTGATGTGCTTGTATATGCAATGTACTCTGCCTTACGAACATCAATAGATGTCCTTCGGTGCATGTTTGTAGGCCTACAGTCTAGTCTCTCTACGGGTTTATTGTGTTACAAGTGCAACTGTCATTTACTTTATAGTAATAGAGTATGTTCCTGATGTAGACCATGGAACTTCTTCATCCTTTTCTTTAAAATATTGCTTTGATTATATTTTTTGTTTCTTAAATACAGGTCCAATACCTGATGGTGCAGATGCTGTTGTTCAAGTTGAGGACACAGAGCAAGTAAATGACACATCAGATGGATTAAGGCGAGTCAGAATACTAGGAAGAGTCAGTCAAGGCCTTGATATCGTCCTGTGGTATATTACTCTCGTTCAGTCTATCTATTTAAAAAATTAATCAGTAATTTTGTCTTGTTCTTTAATGCTGCATTTTTCTGAATGTAGATTAGAAACTCTACTCTACATTACCATTTTTTTGGTGTGAATTGTAACCATATTTCACTCATTGTTCTTCTCATTGATATATGAGTAGGATGAATGGAGTGGGATTATAAATATGTTATTCCCCACGCTGAAGACTGAGCCCCCGTTTGGAACGGGAATAAAATTTATTCTTGGGCATACATTTATTCAAGCATAAGTGAGTATAAATATAAATAAAGTGATTTTGTGTTTGGTTGTGTTTTGAATTATTCTCGTTGGTAAACGTAAGAATAAATGTTTTGTTGTTTGGGTAAAATGTGATAAAATATGGATAAAGATTTATAAAAGGTAAAAAAATAATGACAGTTGACAGGTGAATAAGAGGTGATGACAGTTGATTTGACAATGGGTCCATATATTCTTTGAGTAGAATAACCTAAGATAACTTTAATTCCAAGGGTTGGTTGGAATCCATATACCACTTTATACCAGTTTATTCTGGCTTACTTTATCAGGTGTTATCCGGGGTTTCCAAACACCCTTTATCCCTTATGCGAGGTTATCCGGGGTTATTCGGGGCTTATTCCCAAAACAAACAGGGGCTGAAGGGATTTTTTTTATTATTATTACTTTGGTCTATTTTCAACTGTATTTTTTATTTTTGAGAATAAATTCCAAATCGGGAAGTCTTTTCAGTTTGAAAGACTGGTTTTCATTAATTGAAAATGAATTATCAAAGTTTAAGTAAAAGGGGTTTTGGTTGTCTTTAATGAACTATGGTACTCTGGCCATCAAAATGTCATTGGTTTCAGAGAGTGAAATATGTCATGCAGTCTAACATATGGGCTGATGACAAATGTGGAAAACTCCTAAAAAGTCAGCTGTCTTTTTTTATTATTATTATTTATCATACTTGAAACTTAGTGTATGTGATATAGTAGACTGAAAAACAAACTTCTTTTAATGAGAGGAAGAATTTTATAAGGTATCATATGAAGAACCAATATTTGCACAACCCATTAATTTTTTTTTTGTATCCCTGCCGCCTGCAAACTGAAAAACAAATATGCATTCTGTGTGCAACAAGTATTGATGTTTCATTCTTTTCTGTCCAGTCAAATTATTAGAAATAACCAGGCCGGCCACATGTTCACGCGTGATAATATTGATGGTGTATTCTTTGCTGTCCTTTCAATATATCAGAAACAGCCTGACCATATGTTTCTGCTACACATTATTTTAAGAAGGTTCCACTAAAGTAATTAGTCAAGAAAAGATATAGAATCCTCCATTTTCTGGTCAAATATCTGATTATCCTATAACTCCATGTTTTTGAAAACATGTTGCATTAGATTTCTCCCAGCGTTAATGTTGAAGAAACTATTTGTTGAAAGCTATACTAATTCTTCTTGGTTCAGAAATTTATTAAACAACAAGATAACTATATAAAACACAACATTATTTAATTCCTTAATTTCAAAAGCTCTTTTTCATAGACAAATAAACTGGAAAACAAGAAATTTGGACAAAATTTGGAAAAGAGGAAAAAAGGATATAAAGCAAGTTAATCATCCAATTAGCTATGATCTGTCGTGATTCTTCAAAGCACTGTATGATTACTCAAAACTTGTTGATTCATATTGGAATCTGACTATGAAATTTAGAGGGCTGTCCCAACGTTATGCTGGGAGCTGACATAAACAATGTATATCTCAAAACTTATTTGTTGACATTGTAATTTACTCTCTAGTGGGAATGTATTTGCTTTCTTTGTACCTTAAAAAACTTGGACTGTTTAAATTGTAAAGACAGGAGGCATGAGTTTTTGATCTGAGTTTAAACTTGAGTATGCTAGAATTCAACTAGATGCATGCGGGTTGTTAAGATTTTTTAATATGTAACAATGATTTATAATCAAATCTATCCTTGCGCTGTCAGGGGTGTGACATTGAGAAAGATACTGTAGTATTGAAGTCAGGCGAACTAATTGGAAACTCTGAAATTGGTTTACTGGCTACCGTTGGAGCCACTATGGTGAAGGTATGCACACACATATAATATATATCTCATCTTATCTTAACTTTTTTTCTTTCTCTGTTTAGTGCTTCATATTTTTAAATTAGTACTTGAGCTGCAGGTCTACCCTAGGCCCACAGTTGCAGTGCTCTCTACAGGGGATGAATTAGTAGATCCAACGACTAAGCATCTAAACCGTGGCCAGGTGGTACATTTGTTCTGAAAGTATGGAAAAATTCACTTTGTGTTCTTTTTGGAGTATATATGATCCTGATTTGTAACTGAATGTTGATGAAAGAATATCTGATTACTGAAATGGGATCACTTAGATTATGGTTCTTATCTTTTCCATGCAGATAAGAGACTCCAACCGTGCTATGTTATTGGCGGCTGCTATACAGGAGCAATGTAAAGTAGTTGACCTGGGTATCGCTCATGATAGAGAAGAAGATCTAGAGAGAATTATGGATACAGCTTTATCTTCAGGAGTTGACATACTTTTAACATCTGGAGGTGTTTCTATGGGGGATAGGGACTTTGTCAAGCCTTATTTGGGGAAAAAAGGAACTTTGCACTTCGACCAGGTAGACTGATAGTTACTAATTGAAATCCTGCTTCATTCTTTAAAATTTTGGTTCTAGTCTACACATATGTAATTTGCAGGTTACTAATTGCCCTGCATGTTCATATAAGTTGAAGGTTTTGAATTTGGCCAGATAAGGGATTCTTACTAACAATGACATGGGTCGTATATATCAGTTTTTGCTACATATTTCATATCTAATAGATGTATCAGATTAATCAGTAGAACCATGATGGGATGAGTTATTCCTTGCTGATTCTAAGCATTTATGATGAAGAGATTGATAGGTAGGATTTTTTGGTTGATTATAATAGCTGGTTATATGTATTCAACTTCAGTACAGTGATTTCAAGTCTCTCATTCTTTTGCTCAACCCCCACCCCTCTTTGTTTTTTTGGGGGTGGGCAACTTTTGCTTTTTTTATCAGACATTATACTATATTTCATTTTTGAAGACTGCATGGATATGGCACCATCAGATCTTAGATCTAATGGGAAATAGCATGAGTTGGTTCAATCATGTAACACAATGTGGGGAGAACAAACTTGAAATTAAGAGAGTATAGATGAGAAAAGTTGACGCAGGTGTGTTCTTTTTTACCAGTCAACTTGTCCTTGGCCAGGAAATCGTTTACCACATCATGGTAGCACCATCTAGCCATTAAATGACACTAGTCAGAAACATTGGTAGTACTGTAGGGTAATTTGATGTCAGGTCAGCAGGTGGTCATAATTTTTTTTTTCAATCCTGTTGTGAAGACACCTCAACTATTGAGATTTATCTATAGCTAACCCTATGTTGATGGGATAGGGATTTTTTTTTGTTTCTTATAGAGTGAAGAGAAGTCATGATCTGTGAATTTAATAGAGATCGGGGATAAGAATCTTCTGCATTAAAAAGAAAATAAACACTAAATCGATCTTTATGAATATCAAAGTCTGAAAATAAGATCAAATAAAAATAGGGAAGAGAAGTAGAAAAAAAGACAGAGGTAGATAGAGATATGAAACAGAATTTCACACACCATACTCAATTTATGTGATTGATTCTGATTGTCTATGTTACTGTGGGCTTAGTGGCAAAAGAGAAGGTTGGAAATAGCAGTTGTAATGGAAGCCACAACAACATAAAGCTTAAAGTTTTCCTAGGAGGAAGTTATCTTCTTAATTCTCATTAGAATGGCATCCAAAAATCTGACTCGGTTAGCCAGAGTTTACCTCCTGTACCATCAGTGGATGTCAAAGTATGCACTGTTGTTTTGATAGCCTTGTTTCATTTTAGGACATATCACCACACTATTGGAATATTTATGGAGTACTTGATTGATGAGCTTTTTATGAAGAAAATATTTTCCAATGATATTGGTTTTTCCTTTTTTATTCATTTTTATTGCTTTGTTTTATGTGTAGGATACCATTTTAAGTGCTTTTAGGGTTTAACATAATTAAATTTCGCCATTGTGAGGGTTTTGTTTTCAACTTTTTATATAAATGAATACTGTCTTGTATGTGTATGCTGGTTTATTTCAGTAACTTCACATTCATCATTTTTCAAGAATCTTAAAATATTATGCGTCCTCTCATCAGGTTCTCATGAAGCCTGGAAAGCCATTGACATTTGCAGAGCTTACAAGCAAGTCGAAGGATCAAAATTGTCCGAAGCAGGTCCTTGCTTTTGGTTTACCTGGGAATCCTGTGAGCTGCTTAGTCTGCTTCCATCTTTTTGTCGTGCCCACTATTCGACGTCTTTCTGGTTGGCCAAACCCTCATCTCCAGAGGTCACATGAATATACTAATATATCTTATATCATGATTTTCCTTTATTAATTGGCGAAGCATGAAAGTTCTTAAAACCAATGAATTCACTTCTGCACTGTCGGGCATTTTAAACACAATATTTTTGTGTTCTAAAATCTAGTGGTTTGGAACAATGTTGTCCAAATTTGCATCATGATTAAATAGCTGGATTTTTTCCCTGTTTGTTAGAAATAGAAATATCACATAAAATTTGATTTGTAGGATGAAAAGTTAAGTTTATTCATCATTTGACTAAATTTTAGGAGGCAAACATGATCCTTTCATAATCTGATACTGCAAAAGCAAGGAGTTGTATCGATACTGATATTTTACTGGAATCTTTTCCTTCATACATGGGGTGAAATTATGTGGATATTCTGAATTTACAAAACATAATTGAGAGTTTGGGTCATCTTCCATAGCTCATCTACATTCTAAAGTCATCAGTTTTTTATGGAAGGCATTTTCCGTTTGTGGGACACTTAGGATGCGTATCATTGATACATTTTATATGAAATAGCACGATGGCTTTCATCCGGGTGAGAAGTGATACTATATTTAGATATCAAAGATGGATGTAGTGAGTGTATTGAAATGTAACCCTTAAACTGTTTAATTACTTCAGATAACAAATCTAATGAGAGCTACTTTTCTATGCTTGTTTATACTCATCAAATAGTTTCATTCTAAGTCCACTGAAAGGATGAGCTTTTCCCTAAAAATATGTTGATCATTGAGTTTCCATTATTCTTTGTTAATTTCTGAAATTTTATACGCTTCTTAAAATGTTAAAGAGGCATCTGAATTTGATAGATTTTTCAATATTGACTCTGTGCAATTTCCTTCCTGTTTCTTCTTCCAACTATCATTTCTCTTTTGGGAACTATGCGCAGTGTGCAAGCTCGTATTTCGCACCCTTTGAAAACTGACACTACTCGACCAGAATTTCATCGCGCCATACTTAAATGGGAGCTCAATGATGGATCGGGTAATCCAGGGTATGTATTGTAGCTTTTAACTGTTTGATTGTTCTCTTTTTTATGCCTTTACAGATGCATTGAGAAACCAATCTTCTGAATTGTTTATAGTTTCAGTTGTGTTAAATGCTTGTTAATTTTCATTGCAGTTTTGTTGCTCAGAGCACTGGACATCAAATGAGCAGCCGTCTGTTAAGTATGAAGTCTGCAAATGCATTTCTTGAATTGCCTGCATCTGGTGGAATACTGCCTCACGGAACTTCTGTTCGAGCCGTACTTATTTCAGATATAAGAAGATTTTTTGCTAGTGAAATACCAGCTAGTGTCACATCACCATTAGGATCTATTCCTACTAGTATGCATGTGAAGGCTGATTCTCATGATACCAGAGTTAATGTTGCTGTTCTAACAGTGAGTGATACTGTTGCATCTGGTTCTGGTCCTGATCGAAGGTATGTTAACCCTTTTTTTACATCATTGTCTTTATATAACTTATCTTTTTCATAATAATGATTTTGCATAGCTTGTTTGTATTCTGTAGAACTCTGTGATTTGTTTTTTTAATTCCTCGGCTATTACAAATAGATGTTTTACAAACTCTATTGTACTCTACTTGCAAATCATTTTTTTAATTATTTGTGAGGGATCAGACTGACTGCATGCACGTGAAAGAAATTTACTGATAATGGAGAAGCAGTAGTCAACAATTTTTAAATAAGTGGATCAAATGCTTGGACATCCCAGTGTTTAACTCTAAGATTGGATTGAGAAGATTGTACTTATTCAAGGTAACATGAAATGGGCAAGGTAAGTGGGAAAATGTGAGTGCAAAGAGGAAATGATGCTAAATGTGTTTTTCAACAGGAAATCCATTTGTCTCTCTGTCTCTGAGTTGTATGATATATCAATGTTTTCCACATGCTTAGATGTATCATGGATGAAGTTCTGTGACAAATCATGTCAAATATTCATTTTAGCAGTTGCGCTTTTTAACAATATGATTCCTGTTTGTTGCTCGTTATGACCAATGCCAGGTCCCAAATCAGAAACACTATTGCAAGTATACCAGATAATTGAATAAAGATATGTGCAACACTCTCTCTCTCTCACTAAAAAAAAGGTTATATGTGCATCAATTTCAATATTATGACACTTGACATTGGTAATCTGAACCTTCCTACACTACTGAGGCTTCATTTGCCTGTTTTGACTACTTAAAAGTCCATTTATATATTATAATGTTAAGAGATTTTTGCATTTGACAAATTCACAAGTGCTAAGCACATATCCATTTTCTCATCTCCTCGGAATGTCAAAACTAAGCGTTTCCTGAATCACTGTTGCAACGGGGTCACATTGGCACAAATCAGTCATTGCTGAATCAATGTTTTTATGTGCCAAAGTATGCAAATTGGTAGTGGGCTGATATTCTGCACATAATTGAACTGGTTTAGTTAATACGAATTATGCATACGAATTCTGTTATAAAAGCAAGTCCTATTTGAAACCCAAATAATACAAGTTTTCTGAGTTTACTTTAGGTTTGCAGAATGAATTCAGTAATTTTGCCTTTTTCTCATTGTGATAGAGGTCCTTGATTTTCGCAGTGGTCCAAGAGCAGTTTCTGTTGTAAATTCTTCATCAGAAATATTAGGAGGGGCAAGAGTAGTTGCAACAGCAGTTGTTCCAGATGAAGTGGACAGAATCAAAGATGTTTTGCAAAGATGGAGTGATGTTGACAAAGTTGACCTCATCTTAACATTAGGTTAGATGATGTAGTTTCTGTGGCCCAGGTTTTTAAATAAAGATCTTCATTTTTGATTGGGTATTTCTAATTATTTTTCTGAATTGTGTTTTCTTCAGGTGGCACTGGATTTACACCCAGAGATGTTACTCCTGAAGCTACAAAAAGTTTAATAGAGAAAGAAACACCTGGTCTCCTGTTTGTGATGATGCAAGAGAGTCTTAAGGTAACTTTATTTGTATGCATGATACTAGCAGCAAATATTGCCAAGGGTTCATGTTCTTAATTGATATGGTTATACATTCTAGTTTTTTTCCTGTCATTAATGATTCTTTGGTTAGCAATTTTGTAAACATGTGCTTTTGTTGATCAGCATAGATCATGGAAAAGATGCATATACTTTAGATATTGAAAAGTGCAAAAGGAAGAGAGGCAATTACGAGTGACTGAGACCTTGATTTAGAAATAATAATTAAACAGAATCAAATTGGCGCAGGCACATAACTCTTAAGAAGCTGGTAAAATGAGAAATGATTCCTCAAGTTTTCTTTTCCTCCCTTTTCTTCTCTTTCTTCACTTCTGTTCTAGAATTTTAATATCTAATTAAACAGAATCAAATTGACCCAGGCACATAACTCTTAAGAAGCTGGTAAAATGAGAAATGATTCCTCAAGTTGTGTCTTTTCCTCCTTTTTCTTCTCTTTCTCTTCTGTTCTAAAATTTTAATATCGTATCTGCATGAGAGAAACTTAACCTCAAGTTCAAAAGAGAAAGAAACCGTCTTTGATATAAAATAGTAAGCAAGGGTAAGGTGGAAAAGATGTAACCAAAGAAATATCTGATTTCAGATTATGAAATATTTGTGTAAAAATTTTGCCTCTTTTTACTGGAACCATATATGTTGAATGCTGATCAAATTCTGCCATTTCCGCTGTTCCTTTTTTTTTCTTTGATTACGAAAGTCATCCTAAATCTTCTGTGAATTTCAAATGTCTGATTTTTTCACTTCATGAAATAGGTGACACCTTTTGCTGCACTCTCGCGTGCTGTAGCTGGGATCAGAGGATCTACATTGGTAAGAGCCTGACCTGTTGTAATTTAGGGGCATTATTATCCTGTAATCATCGTCTTGAGTTTGGAACCTGGGAATAATTCAAACAGGAAAATTTCTTTAAAAATCTGTATAAATTTCTGAAAAAATCATAATAACTGTAAAAATTTAAAGAAAAAACCCGAGAGATCCAGTTCCCATTGTTTGTGTACTTCCCATATACAGTGTGTGACTTCTACATCTTGTCCTAATATACGCCTGACCACTTTTACTGAAACTATCCAAATTTATAAAGACAGGTGAGCTATTTTTTTTGTGGAGCGCTTTTTTTAATTTCATGGTTTTATGGTCTTCTTTTGGTGGGGCCAGGGAAGGGGGGTTTGAAAGGGGAGCATATTACTTAGAGGAGATTAGAGATGGTGTGCAGATCTTACCATTATTATATTTATTATTACGGGGTCTGCCAGTCTGGTGAGGGAATTAAACCAAAAGCTTCTCCTTTTTCTGGTTGGCGCTACGGTGGACCAAGCTTCTGTAAATTGGGTTTCTCCTCTTATAGAAATAGTCCACAAGAGAATTCGAGCTTTTTTCCATATATTTTGAGAGTCAACATAATGATTATGCTTTTTAATTGTGTTTTATTCATGATTTAAACAAAAATAGCAACCTACTGTACATATTGCTTTTTCTTTGTGATAAAACCAATCATCAAAGACTTAGTGATTTATATGTAATTTTAATTTACTGATTTACATTGCACTGCATAAAGTTTCTATGAGATTAGCCTGTAATATATACCCAAACAAGCAGTTTGGTTCATGTTCACAAGTATTTGATTGATTTGCTTTTGTAAATTTCAAACTTTATCTTGTATTTATCTCATTCATTACATCCACTGATAACCTTTTTTTCTGTGCAATTATTGATCCTTTCTTTTGATGGATGAAATCAGATCATAAACATGCCAGGGAATCCAAATGCAGTTGCTGAGTGCATGGAGGCCTTAACCCCTGTTGTTAAACACGCGTTGAAGCAGCTGAGGGGGACAAGAGAGAAAAGCATCCTCGCCATGTTCCTCATGCTGAGGCAGCGCCGACCGATACATGGGAACGAAGTTTTAAAATGGCTTCTTCTAGCACAGATTGCTCCTGTTCGCATTGAAGCATACACATTGGAATCCAATGTCTCGTGGTATGAAAGGCGGCATTCATGTAAGTCCTTTCAGTTGCTGATTACAGTTTAGTATGAAAGGCGGCATTCATGTAAGTCCTTTCAGTTGCTGATTACAGTTTATGTGCCTGTGTTAAAGCCATCATTGCATAAACAGAGTTCCTGGAGTAGGCAAATGTGCAGTTTAAATATCTGTTGCGCTATGTAGGATGTCAGAATACAATCTGATGATAATTATTTCTTTTTTTTTTTACAATGCTTTTTATTTCTGGAAACTTGGGTATATTACTAGAAAAAGGGATTGTAGATTTTGCCAGATCTTTTTGAATTTGGGAATGTCCCTGTTTCTTATACCTTTGACACCAAGGATGATCCCATTCTTGACCCCTTTTTTTGAAGAATATAATTTTAAGAGGGGTGTTTTATCACTTTTGGAAGGGTTGATTGTGCTTTTCTTATAGGCTCAAATCATTTTGGATCAGGAAATGAGTCAAATTTTGGGTTAATGGAAATTTTTTTGTATGGATATTGAATGGATTTTAATACGTGAATATTAGAATAAAAAAGGAAATTGTTAGGGATAATCGCTCTTGTAGTCTTCGAATGCATGTACTTGATTAATGAAATGCATATTTTTTTTTTAAAATGAAGTATTTTATTTGAATGAATCGATTGCACACGTTTTTATATTTTCCTAACTTATTATATTCCCACTTATCCTGGTAGGAATTGGACAGTTAATATAGGCATCGGCAACTGGCTGGGCCGGCCTGGCCCGTGAAAACTGGGTCCAGGCCCGTGGGCCCGGGCCGGGCTGGCCCGGGACAAAAAAGCCCAGGCCCTACCCACGGGCCCAGCAGGCTGGGCTTGGGCCACGAACAGGCCTTATGGGCCCAAAAAATTAATAAATTTTTTTTCGAAGGGAGGGGATTAACCCTCCTACCAATAAAATGAGGGCATGTGTCCCTCTCCCCCTGCCACATGGCAGGGTGAGGAGGGAAAATAAAATTGGGGTGGGGTGGGGGGGGGGGGGGGGGTTGGTTCAATGGGATCCCTCTACGGTTCTCCCATGGGCCATCGGGTCAGCTCGAACGAGCCCTGTTAAGATTCAAGCCCAGGCCTGGTCTGTCCTAAAAATGGGTTGGGTCAGGTTTTAGGGCCGAATGATAATAATGACTAGTTTGACAAGATGTTAAGGTTTTAAAAATAAATTATTTTAATTTTAAAGAATAAAATACCAATCTATTTTGTTTATATTTATATTTGTCAAAATTAAGATAAAAATGGGGATAAATATTATCTCAACCTTTATATGGAATAAAATATTTTCACTTTCATTTTAAAATTAGAACAACTATCTGTCTATCCGTAGTTTATCTTGATTATTTTTTATATCAAACAGAGATAAGTTATCCTGTCATTTACGTATCCTCATAATTATTCTTATCTCACCACTTATCCCCTTACCAAATTAACCATAAGTTAATATGTGCATTTTTTCTTGGAATTAACCAAATTAGCAGGTGTTGTAATTGATATATATATATATATATATATATATATATATATTCTAATAAAATATATACTCATGTAATAATATATACTCTATTAGAGATTTCTTACACCGAGTTAGAGTTGCAAAAATGGTTGCATGAATGACGAGGCGATCAATAAATAAATCATGTCACGTCAGTGTATATATTTTATGAGGGTTTAGTTTGGTAATTCTAGTTCAAAAGAAAAAACCATCATTTCTATCATCTAATTTTGGGGATCGGCTAGGTCCAACATACATTGGACAATTTGATTATCCAGCACGTTTTCGACCATCCAATCTTATTTTAAGATACAAATTAATTGAATCTTAAAATGAAAGTTTAAAATTTAATTGCATTCTAAATTTAGTTTTAAAATATTTAAAAGTATTTCAATCACAATAAAATAATAAGATCAGATAGTCAGGAAAGCGTTGGACAATCAAATTGTTCATTGCCTGTTAGACTTAACCCGAAAGGGGATTTCATAGAAAGGAGGAATGAATAAAATTTACTTGGAATGTACAAGAATGACCAATTCCAAACAGTCTTTTGTTTAGAATGATAATGAATGTCAAATTGCTTTAATGTTTATTAAAATAAAAAAAAAGAAAAATAATTTGGCCCTTAATGCATTTTCAACGTATAAGGAAATTCATGCTCTTTTCAAAAGATTTCTTTTTGAAAAATCAATACAACTTTAAGAAATTTTATACATTTTCAAACAAAAACTAATGTATTTAAATATTAATAACATGCAACATTAAAAATCAACCCATCGAACAGAGATTTTGTTTTTTTGGAATGAGATAGTCTCTTCAGTTCTCTGGTTAAGGATGACAATGGGGTGAGTTTGGTTAATTCCAATCCTAAACTGGCCCGTTAATAAATATCATCTTAAACCCATCCCAAATCCATGACGGATTCGATTATTCCGTCTCAAACCCATCCAATGGTTTTTTAAAGAATTCAAACCTGTTCCATCTCATCACATCTTATTTAGAATGAGACAAAATTAAGAATCTCAATTATATTTTTTAAATATTTTTTTATTCTTTTTATATTATAAACTAAATAATCTTATATAATATTATTTGATACATGTTTAAGTATTTTATCCATTCTAATAATAATATATGATGAGTTAGTTTTACTTATGTATTATATTAATTTTGATGATATAACTATCAAACGAGGTATAAAGGGGCGAGGCTGGTTTTGCCCTTGAATCCCAAATCCGTCACAATAGGATCGGTCGGCAGATTTTTCATTTATCCTATCCCATTGCATCCCTATCTCTGTTCTTTTTTTTTTTTTTTTTTTGGTAAGGGTTCTCTGTTCATTGTCATTCAACTCCACCGACTCAAATGCAACTTCAAATGTCTTTTCATATACAATTTTTGTCACAGATATTGCCAATACAAATATATAAATGACATAACATTCAAAATTAGACCAGGGGAGAAGATATAAAATTTAACATTCAAGCCAAACTAATTACATCCAATTTAAAATGAAATCGAAATGAAGAATTTAAATTGACTATAATAGTCCTTTTTAATAATGATATAAATAATGGTAAAACTAATGGGCAACATTTCTGGTGAGATTGAACACCATTCAAAAGCTAGTTGTCCGTTAAACAAGTTTGATAATCTTCACACTATTGGTGACATCAAAACTGTTGTAATGATAATATTCAAAGAAGCTCCATGGGAAAGTTAAGACCAGTTTCGTAACCCTAGTTCAAAGAAAATTCTTCATTCCTCACTTCTCAGAAATTCAGTTTTAATGAATTCCATGAAAAGAAGAAAAGGAAGAAATTTCATCTCAACTGTATAGGAATGGTCACAAGAGCGAAGAATTTCAAACGCCATTTATCTATATACAGAAAGAGAACGATTACCAAACTGGCCCTAAGAAATCTTTAGGTGCTTCTGCTTCTCTTCCTCTTTGTTCCATCCCTTCTCTTAGTAGATGCATCTTCAACTCCATTTATGTTGTTTGCTCTACGCTTGTTTTGAAGCCTACCTTTCCCTTGATGATGTGGGCATAGAGCGAAGCCCGCAACAGCTATGTGTTTGCATCGCCAACCCCTCCCGTTCACTCGGCTGCACTGTGTCCCCTCCTCCATTGATGAATCTAAGTTCTCAGTTTCCTTGTTCTTGTTCTTGTTCTTGTTGTACTTCCTTTTTTTCAATTCACAGTTGGTCACTTGTTCCTCCATTTCTTTAACTTCATTGTTTCGCTTTTCAATTATCGTTGTCGCCTTTGCATTTCTCGTCGATCTTGTCTCCCTCTTCGATTTGTTCCTTGTGTTTCTTGGTCTTCGAGTGTTCTTCCTATTGATTGGAGTTGGTGCTTCTCTCAACTTCTCAGATTGGTCTGTCTCATTGAATGATATGCATTAGAACAACATGTACACAAGAAAACTACAAAAAAGAAAACCAAATGTTCTCTATTTGCACAAACTGTTTGATTGTTATACCTTCTGATTGGGAAGCCCATGAAGCAGATAAGTAAAGCAAATTAAGTGCTGCAGACTGGATGATGGACTGGCTATCATTCCTGCCAAGAAAAAAATATATTAAGGGAAGGATAATTTTTTTGATTTGTTTTTATGAATGTGGAAGCAAATGAGATCATCACCAAATTGCCACATTGTCTAATAGGGTCGTGTATAAGAAACATCATACATGATATGGTCCCATCTACTCAATGAATATAATTTACCAAAAAAAAAATGAATATAATTTATCTAGCTAGCTAAAATGAAAGAAAATAAAATGATATCTATTTTATAAAAAAAATTATATAGTTTTGAAGCATGGAATGGTTCAATCTTATTCTTATGCATATTTTTATGCGATTAAAACCTGGATGCACAGAATAGCCCGCAAACCCTACACCAGGTAAACCTGGGGACCTCTAGCCAACGAGCCACCCCGTGTGGGTCTGATTTATTCTATTTCAACACGAAAGGACGTAGATTTGATGGAAAATGCAGCTTAATTAATGACAATATGGATTGTGAGAAGAATATTATAGGGATTAAAAAAATTCCTAGTGCTTAGCTTGATTCATTATATATATGATTATTTTTTATCCTTTTTGTGTGTGTGTAATGTAACAGACCAAAACACAACTTCATTCCTAAGTCATGGAATTCTCAGAAAGGAGGGGACATGAGTCTATAGATGGATAGTGCATTTAATCACAGATTACATATAAAGATAAAAAATCTAATATATTAACTTCCTAAATAAAGTACATTCTTCATAAAGATATCATTCTGTGTGTCATTTACTACTACATCTATTTCACTTCTTTTTGCAGCTGTAATGCAATTACCATGAAGAATCTGACTCGTTCTCTTCACTCTCTTCATCCTCTTCATCATATTCTTGTTCTCCTTCTTCTTCTTCCATGTCTTTCTCATCCTTTAAAGACAAAAGCACAAATCAAACACATGAACAAAAAAAGAACTTGGCCCAAGATTTATGAATCATCACAAGACTCTTGAAAAATAAAAAAATTAAGAATACACTTCATGAAGGTGCAAATGCAAATATATAGGTATGGGTGAGTGCACCATCATGAGAGCTCTAAATGAGTCACCTCGGAATTGATGATCGGATCGGGAACTGAATAGACGGTCCGATGGTTTCGACCGCCGTCATCGGGTGGTGCAGGATGGCTGGACTTCTTCTCGCTTGTTCCCATCGCTTGTTCTCTTGATGTCGTCTCTCCCTCGTCAAGCTTGCACTGTGTCTGTCTGGGCCGACCTTTGCGGGCCTTCATTTCATAGAGAGAGAGAGAGAGAGAGAGACTGAGAGAGAGAGGGGGGGGGGGGGACTGAGAGTGAATTTATGGAGGAGGGATATATCTGACCTGCAAGAAAAATGTGGGCTGGGTGTGACCGGCTACAGCAGGTCACCATGAAGGGAGAGGACAGTGGATTGTATTGAATTACTCTCTATCTTTTCAGTGTTTCCTTTTTTTTTTTTAGGAGGATATATATATTACATGTAGCCACTAAAAAAATTGACACTAATCCATTATACGACATTTGTATTTTAAAGGATAATGTAAAAGATTTTTTTCTGGTTATTAAATATAATCACACACACATATATAATATATGCTTATATAGGATTGTATATTGGAAAAATATGGGTGTAACTTGGGTAGGTTGAATCTAATCCAACCTCATAAAAAGTTGGTATTATAATGTTGGAAAATACTACGCTCAATATTTTTTACAGTAAGAAACGTAGTCCCCACGTATTTTCATTTTTGTTTAAATACATCACGTGAAATATATACTCTAATGAATTGAATAATGTCATTTATAAAAAAAATGTGAATTTTTTTTAATGAGGTATATACCTCGTTATTGTAAGTATATAGAGCTAACAAGATATATAGGATTGTATATGAGATTATAAAAATGACTGAGGTTCAAATCAAAATCCAAACAACTTAGAACTTATTTGTGTTGGATTTGGGTTGATGGTTAAATTTAACTTGAATATGAAGTAGGGAGTTATATATTTAAATGTTCTAAATTAAATTTTAATTGTTTAGATTGTGAGAACAAATTTGATCTCAAATTTATTTTCATTTAAAATCTCTCACTTCTATTATTTTGTCTCTAATATTGTTTCTTATATTCATATTTTTTATTTCTTCATTCCGGGCACTGGCTGTAGAAGAATTCTAATTATTATTTAGTTAAAATGACACATTTTTTATGTCAAATTCAAATTCAACTCAAATTTGTCCCAAACTGAACTTAAAAAATCTGACGAGTTGAGTTCGAGAATTGAGCCTCTCGGTTGGGTTTGGTTGGATTAAATTTGGTTGATTTCATCTTCAAGTTAAGTTCAAGTTGAGCGCGCAAACCGTTCAAGAGATGCAACACAAGCCATAACATAGTCGAAGTCCCTCAAGAATGCTTTTGAATTCAAGAATGTTTATTGACAAAAGTTTCAATTCTTGGACTACTATGGCAATTGCCATCTCCCCCTTCCAGTTTAAGTAAAATAGAATTCAATGGAATCAGAAGCAGAATTGCAAATTTTTTTTGAGGGAATACGATACGAGAGATTATTGGATCCATCATAAGTGCAAACTTCAACAGTCCCTTATAATCCAGGCTGATGAAAGAATATGTTTGAAATTATACATAGAATTATAGTTCTTTTGGCTACCCATTGCATTGGAAGGCAATATATATGTGGCTTGATAAGAAAATAACCTGGACAACCACCCCAACTTTATGCCACTCTAGCAGGCATAGCTATGTAGAATGACACAAAGCCAATGTAGAGAAGAAACACAAGTACAGAAATGTAATGGCACTCTCAGTCTTCTTGGTTGAGCTAGGCCTGCTAACACTGATATCTGAGAGGGAGAATGCAGGAAGTCTCCTTATAATAGGGACCTAGACTTTCAACTGATCATCCCATTCACTGTGACTTTAAAAAATAATCGAAACATAAAACATAAATCATGATCAAGTTTCATGTGCATCAGATCATTATCTAAACATGAACATGCCTCTATGGACAGTTGAAAGTCATGTGCCATATAAAAACTGAAACTGAACCCCTCACCCTTATGAAAGGGGAAGGAGACTACCCCCAACAAAACAGAGGGAAGCCCCCCAACCAAAAAAAAAGGACATGCCCTGTCAATCATGTTAAATAATTAGCAAGCAAGATATTATGCCCAATTTAAAAATGTAGTTTTTTTAAAATATTATTGTTATTTATGAAGATCATCAATTATCTTTTCCTCTTGTGTATGTATCCACCAAATTTTTTTATCAGATAATTATAGTGATGCATGTCCATGGAGAACAATAATGTTCCAACAAACCAGGATATGCAATGAAAGAACATATTGAAAGAAATCCCAAACTTACTGATAGATGTGATAACATCAATCAATTCTTGTCAAATGAAACACTATATTCATAGGGGAAACAAAACTTGATGATAAATTCATAGAGCCACCACAAACACATATACTAGTCTAAAAAAAGATACTGACAGGGAAACACTGAGATAAAAAAAAAGCCTTACAAATGAGTTCTATCCATACTTCTCATTCTCACTATATAACTACTATGATTAGGAAGAAATGATATATGTTGTCGCATTCCTGCTAGACCGACTATCTACGCTTCTTGTTGCTCCAATTCTTTTGGTCTCAAACGATTAATTAACATCTCACCTGATAAACTTTCTCATCCTCATCTTCTCCAAATGATAGCGCAAAAGTTGAATCCATCAACAGTAGCTTTGCCACAACGCCATCCGGTACCGCTATTCCTTTTGCAGCCAAAGCCCTCCTCCTTCACAGCAGATGGTCTCCCTCTTCTCTTCTTTTCTTTCACCACATCTTTCTTGGCCTCTTCAGTGCTTCCATGACCATTGGTGTTAACTGAATTAAAGGAATTGAGTCATCCCCTATTCAATGATGGATAGAGCAAGGAGTTAAAATGTAGACCACCACCACCATCACCACAACATAAAATAGCTAGCTATGTATATGTAACAAGTAGAAATTGATGGTGGGAAATACCCATACCTTTTTCTGTAGTAGTGGTACAAGACTTGGAAGTTGAGCTTGGCTCTATGAATTTGGTGACACTTCCTTCTGAAAAGTCCCTCTCTCCCCTGCTAAAAAACTCTAAGAACTTATATAGAGGGCTCATATACATATTATTGTATTTATAAAAAGGATTGTGAATTTGTGATTGATCACAGACATGAATTTCTAGGACTCCTAAAATGGATATCGAACTTCTTTTTCTGTACTTACCTATTATGCTTCTCGTCATAAGTGATTTCTCCTTCCTCATCAATGCCCTCTATCTTAGACTCCTTGGTAGGGAGGAGTGACTCCTCAGGTATTCCTTTATCGTCTCTTATCTCTTCAGCGCGTGGCGGGGAGAGATCAAGGCCTTCTAGGTGACCAAGCGGTGCGCGTGATGGCTTCCCTTTTCTGCTTCTCTTCCTCAGTGAAGGGAAGGGGGCAGACATGGTGGATGATTTGGGGGGACACGCAAAACCTTGAGAGATTTTTTCTCTCCTATTGTAGATGACGAGTGATAGGCTGTCTGTGAGGGGCGCATTTATAATGCGATATTATCGTATCTAGTATGCCATTTTAAGCTAATACTTTAATAAAGCGAAATCTGGCTCTTAACGAGTGTGCGTTACGCCATGGATCATGCCTAAAGAAATCTTTTGAGATATCTTCTTATTTGCTTTTCTTTATATGCGCTGAGAATTTGTTAGGCCCCCACGGTCACTGGTCATGGCCTGACTTCTAGCTCTAACCAACAATTTGGTTAACCAAGTACCTTTCTAAGTAGCATGAATATGTAAGTTACATTGTGACCAAATATTACCTGCAAATTATATATGGGGCTCAGTGACTAAGGGAACAAGTTATTCATTTAGTATCAGGCATTGCGACTCTGACATGCATACGTCCAATGCCTATTCCAATCTCCAATTTTTGTTGAGATCTGCGACGCTCATCTGATTCAGTTTATTGTCGATGTTGCATTATGAAAATGTTAATCAAGAATTTAATCTCTAACTAAATAACTCAATGAATTATATAGACATGTCTAATGTTGCTTTGTCTTTCATGAATTTGGAGTAAGACTTCGTCTACTATTTTTATTGTGTTTTTCAATTTAATCAGGTTCACTTGCTATCTGTTCGTCTCCAACCAATCATTCTAGATGACAAATTACCTAAGTCTAAATCAGCATCTTGAACCTGGTCTTCAGAATTGACATGATCACAATTCACAAATACAATAAAGCATACATTCAATTCAATTGATCTTCCTTAAACACCATGCTATAGATATGGCATATGATTATGATTCAAGCCCTGCATTCAATGTAATAACATGCCAATCTGTAATTAGTGCCCATTTCATTCTAAACAGAAATGCAATCCTTTGTAACAAGGATCTCTATTGCATTTAGAAGAATGTACAGCCTTTACAAAATAGGGGAACAATAAAAACAGGGGATGAACAAAAATTGACTAGTTTGGATTGGGAGATAATTCTCCAACCTCACAGAAATGCAATCCTTCATACTAAGGCCTTACTTATGCAGGTGCACTCATAGGAGGCACATTTGAAATTTGGGAGGGAAGGCCAACAATTGAAATAATACTGATTTGCTTTCCCTAATTTATAAAACCAACAATGAAGTGTGACCCACCTAGATGACATTAAGATAAAAATGGATGAAACAAAGCAGATGGTACAGCACAGAGCAGATTAGAGAAGGAAGTTTATTAGCTTTAGGTTCTGATCTTGATCAGTCTATCCCTATCTTCTTGTAAACAATATCGATGTTGTACCTGTCCATATGGTTCGACAACAAATGCATTTGCTGGGACAAATTGTGAACATTATTCGAGATATTCTTTATGTATGGTATGAGCATGCCCTCTGATACTAAAGGCCAGTTTGATGTTCCTTAAATTCTTCATTCATGAGTTTATTCCTGAATATTTCAGGTAAAATTTATCCTTTCATAGAATATAGCTAAATTAGATTTCTGAAAAGGAGGAATTTTCCTTCTGAACTAGATCAAGTTACCAAATTGACCCTAGGATTAACTTTAATGCATGGGAACATTTTGAGTCATCCTAGTAAAGTCAAGAGGGCAATACAACAAGTAGTTCTATATTATATGGGTCATCATATATGCACTCTAACCATGGTAGAAGCACCAAAAATTAATACAATGTCGGAGAATTTGAGAGAAAAATTGAAACACTTGCTAGATATAAATAAACTGA